>CM055118.1:202472728-202905228 GCA_029206835.1 Rana muscosa
CGCATCGGTTGCTAGGCCGATGAGATTGGGCCTATCCGGTGTTTGCTGAGTCCAGCGTGGAGACAGTTGTTTCTCTGGACCTAGGAAGATTCTTGTGATCCGCAACTAAGGTATCTGAGTCCTCCCCATTCCTTCAACCCCCTCTGTTGGAAACTTTATTCCTTGAAAGAGACTAAGGGGCTGATTTACTAATAACAGTGCGCTGCGCTGCTTCTAACCTTAATTGGTGCGCCGGATAACTCCTTCACTGGGTGCAGGAAGCAGCGGCGCACTGTTATAGTAAATAGAAATGTCAGCGGCGCTCTATTGAAAATGAATGGTTCCCTATGGGAGCCCATTGATTTGAATAGAGGTCGCCCGGGAAGTCAGATCCGACTTGCGGGCGACTCGTGTGCCGACTGACACAGGGACAGCGCGACTTTGCGAGGCGACCTGGACACGACCTGAGCGTGAAGCAGCCGCTCAAGTCGTATCCTAGAGGCGACTAGCTGGCCGGGAATGTGTCCAGCGCAATGTCATCGTGCTGGTCCTCGGCAGCCTCGCTGTCCCATGTTTGGTATGAATCATGAAGGGGAACTCCAGGCCAAATTTTAATGAAAAAAACGGCATGGGTTCCCCTTCAGGAGCATACCAGGCCCTTAGGTCTGGTCTGGATTCTAAGGTGAACCCCCCAAGCCGAAAAAACGGTGTGGGGGTCCCCCCCAAGATCCAAACCAGACCCTTAGGTCTGGTCTGGATTCTAAGGTGAACCCCCTAAGCCGAAAAACGGCGTGGGGGTCCCCCCAAAATCCAAACCAGACCCTTATCCGAGCACGCAACCTGGCAGGCCGCAGGGGAAAAGGGGGGGACGAGAGAGCGCCCGCCCCTCCCTCCTGAACCGTACCAGGCCGCATGCCCTCAACATGGGGGGTTTGGTGCTTCGGTGCAGGGGGGCGACCTGTGGCCCCCCCACCCCAAAGCACCCTGCCCCCATGTTGATGGGGACAAGGGCCTCTTCCCGACAACCCTGGCCGTTGGTTGTCGGGGTATGCAGGCAGGGGGCTTTTCGAAATCCGGGCGCCCCCTTTAAAAAGGGGGCCCCCAGATGCCGGCCCCCCACCCTATGTGAATGAGTCCCATACTCATTCACCTGAATGAGTCCCATACTCATCGTACCCCTACCCATTCACCTGGTGGCAAAATAAGTCAATAAAAAAAGACAACACAGGTTTGAAAAGTAATTTATTGGGCAGCTCCGGGGGTCTTTGCTAGCGGGGGTCCCGGGCTTCCTTGCCGTCTTCGGGGGTCTTTCTGCCGGGCCCCCCGCTATCTTCTGCTAGCTCTTTTGCTAGCGGGGGTCCCGGGCTTCCTCGCCGTCTTCTTCTGACCCCGCCCCCGTATGATGTCACAGTCCCGGGGAATGATGGGACTGTGACGTGAAACGGGGGCGGGGTCAGCGGTGGCATCACCCGGTGAGCACGCCCCATGCCATTAAAAGTGGCACCGCTGCTCGGACAGATCATTGCAGCGGTGGACAGCGATGAGGCAACATCGGGCGAAGAGAAGAGGGAAGAAGGCGACGAAGAAGTCCGGCCCCCGCTAGCAAAAGAGCTGCGAGAAGGTAGCGGGGCGCCCGGCAGAAGGCAGAAAGAACCGGAGATCGTGGAGAAGACACCCGAGAGGAACCGGAGAACAGAACAAGAGACCCCCCGAAGTCGGAAGAAGACGGCGAGGAAGCCCAGGACCCCCGCTAGCAAAAGAGCTGGCAGAAGATAGCGGGGGCCCGGCAGAAAGACCCCCGAAGACGGCGAGGAAGCCCGGGACCCCCGCTAGCAAAAGAGCTAGCAGAAGATAGCGGCCCGGCAGAAAAGACCCCCGGAGCTGCCCAATAAATTACTTTTCAAACCTGTGTTGTCTTTTTTTATTGACTTATTTTGTCACCAGGTGAATGGGTAGGGGTACGATGTACCCCATACTCATTCACATAGGGTGGGGGGCAGGTATCTGGGGTCCCCCTTATTAAAGGGGGCTCCCAGATTCCGATAAGCCCCCCGCCCGCAGACCCCGACAACCAACGGCCAGGGTTGTCGGGAAGAGGCCCTTGTCCCCATCAACATGGGGACAAGGTGCTTTGGGGTGGGGGGGCCGCAGGTCGCTCCCCCCTGCCCCGAAGCACCAAACCCCCCATGTTGAGGGCACGCGGCCTGGTACGGTTCAGGAGGGAGGGGGGGCCGCTCTCTCATCCCCCCTTTTCCCCTGCGGCCTGCCAGGTTGAGTGCTCGGATAAAGGGTCTGGTGTGTATTTCTAGGGGACCCCACGCAAATTTTTTTGTTTTTTGGCGCGGGGTTCCCCTTAAAATACATGCCAGACCTGAAGGGCCTGGTATGGATTCTGGGGGGACCCCCACGCCAGTTTTTTTTCTTTCTTTGGGGGGGGGTCCCCTTTGAATCCATACTAGACCCAAGGGCCTGGTATGGACCTGGGGGGGGATCCCACGCTGTTTTTTTTTTTTTTTTTTTTTTTTTTACATTTCCTTTAACAACCAGCTATAAACAGGTAAAACAAAAAATCGCCGCAAAATTGCGGTACTTGCGTTTTGGATGCGGGTCCATTGAATTCTATTACATCCAAAACACTGTTTTTGGCCTGGCAAAAAAAATCGTTTTTCACAAACCCTCAAAATGCCTTTAGATGCCAAAGATTTCCACGTTTCAGGCGCGGTACCAGCGTTTAGCCGCATTTTAGTTTAGAAGCGTTTTTAAAGGTGACCTATTTTTTTACATTGATAAACTCCAAATTTATGGCAATTGAGGAAAAACCAAAATATATATATATATATATATATATATATATATATATAAATGAAATTGCTTCCATTGCATTGTGGACAATCCACAACTTGGGGCAGCTGACGTGGCAAGTGGACAATCCACAACTTGTGGCAAGTGATGTGGCAAGTGACACGCTAAATACAACTACACTGCTGCTCTCAGCTGCTGATATCACTCTGGTCTCACAAAATGGCTAAAATCGTAAATAATACTGTTTTTGGAGCTTAGGGCGGCTCCTTATCATATACACGCAAATGTGGTAAAACACGGCATGCAAACGCCACAAAGCGCACCTTTCTAAACGCCACTTTCAACCTTAGTTCAGAACACTTTGCACCAGCGTCCCGTCTACATGGGGCCTAAAAACGCCTATGCCATTTACAGCTCAAAAACGCCATGGTGGCCATGAGGCCATGGGCTAACATGGAGAGATGTTTTTAAGCTGCAAAAAACGCTCAAACAAGCGGCTTGAAAAACGTCCGTGTGCATGTAGCCTTATATTAACCACTTCAATACAGGGCTTTTTATACCACTTCCATACCGGGCCTATTCTAGCACTTCTCTCCTACATGTACAAATCATCATTCTTTTGCTAGAAAATTACTCAGAACCCCGAAACATTATATATGTTTTTTTAACAGACACCCTAGGGAATAAAATAATGGTCATTGCAACTTTTTTTCTTGCACGGTATTTGCGCAATAATTTTTCAAACGCCTTTTTAAAAAAAAAAAGGGTTTCATGAATTAAAAAATAACAAAACTGTAAAGTTAGCCCAAATTTTGGGGAAAATATGAAAGATGATGTTACGCCGAGTAAATAGATACCTAACATGTCACGCTTTAAAATTGCGCACACTCATGGAATGGCG
The DNA here is from genome assembly GCA_029206835.1 of Rana muscosa. Lineage (NCBI taxonomy): Eukaryota > Metazoa > Chordata > Amphibia > Anura > Ranidae > Rana > Rana muscosa. The sequence continues at coordinate 202,476,411 of CM055118.1, forward strand.
CCAAACTTCGGTACTTAAAAATCTCCATAGGCGACTCTTTAATTTTTTTTACAGGTTACCAGGTTAGAATTACAGAGGAGGTCTAGTGCTAGAATTGTTGCACGCGCTCTAACGCACGCGGCGATACCTCACATATGTGGTTTGAACGGCGTTTACATATGTGGGCGACTTACGCGTGCATTCGCTTCTGATCGCGAGCTACCGGGGACAGGGGCGTTTAAATTTTGTTTTTTGTTTTTTTTTTTTTTTTTTACTTATTTTTTTTTTTTTTTTACACTTATTTTACTTATTTTTTTTTTTTGATCACTTTTATTCCTATTACAAGGAATGTAAACATCCTTTGTATTAGGAATGTGTGTGTCAGGTTCTCTTTATTGAGAGATGCGGGGTCAATAAGACCCCACATCTCTCCTCCAGGCTGGAAAGCATGAGATCGTGAATTTTTTTTCACTGATCTCATACTTGCTAGCCGCAATGGCGGCTTTGTTTACATTTGAGGACCCGGGCGTGACGTCATCACATCGCGCCCGGGCCTCCGACGATCATAGAGATGACTGGGGACCATCTGGTCACCAGTCATCTCTATGCTCGTCACGTGACCCACCACCGGCGCCGGAAGATTCTCTCCGGGTCCCCGATCACACGGGAGAGCCCGGAGAAGCACCGGATGGCGGTGGGAGGGGGGGATGTCCCCTCCCGCCGCCTATAAGAACGATCAAGCGGCGGAACCGCCGCTATGATCATTCTTATGGTGCACAGAATCGCCGGCACGTCAAAAGGATATCTGAATGATGCCTCTAGCTGCAGGCATCATTCAGATATCCCCCTTCAAACCCAGGACGTCATATGACGTCCACCCAGGATGGGAGATCCCATCTGTGGACGTCATATTACTATGGCTGGGTAGGGAAGTGGTTAACCACTTGCGCACTGCCCAGACCAAGTTTCACATTTCAGCGCTGATGCACTTTTAATGACAATTGCGCGCTCATACAACACTGTAACCCAATGAAAATGTTGTATTTGTTGGCACACAAATAGAGCTTGCTTTTGGTGCTATTTGATCACCTTTGTGTTTTATTTAAAAATAAATTCTATAAATACAAAAGACCGAGTTTAAAAAAAAAAAAATGGATATTTTACCCACTTCAGCACTGGGCCTATTCTGGCACTTCTCTCCTTCATGTAAAAATCATAAATTTATGGCTATAAAATTACTTCTAAACACCAAACATTATATATGTTTTTGGAGCAGACACCCTAGGGAATAAGATGGCGGTCATTGCAAATTTTTATCTCACTCGGTATTTGCGCAATAAATTTTCAAACGCCTTTTGTTTGCTAAAAATATTACAAAACAGTAAAGTTACGGACAATTTTTTGGTATAATGTGAAAGATGTTGTTATGCTGAGTAAATAGATACCTAACACGTCACGCTTTAAAATTGCGCACACTCATGGCATGACACCAAACTTCAGTAATTAAAAATCTCCCTAGGCGATGCTTTACATTTTTTTACATGTTACCATTTTGGCATTACAGAGGAGGTCTAGTGCTAGAATTGTTGCACTCGTTCTAACGCACGCTGCAATAACTCACATGTGTGGTTTGAACGGCGTTTACATATGTGGGCGGGACTTACGATTGTGTTCGCTTCTGAGCGCGAGCTACCGGGGGCATGGTCGTTTTTTCGTATTTTTGCTTATTTTTTTTATTTTGTTTTTTTACTTTTTTGTATTTCTTACTCTTTTTTTATTTTAAATTTTTTTTTTGGATCACTTTTATTCCTATTTCAAGGAATGTAAACATCCCTTGTAATAGGAATGTGTGTGACAGGTCCTCTTTATGGAGAGATGCAAGGTCAATAAGACCCCGCATCTCTCCTCCAGGCTGGAAAGCATGATATTGGTCCAAAAAAATCACCAATCTCATGCTGACAGCCGAGATCACGGCTTGGTTAACATACTAGAACACGGCGTGATGTCAAAACGTCGTGCCCGCGCCTCCGACGGTCATAGAGATGACTGATGACCATCTGATCACCAGTCATCTCCAAATCGTTCTCCGAGCCCCAGATGGCACGGAAGAGCCCGGAGAAGGACCGGATGGCGGCAAGAGGGGGGGGGGAACGTCCCCTTCCCCCGCCTATAAGAACAATCAAGCGGCGGAACTACCACTATGATCGTTTTTATTGTGCACAGAATCGCAGGCTGAAAAGAATGATATCTAAATGATGCCACCGCCCAAAGCCAAGGATGTCATTTGACGGTGGGCGGTAGGAAACTGGTTAATATTTTTAAAAAAGGTAATTTTTCTTCTTCATTGATGTACACTGATGAGACTGCACTGATGGGCACCGATAAGGTGGCAATGGTGGGCACTGAGAGGTGGCATTGCTATTTGGCACTGGTGGGCAGTGAGAAGTGGCACTGCTAGGTGGCAATGATAGTTGGCAGTGATGGCCACTGATAGGCAGCACTGCTAGGTGCCACTGATTGGCACCAGTGGTGGGCATTGATAGGTGGTACTGGCAGGGGCTACTAATTGTCACAGATGATGCAGAATTGCCTCTTCCTCTTCGGGCCCGATGTCCCTTGCACATAAGCCGGTGATTGCCTTTTTTTTATGCTCACGCTGTCAGCACAAGGAGAAAACAAAAACCATTACCCAGCTTTTGTTTACATCACGTGATCAGCTGTCATTTGCTGACAGCTGATCACATGGTAAAGGGCAGGGATCGGGCCCCTTACTCGGATCTGTCATCACCCGAGTCTCAGTGACTCTGTGACCACAGCGCACGCAAAGGGGAGGACGTTTATTGACGGACTCCCGGCAATTGAGGACCATGCTGTGGCCGTCGATCAGTTATAGCGCTGATCTCAAGTGATTAAAGAGGGTCTAAATGGGCCATTGACATGCATCACAATTCAACTTAGGAATGAGTCTTTGAAAAGTTTAACTAAATAATTTCGCCACTTTATCCTTCCAAATAATTCACTTCCTGTCACATAGCCACACAGGAAGTGAGGGAAAATCCCTAACAATGTCTTTCCTTGGGGACACACAGGTCAGTCTAAATACTTTCCCCATTATGTACATTGCACTCCAGCATATTGCGGGGTACACCACAAATTATTATTAGGTAGTTTGGACTGTGGGGTTTATTTACTAAAGGCAAATCTACTTTGCACTACAAGTGCACTTGCTGTATATCTGAGGGGGACATGCAAGCCAAAAAAATACACCATCTTTGCTTTTACATGATTGGAACAGCCAATCACCAGTACTTTCCCTCAGAATTTCAGCAGCTACACTTTTACTGCAGAGTGGATTTGTCTTTACTAAACCCCAAACTATACATTGATTTGGGGTGTACACAACAAAGTGCTAGAGTGCAATTTGCTCAATGAGGACACTAGTTAGATTGATCTGTGTGTCCCCAAGAAAAGACATTGGTAGGGTTTTACCTTCACTTCCTGTTTAGCTGTGTGACAGGAAGTGAAGCCAATTTTAAGAAAAGGAGACACAAAGGCCAAACTACAAAAAATAAATAAAAAATAAAATTAAAAAAAACACACATGCAGGGGTTCTAACACTTACTTTGTTTCCCTCAAAATGCCCACAATTAGAATTGTATGGCCTTGAGCTATTTTTAAGTGCAGTGCTCTAAATCAGTGCTTCTCAAGTACCCCCAACAGGCCATGTTTGCAGGTTTTCCTTCATCTTGCACATGTGCTTTAAATCACAGTCAATGATTTTGATTTTTGGACAGCAATTCTCGATGAGATAAATTCACAAAACATGTCCTGTTGGGGGGTACTGAGGACTGAGGCTGAGAACCACTGCAGTAAAAAAGGAAAATTGAATACTTACCGCTCTGTATTTTTCATTTCCTGGTGACTTTCCATGGCAGCACACAATACAATCCATACATATGCTAGCATGAAGGCACCAGATTAGACAAATCACACCAGTTTTGTTTTGACATGCCAATCAGCTGTCACATTTGTTGCAAAGAAAACACAAAACAAACATCAAAACTTTGCATCAAATTTTATTGGTCAACAAAATAAAAGGGAAGGCAAAATAAAAAACATGAAGGTCAATTTGAAACAGTTACAGACTCAACATCTTGAGAAATTTTTGGCCAAAAAAAAAAGGCAGCAGACAATTAAATCAAAGTGAACAAACGAAACACATTAACAACATCAGAATTATTTCAGGGGAACATTTCCCCCACACAAAAAATATACAATCCACAAAATAAACCAAACACCTGTTTTGCAAAGACATAACAAATAAAATACATGTGTTACAAACTCAATAAGGACACCAACATGTACATTTTGCCCCCCACACACACACACTTGCCTCTTCTCAGGGCAAGCGAACGAATGTTCCCTCTGAGCTTTATATAACGTATGTTTGTGAGCTAATGAGGCAATTGAAAACACATGCACAGTCCATGAAACACCCAAAATGCAAGTTCACTTAATGTAGAGACTGAAATTCGAAGTGGGTACACCTGTTAAGGATGTCCTTCAATTACTAACCCATAAAAACACTCTCTGAGTGAGCATGCCCAGAAATACCCAGGTGCTGTTCACACACAAAAAGCACCCAAAAAAAACAAACTAACTGGCTGGGCATGTGCAGAACAACACCAATGCAGCTAGCAAAAAATAACCCCCCCCCCCCTCCCCCCGTCCAAAATTAAGCACATCATCCAGCATGCTACAAAATTAGAGATGGGACAATCACCCCTCCCCCCCCCCCCCACCAACAAATGCCATTGCAGTCTATGGGAACTGACTTGTTAATTTTGCTAGTCCCCACTTGGCTGGCTTATCTTCTAGTTATTGGCCTTAAAATGGGGGCCCAGGTCCCACCCTAAGGGACATATATCAATGTCACCAATTTGGAAAACACCAAAAACAAAACAAGGAGAAGTGCCTTTAAATATGCCAAATTGCTTAAGGGCCATTTCACACCACATGCAGTGCATTGCGTTTTTTATGCATCCAAAATGCATGGAAAGTTGGTTATATGGTTCTAAATGGCAGTGTTTGTTCCAGTTCCACCAAAAAAGTAGAACATGCTGCATTTTACCTGCACTGGACTGTACTGGAATGCATCAAAACGCATCATAAACGCACTGGAACGCACAGGAACACACCTAAATGCACCAAAAACGCACTGGAACACACTTGTCCTTATCTATGGTTAATAAAAAAGAGGGGTGAAAAAAAAGCACTGGACTGCATCAAAAACGTACCAAAAATGCACTGGAACGCATGAAAAACGTGCATGCAGAAAAGCACCTGGAACGCATCCGGATTGTGTTTCTATGGTGTGAACTGGCCCTAGTTCACACCATAGACACGCAGTCTGGGTGCGTTCCAGGTGCTTTTCTGCATGCGCGTTTTTGACACATTCCAGTGCATTTTTGATGCGTTTTTGATGCAGTCCAGTGTTTTTTTCCCCCTCTTTTCACTTAGGACAAGTGTGTTGCAGTGCGTCTTGGGTGCATTTAGGTGCATTCCGGTGCATTCCAGTGCATTTTTGGTACGTTCCGTTGCGTTTTTGATGTGTTTTACTGCGGTCCAGTACAGTTCTGTACCTAAAAAATGCAGCATGACCAATTTTTTTTTTGCTTTCTGAAACGCACTGGAACGGACTGCAGTGGTGTGAACTATGCCATTGGCATTAATGTGATCAACTTTCTTTGCGTTTTTCAGGCATCAAAAAAACGCACTGCACTGCATCCGGTGTGAACTGGCCCTAAATATCATACCGGGGGGTGTCTATAGTATGCCTGTAAAGTAGCGCATGTTTTCCATGTTTATAACAGTTGGAGAGCAAAATGACATTTCTAAAGTAAAATAATAGTAATTTAAAAGTCCTTGCGGCTGTAATGAATTGCTGGTTCCCGTCCATACAGATAAAAGTGATTGAAAGTCTTTGATTACACAAAAAAAAAGCGTGGGGGTTCCCCCAAATTCCATAACCAGGCCCTTTAGGTCTGGAATGGATATTAAGGGGAACCCCGCTGCAAATGAAAAAAAAAATGACGTGGGGTTCCCCCCCCAAATATCCATACCAGGCCCTTCAGATCTGGCATGGATTTTAAGGGGAACTCCACCCCAAATTTAAAAAAAAATGGCGTGGAGTCCCCCTAAAAATCCATACCAGACCCCTTATCCGAGCACGCAACCTGGCCGGCCGCAGGGGAAAAGGGGGGGACGAGAGAGCGGCCCCCCTCCCTCCTGAACCGTACCAGGCCACATGCCCTCAACATGGGGAGGATGTCCCCATGTTGATGGGGACAAGGGCCTCATCCCCACAACCCTTGCCCGGTGGTTGTGGGGGTCTGCGGGCGGGGGGCTTATCGGAATCTGGAAGACCCCTTTAACAAAGAGGACCCCCAGATCCCGGACCCCCCTGTGTGAAATGGTAATGGGGTACAAATGTACCCCTACCATTTCACAAAGAAAGTGTAAAAAATGACAAGAGCCGGTTTTTGACAATTCCTTTATTAATGTCTTCTCTTTGCTTCCATCTTCTTCTTCCTTCTTCCATCTTCTTCCATCTTCTTCGTCTTCCATCTTCTTCCATCTTCTTCTTTTCTCCATTCGGGTTTCTTCCTCCATCTTCATCTTCCTCTTCATCTTTATCTTCATCCTCATCTTCATCCTCATCTTCATCCTCATCTTCATCTTCATCTTCCTTCTTCCTTCGGTCTTCTCGTCCGCATCTTGCTCCGGCGTCTTCCCTTCTTCTTTCTTCTCCGGCCGCTCCGTTTGAATTGGAGGTTCCCGCTGTGCGAAGATTCAGTTCTTCAGTTCCCCATCGGGTCCGCTTACACCCGGTGACCCCGCCCCCCTCTGACGCACATGGATTTCACGGGGACTTTCCCCGTGGTGTCAGAGGGGGGCGGAGCCACCGGGGGGGCAGCGGACCAAGTGGGGAACTGAGGCGTCGCTCAGCGGGAACCTCCAATTCAAACGGAGCGGCCGAAGAAGAAAGAAGGGAAGACGCCGGAGCAAGATGCGGACGAGAAGACCGAAAGAAGAAGGAAGATGAAGATGAAGATGACGATAAAGATGAAGAGGAAGAAACCCGAATGGAGAAAAGAAGAAGATGGAAGAAGAAGGAAGAAAAGAAAAGACATTAATAAAGGAATTGTCTAAATCCGGCTCTTGTAATTTTTTAAATTTTTTGACACTTTCTTCGTGAAATGGTAGGGGTACAATGTACCCCATTACCAATTCACATAGGGGGGGGCCGGGATCTGGGGGTCCCCTTTGTTAAAGGGGTCTTCCAGATTCCGATAAGCCCCCCGCCCGCAGACCCCCACAACCACCGGGCAAGGGTTGTGGGGATGAGGCCCTTGTCCCCATCAACATGGGGACATCCTCCCCATGTTGAGGGCATGTGGCCTGGTACGGTTCAGGAGGGAGGGGGGGGGGCGCTCTCGTCCCCCCCTTTTCCCCTGCGGCCGGCCAGGTTGTGTGCTCAGATAAGGGTCTGGTGTGGATTTTTGGGGGGACTCCACGCCATTTTTTTTTAAAATTTGGGGTGGAGTTCCCCTTAAAATCCATGCCAGATCTGAAGGGCCTGGTATGGATATTTGCGGGAACCCCACGTCATTTTTTTTAAAATTTGCAGTGGGGTTCCCCTTAATATCCATTCCAGACCTCAAGGGCCTGGTTATGGAATTTGGGGAACCCCCACGCTTTTTCTTTTGTGGTTAGCAAAGACTTTCAATGACTTTTCTCTATATTGCCGGGAGCCGACAATTCATTACAGCAGCGGCTGCTTTTAAATGCCTTTTTTTTCCTTTAGAAATGTCATTTTGCTGGCGCAATGGAAAGTTCAGAGCTGCACCTGTTCAACTTATGCAAATTGACTTAGGTGACTTGACATTTACTAAGATTTTGCCGGCGCAGTGTCCCGGCGCATTTGAACCATTGAAATTCCGGCGCTGAGCTCAAAAAAACCTCCCGCAGCTCTAATCGTACTTGCCGGCGCAGCGGGCTGGTTTTGAAAAAGTTACTTTCTCACTCAATTTTGGGCATGTTTGTTATTTGGGCAGGTGTCACTACACTTCCTCACATCACCCCATGTCACCCCCATTATATTCACACTTCCAGCTTCTTTATAGTTAGTGTTTAACATGCTGTGTGCCAGGTCCCTAGTGGCGCACTGAGCGCCTCCTCCCGTCCGCCGACAACACTATAGTAAATGGGAAATAGGGCTGCGCTACAGGCGCTAATGTTTTGTAAATACCAAAACAGCCATTGCGCACGCAGATGCGCCAATACTCATGGCGCAAACATTTTGTAAATCAGCCCCTTTGTGTTGGTGCAAACTTCTTCTGGACAACTCTTCAAGGAGAACCCCTGAGACGAGCATACGGAACAGTAAGGTAATGGCAGGCCCAAATCTAAACCAGCAGCTCCCAGGGGGGTACAGCTACATGTGGGGGCTCGGATTTGCCGTTACCTCTCGCAACTAAAATAGACTGTTCATTTGGGGACCTATTCTACAGAGGGAGAAGGACTGTGCTAAAACGGGGAAGAAATTGCGATAATTTTCTGGCCGTGTGGGCCGTGGGTGGAGTCAAGGAAAAGAAAAGCCTGCGAGCTACGTGCCAAGAAGAGCAAGTGGGAGGAGTTCCCGCTTTTTTGCTGCGTGAGACGCTGCATGTGTGTCCAGCACTTAGAGAAACGGAGCACCGCCATGTCTTCAGTGCTATCACTGCAGTCTGCTTTTGAGCCCAGGATGCTTCCTGTGGGCACTGCTGCAAGTGCCATGATGCCCGGGAAGCGTGCTAACGGGCACTGGCATCCAACTGAAGCCGCATGGGCGGTTCATGCTCTACATGATCGGTGGTGTGGAGGCCTTGGGTATGCTGTGTAACAGGTGTGATGGACTGGATATGCACCCCTGTCCCTTTGTTCGATGCTTACGATGCGGGAGTACCTGTTTTCTGTGGAGCAATCCACCATGCCGCCCCGCGCTTACCAAGTGGACTGGGTCACGGGCAACGTGACAGAGGAAGCTGCTGCCTTCAACCAAATTGTCCGGCCCATACCCACCACATCTGCTGCTGTAGGTAATCCCGAAGGGGATGTTACTGTTCCGTGTTCCCCCTGTGAGTGGGTTACCAGCGGATGCTACTTCCACTGTTTCTTCGACTGTGTCTACCGTCGCTGCACCGATCTTCGCTGCACCTGTTCAGAAGAAGGTGGGATACGTGAAGGCCTCCCGCGGCCGCGGTAGAGGTACACCCTAGAGAATACCGGAACCGGACCCTGACAGAGATGATATTCCTGGGAGGTCCACGTCAGGAACCGGTAAGACTTCTGGGAAAAAAGTGCCTGAGACTGTGCGCAACTATTTGCTGGCAGAAGAGTTAGAAGACTCTGAGTTAGACTCTGTCGGATGCTGGAGACGATTACTTGTTGGAGTCCATGTCTCAAGAATTGTTGTGGAGCAACATGGAGGATGTTGCCTCAGTACATAGTCTTTCGGAGTTGACAGCCATGGATTCCGGGGAGACAACACCCAGAGTGGAAGCCCCGGTTGTTACCAGTGAAATCCTGCCTAGGGTTAACAATTCATATGGGTCAGGAAAATTGTCTGCAAATCGCATGGTACACAAGTCCGCAGTTTCTTGTATACCGCATGGATATGGAAGTACCAGATCTTTGCCCAGGCTTGCCCGATTACAGAGATTGCTAAACAAACGGGTAGCCAGGGAGTATGGACTAGAGTTCCCCTATGTTCCCAGGGAAACCATGCAAGAAATTGAGGCCAATAGAGCGGAATGGTACAGTGAAGCTGTGTGGCACCACCTTGAAGTACCTAAACCGTTCCGGAAAATAGGCCATTCCTTTACCATGAATGAACGCTTCAGAGGGTGTTTGTTGCAGTGGAGCTATGGTCGGCACATCTATGCGGACAAGGTAGTCATCTGCCGGTCTGGAAAGGAGGACTACTTCTATTTTGTTTCTACTGTGGACAGGCAAGGGAAATCACTAACACTGCCTGACCCTTGTTTTTACTGGTGATGATAAATGGTAAAAAGAGAGTGGGTCCTCTGCTCACTAATTACAGGGACACTGTGCTGATTAGGTATCAAACGCACAGTGTAGCATTAATGGCGGACTCACCAATTCTCAGGGTGCGGTCTCTGTGGCCAAACAGTAAATATAGAGGAGCCCACCAGGGAGAGATAAAGAAAAGAACACTCCCCCAGGATAAAGAATGGTCCACCTGTGGCTTCTTTATCCTGGGGGAGTGTTCTTTTCTTTATCTCTCCCTGGTGGGCTCCTCTATATTTGATGATAAATGTTGACTGTTCCAGTTTTGTAATTTTGCAAAGGAGAAGATTTTCTTTTATCTTTTTCTTCTTTGAAGGACTTGGGGTGACTAGCTAGTTAGTGCTAGGGCATTGGAAACTTTGAGTCAAGATTATCTACCCGGTCCAGTGCTTGTACCGAAAAGGAACTTTGCTATGATGTTCTTCGACCACTAGGTGGCGGAGATGTACTCAGCAGAAACTGGACTTTTCTACACTTAGCTACATAACTTTTTTTGCACTAGGAGAAATCTATATATATAGGAAAGAAAGTTTTATTTCCCAGGAAGTAAGGCTTTGCTTCCTGATTGTACAGTAATGTTTGCATTGTTGTCTGTATGTGCTGTTTTTGTTTTTCAGGTACTCTGGATTATCCTGCCAGACTACTACAGAGCTGGAGGGGTTAGATAGAGATAGATAGAAACATTGCAATGTATAGTGATTTGATTACTGCGTGTTTATGCTGACTTTTATGTTTTCTTGCTGCCCCACCTTTCCCTTCCCCATCCAAGTTTTTTTGGACTCAGGTAGCTGACCCTCAGGACTGAGGGTCATATTTTTTTCCTCGACGATGGGAACATCGTCTTTTTGCGGTGAGGGGAGTATGTAGCGTCCTGCTCCCAATGAGTGGGCACTATGTGTTAAAATTATAGTTGTCTGAGCAATAGTTTGGCTCAGAAGGATTGTGTTACAAATTATACTCTGTTTCAGTTCAGCTGGTTGCATGATTTTCCTCCTGACAGTGGGTGTCGCTGTCACCACTGGTCAGGATAGGAAAGGCAACAGGCTGAATGCATTGGGTGTCTCTTTCTCAGAAGCGGCTCAGGGGCGTGGTCAACCAACTGTGCATTCTGGGAGAGGGTACTTAGGAGACAGACACCATTTTTGTGGGGTCGTCGTTCGTTGGTGGTGGGCACCTGAGTCCTTTCCATCCCTTCAACCCCCTCTGTTGGAAATTTTATTCAATAAAACCCTTGAAAGAGACTTTGTGTTGGTGCGAACTTCTTCTGGACAACTCTTCAAGGAGAACCCCTGAGACGAGCATACGGAACAGTAAGGTAACGGCAGGCCCAAATCTAAACCAGCAGCTCCTACGGGGGTACCGCTACACAAGTAAAAATAAATCCCACAAATCCCAAGAAAACTGCACCTCACCCCTGTCAGAAAAACCTCCCCCCCCATCCTCCAAGAAAACCCTTGCACTTCAGTCTGCAAAAAATTACCCACCTCCCTAACAAAATGTATACCTACCATTTTTTTTTAAGGGTCTTCTTCATTTTCTTTCAGTAATTGGCAGGTCTTGAATGCTGCAGAAAAGGGTGCCAGGCAATGATGTGATGCAAATTCATTGTGTGAACCCACAGTGACTTGAAGACATACCCCCAGTGGGTTGAAAGATGCTGGCCAAACATCTGTCAGATTTAATTGCAGTCTGTGCTCCGATTGAGGAGATTCTTTTTTTCCCATGAATCCTGATGACCATTGTGGCCATGACCAAAAGTTTTATGCTTTACCCACTCTATCCAAAACAAAAATAGAGATACAGTATAAACTTTTGGCTTCTTTCATTGTTAAAATAGCAAAGCAATTTGGGAGTACTGGTCATATATTGGGGCTGAGTTGTATGGGACCGTTAATTGTTTTTGCTATTATTTTGTATTGTACAGTTCTTTGGCTGGATTTCAATAAACGTTGTCATTAAAAAAAAAAAAATAGCAAAGCAATTGAAGACATAAATGGTGGTTTTGTTTGAGATGGGATTGACAAATTCTATTTACTTGTTCTAAAATTGCTGTTGTTTTTCTTTGTTTTCTATTAATTATTTTAATTAACTGTATTGAAGATGTCAATTTATTTTTCGCTTTTGGCTTCACAAACAACTGAATTCTGATGGTCAGTCGAACTTGTAGGTGGTAGATTGCTTGTTTGTCTTGGATTATTTTGTGATTGTATATGTAACTCCCAGTGGCTGCAAAGTGGTTAAAATTTAATGAAAATTGCCACATGAATGGCCAACTTAATGCTGGCAATCTTTACGCAATTTCAACTACTTTCATCCAGGTTTCAATTTAAAAGATATTCAAACGCATCCATGAGACCTACCAGCGATGTGCCTACAGTGGTCTGACACTCCCACCTATTCAGTACTACAACTATGTGCAGCAGTGCTATGTCTCCTCGGCAGGGGGCATGTTGGACGGTTGTACGGACACCGCTGCTCTCACACAAAGATGAGTGGTCCTTTCATGAACCCTGCTGCCCATTCCTTGGATCTTTTGGCCGGCACTGGGGAGTGTGTGAATGGCAAGAAATGCCCATGTAAGCTGTTGCCTTACTAGTAAATGCTTATATGTAATTTCTGGCAAAGCTTTAAATGGCTTTACAATTTATTGCAATGTGTGTCCTCTTTGGGGAAACTTCTCCTCCCTTCCTCTTAGAACAGGATCAGTGACAGAGACAAAAATAAAAACAGATTTTTAGTAGGGGGCAGGTCAGAAATTATTATAATAATTTATGCTGGGAATTCTTGTGCTGGTGACCACGGTTTCCCCAATGTCTTGTCCTGGTGTCATAGTGACAGTAAGTGAGTAAAGATCAAAAACAGAAATAAAAATCTGACAGGGACCCTAAAGCCGCGTACACACGATCGGTTTGTCCGATGAAAACAGTCCGATGGACTTTTTTCATCGGACAAACCGATCGTGTATGGGCCCCATCGGTCTTTTTTTCATCAGTGTTTAAAAATAGAACATGTTTTAAATGTATCCGATGGTTAAAAAACCGATAGCAAATTACTATCGTCTATGGGGAACTCCATCGGATAAAAAACCCACGCATGCTCAGAATCAAGTCGACGCATGCTCAGAAGCATTGAACTTCATTTTTTGCGGCTCATCGGAGTGTTTTTACGTCACCCCGTTTGGAACGGTCGGTTTTTTGACTGATGGTGTGTAGGCAAGACTGATGGAAGTCAGCTTCATCGGTTTTCCGATGGAAAAATTCATCGGTTTAAAAAACATAGGAAATCCGAGCGTGTGTACAGGGCTTAACTCATCTCTGCTCTATCTGAAACAAAAACAAAATACATTTTTTTATGATCTAAATGAATAGTACTGCAATGCACAACAAAGAGTGTCTTTCAGTAACATGCATTTTACCAAGTATTACTGCAACTTATAGGTGTGAAGCTAGCCTAAAGCAGACCACCAGCCCAAACTAACAGGATAAAAATAAAAAAACATTTAAAAACTAAAATAAAAAAATACAGACTTTGCAGAAATATTCACATTCCATCCAAAAGTTTCCTCTGCAGTACTTTTTTATGCCTCTTGATGTCCTTTAGATGGCCAGCATCATTCAACCCACTTACTTTGAGTTCAGGTCATCCTATTCCCAATTCCAGCCTGTAACCGGACAGTAAAAGGAGAAGCAGCATGATGATGAGCTCATTCCTCAGTCACACTGCTCTCCCCTGCTATCAGTATGCTGCTTGTCAGCATATCAGTTGATTATATCCTTTTGCTGCTTCTCCGTCCCACACTTCAACCCTGCTGTACAGACCCACTGATATCAGGTCACATTTAGGTACTTATACTTTAAAAAAAAAAAAACTTAAAGTGGTTGTATACCCCCGATTTGATCTTTTACCTATAGGTAGTGGAAATATCTCCTAAACGTGTGTCGTTTAGGAGATATTTACCTTGTAGTGTGCCGATTATGTCATTGGCGCATGCGCTGTGAAGAAACGGTCCTCCGTGCCGTTTCTTCCTGAGCCTGTGCCGTGACTGGCGGCTCAAACACGCATGTGCGGGAGTGATGTCACGCGGCTCCGGCCAGTCACACAGTCGGAGTCTGCGGCCCCGGAAGGAAGAGGGGCGAAGATGGATGCTTCCTGCAGCGGGGACAGCGTGGGCTTTGTTTGCAGATAAGTGCCACATAATGGGCTAGTATGCGATGCATACTACTAGCCCATTATGCTTTTACTTTGCAGGGTTTGCAGGAAACAAAAGAGGAAGTAAAATCCATCAGGGTTTACTTCCTCTTTAACGATGAATTAATGATTACAGAGTTGCATTCATTTGTGTTTTGAAACAAACTGTTTAGCATAAAACATACCGTATATACTCGAGTATAAGCCGAGTTTTTCAGCACTTTTTTTGTGCTGAAAATGCCCCCCTCGGCTTATACTCGAGTCACCTTTTTGCGCCTGATATCCTGGATTTTGGGGACCCTGTACTGGCCGGCCGTAGGTCCCATGGACCCCAAACTTGGCACACATGTAGCCCCGATTTTTCAAAGTCGGGCACCCCTTCCATAGACTCCCATGTTAAACGGTAATTTCTCCGGTAATTTTGGGGAAGCGGTACCAGCCGGTCGTAGGTCTCGTGGACCCCAAACTTGGCACACATGTAGCCCCATTTCTCCTCTACAAATGTGCAAAGTTTGTTGTCTGGGGGACCTACGGCCGGGGAGCACCGATTTTTCATAGCCGAGCACCCCTTCCATAGACTCCCATGTTAAACGTCAGTCTAGTCATGGGCACAGTGAGGCATGGGCACAGTGAGGCATGAGCACAGTGAGGCATGGACACAGTGAGGCATGGGCACAGTGAGGCATGCACATGGACAAAGTGAGGCATGGGCACAGTGAGGCATGCACATGGACAAAGTGAGGCACAGTGAGGCATGCAGATGGACACCATAGGCTTATACTCGAGTCAATAAGTTTTCCCATTTTTTTTTGTGGTAAAATTAGGTGCCTTGGCTTATATTCGGGTCGGCTTATACTCGAGTATATACGGTACACTATCTTATGAGATTACTCCTCCCTTTCCCTAACAATCTCTCTGACACTTGTATCATTAGTTTCTCCTATAAATTATCTTTTTTTCCTTATATGATCTGTGGCCCTTCCCACCACCTTCCTACCCCCCCCCCCCCCCCCCGCTGCCCAATGCCAGTGGCCTCTAGGGATCTCCATATCACACATCCCAGGAGGCATTGCAATACTTCTCTCCTGCCTAGATGATAGCTCTTACTTCATCTTTGCCGGAAGCAATTACATTTTCGTATGCAGACTGGCACACAGAACATGGCGCCAATCTCATACCTTCCAACTTTTTGAGATGGGGATGAGGGACACTTATTATTAAAAGTATGTAGGCATAGCACACACTCCCTGTCATGCCCTCTTAAAGGAGAATTATAATTTGATTAGATATATCCACAAGTGCTTTTTTACCACTACTATTCCTTTATATTGGCTTTTGAATTTCATAAGTCACTTGCCTGACGAAGGGGCTCTGTGTGGCTCCGAAATGTTGCTGTGTGCTTATCATGTGACCACAAAAACTAACGCTTTGGATGCTTTTGATGAATCCTTGGTGTGGTGATGATATTTCTCCACTCTGATTGTCTATGATTTCCAGCATGTGGTCATTACAGAACCCAGCATTACTGAACAGCCAGTTTCTGGAATGTGTGCATGGGGAATATTGCGTTTGTTCCAAATCAGAGACAGTCCCTCAAAATCAGGGACAGTTGGGATCTATTCAGTTTGCACATGTGTAAGATCTGGTGTTGTGTCATCAGGGGTCACCAAAGACCAGGAGAAAAAAGTTGTCTCCTAATGATGGCAAAAAGATGGTAGCAGAGAGTGAGAAACATGCTACCAGAACAATTGTTGCAGATAAGTCAGTGACTGTTTGCATGGTTTCATGAGTCCCCATTCACACAGGGGCGACCCGTCAGGCGTCTCAGCCGCCTGACGAGTCGCGTCCCATTCTGTACAATGGAACCGTTCTAAGCGGAGCGACAGAAGTCGCTCCGACTTAGAAAAAGGTTCCTGTACTACTTCAAGACGACTTCAAGGCGACTTCCATTGACTTCTATACAGAAGTCATTTTGGAAGTCTGCTTTGAATTCGTCTTGAGATCGCCCAGCACAGTCGTGGCACAAGTCGTGCCGCCCCTGTGTGAATGGGCTCTAAGTATATATTTTTCATGACATTTACCAGAAGATATTTTATAAAATTTGGGATTGGAGGAGCAAGGTCTGCTTTAACATAAGGGATACTAAAGTTATCATAAGGGGAAATTACAATATATTATAGGAGTTGCTTACCTATGCCTTAATTAAAATTTTAGGTGCATTGCTTGACAAATATGTTCATTTTCTTACTGATTTTGTCTGTTGTAACTCCAAAGAACTGCATACAACACAGGGATTTTTGAGTAAGCTACAAACTACACTAGGCAATGCAGATGGTACAATTAGAGCCAAAAAGCAGCCCCACCTAAATGCTCAAGTGTGGCCTTATGCCCTGTACACACGATCGGTTTTACCGATGAAAACAGTCCGATGGACTTTTTTCATCGGACAAACCGATCGTGTATGGGCCCCATCGGTCTTTTTTCCATCGGTGAGAAAAAATAGAATATGTTTTAAATTTATCCGATGGAAAAAAAAACGATAGCAAATTCCGATCGTCTGTGTGGAACTCCATCGGAGAAAAAACCCACGCATGCTCAGAATCAAGTCGACGCATGCTCAGAAGCATTGAACTTCATTTTTCTCGGCTCGTCGGAGTGTTTTACGTCACAGCGTTTGGGACGGTCGGATTTTTGACTGATGGTGTGTAGGCAAGACTGATGGAAGTCAGCTTCATCGGAATTCCGATAGAAAAATCCATCGGATTTGAATCCATAGGAAATCCGATCGTGTGTACAGGGCTTAACTGACCGATAGGGAGGCTGGAGAAGGTGGGACCAAACTCACATTTTATTGGCAAATTTGAGGCTTATGCCCCGTACACACGATTGGAAATTCCGATAAGAAAACCATGTTTTTTTTCCGACGGAATGTTGGCTCAAACTTGTGTTGCATACACACGGTCACACAAATCTTGTCTGAAATTCCAAACGTCAAGAACGTGTTGACGTACAACACGTACGACGAGCCGAGATCAATGAAGTTAAATAGGCAGTTGATTCTGAGCATGCATGTTTTTTTTGCACGTCGGAATTGCATACAGACGATCGGAATTTCCGACAAGAACTTTATCCGTCGGAAAAATAGAGAACCTGCTCTCAATCTTTTACTGGCGGAAATTCTGACAGAAAATGTTGGATGGAGCATACACACGGTTGGAATATCCGACCAACTCTATATGGTAGCATTATTTCAATTGTAGTTAATTATTCTTAGTTATATTAACTAATTTACTTTTCTTTTCTGTAATGGTCAAATAACCTACCTAACAGTAGCTACTTAGTGGACCATAAAATTCTACCATTTATGTTAAACATGGTTTGTTTACTGTTGTATTATTTATTACGACTGCTTGTATTTACTTGATTATCCAATCAATAAAATATTTTGACAAGGGAAAATCCGACCAAAAGCTCACATCCAACTTTTTTTGACGGAAAATCCTATCGTGTGAACAGGGCATAACTTGCAACTTCAGTCTTCTGTCTCTGGATCCACTGATCATTTTAGCATGATTTTTTTATCAAGTGCAAAATAATCAAGTGTACTTCTTTCACACTAGGTTTGTAAATTGCCCCTTGCCCCTCGTAGTTCACAGAATGTCCCAATAAGCAGCAGAAAAATTTCCATGGCAGGCATTGCTCTCATTTTTTTTCTGAATGTTGGCAACCATACATACTATATGCTCAATTTCTCTCTGCACGCTATTGCTACCTGCATATGCCAGACAGTCCTGGGTCCCCATTTGCTTTTGGGCCCCATAGAAATTGCTATAGAGGCTCTAATTACACTCTTGTTTCTATGGGTTACGGCACTTTGTACATTATTGAAACTCCTTGTACTACCCAAAAGTAAATGTAATATATACAATTTTATTTTCTATTTTCTATGACAGCACAAATAATTTGCCCTTTTCTCTGTATTATTATTTTCAGAGAATTTGGCATTCACAGGTTTTCACCTATTTTAAAGGTCTGGGAAGAAGAAGAGGGTGTTAATGTTTTTTCGGTGAATAATGAATTATATGCAAGAACTTGTCTAAAGAAATCTTCAAGGGAGGAAACCTATTTGATCTGCAATAATTAAACCGGGAAGGAAGGCGAGGGAGCCACCAAGGAATTATCTAGGGCATGTTTTTATTCTTCGGGAAAAAAATGAAAATTATTCAGGGGGATACATTTTTATGTACGTGGCTCAAACCAACATCTAATCTTGCGGCACGCACAAAATACATAATATAAATGATACAATGATGACTTCAAAGGGTTCACAGCGTGTGGCGGCCGAAGGCAGTGCTCAGCTATAACAGGAGTCATGGGGATTAAAAAATTTAAAGGGTCAGTCTGCTTAAATTGAATTTTTCTCTGATGGGCAGTTGCTAGTGGACTAAAACCTTTTCTTTCTTGGGGGCCTCCAGCTGCATGTTTCCCTGTCCAATTTGTTTGTACAATGCAAAAAGTAATAAGTAGTTCAGCCAGCATACTACTATACATAGAAGTATGAGCTTTGGCCAGGCTTAGTCATTGACATAAATGACGTTGTAGAAGGTGTTTGAGAAGTACTCAAAAAGAAAAAAAATCTTGTTGCCCATACCAACCAAGACACCAATTTCAAATGTTTGGGCTTGTGCTGCCCTAACCACATCCAAGATAGTTGCATTTTCATGGCTTTTGGATACCTACACAAGGGAGGTTTTTACAAGTAAATAACATGCATAAAACATGTTCAATGCACATGCAATCTTATGGGAAGATTTCTGTTGGAATAAATGCAACAGTCTCTTTAAAGCTTAGTGTCTTTTGTGTGTTGCCAGATCTATGCACTAATTCAACATGAAGACTCCTACACTATGCGGCTGTGCAGGAGCTTCCTGTAAAACAGACTGGTCGTTGCTGTTCCCCCTCTTTGTACAGGGTGATTGTGATGATGTCACTTGTACTTTTACAAAGGCCAGGAACACACAGAGTGTATTTAGATTTGTTTATTGCTGTTGATGTTTTGTGTCTTTTAAATAGATATATTTTAAATAGCTCCTAGATGTTACAATAGCTCCCTTTGCCTATCCTAGACCTATTTTTGTGCCAAAAAAAGTAGATTCTCTAAACCCTAGCTTTTCAATTTTTTTTTCATAGAAAGAAAAATTTTGACAGCAAAAAGAAAGTAAAAATTGAAAGTAACAGTATATAAATATATATATATATATATATATATACAGTATATTGTACAGGATGCTACGGTTGGGTCCTGGAAGGGTGCTTTGTGGCACCAGTGTTCGGGTTATGGTTCCTTTAAGGGAAGTGTGTGAAAAAACTCCTGCAATCAGCATCTTTGGAGCATGTTTGAAGCACTAGCACATAAAAAACACCCCTCTCCATTGAAATGAATGGAAAGTGCTTCAAACGCACCTAAAAAGCTCTTCAAAACCACCTCAAAAGCCTTGAAAAGCTCCTCAAAAGCGCCTAAAAGCTCTTCAAAAGCACCTGAAATGCTCTTCAAAAGCACCTGAAAAGCACAGAAAAAGTGCCGCAAAAGCGCTCAGTGTTTTACAAGCAGTTTCGCAGCGCCTCAGTGTGAAAGTACTGCCTGAATGTAGAGATTACCCACAGAAATCAACATAACCTTACAGAATTTGGTGAGGGCCCTGAGTACATAGCAAAGTGGAGAATAATGGAGATAAAGACATGGGGCCTTACAAAATTACATTATCATTTATATGTACTTAAGGCAGCATGAAAAGAAAACTGCATTGGGCTTGCAATTGCTTAATCTCCTTCTAAAAATACTACTAATTGTCTGATTGTCATGTTGATCTTTTCGCTCCAGTGCTTTCAGACCTGGAACAAGTATGCAGCAGGGATGAGCCGAACACCCCCCTGTTCGGTTCGCACCAGAACCTGCGAACAGACAAAATGTTCGTGTAAACTTTAGAACCCTATTAAATACAATGGACTCGAACGTTCGAAATCTAAAGTGTTAATTATAAAGGCTAATATGCAAGTTATTGTCCTAAAAAGTGTTTGGGGACCCGGGTCCTGCCCCAGGGGACATGTATCAATGCAAAAATAAGTTTTAAAAACGGCCGTTTTTTTGGGAGCAGTGATTTTAATAATGCTTAAAATGAAAAAATAAAAGTGAAATATTCCTTTAAATTTCGTACCTGGGGGGTGTGTATGATATGCATGTGAAGTGGTGCATGTTTCCCGTGCTTAGAACTGTCCCTGCAAAAAATTTCATTTTTGAAAGAAAAAAATGCATTTAAAACTGACTCGCGGCTATTAATGAATTGTCGGCTCCCGGCAATACATACAAAAGTCATTGATAAAAAAAAAAAAAAAAAGCGTGGGTGTTCCCCAGAATTCAATTACCAGGCCCTTCAGGTCTGGAATGGATATTAAGGGGAACCCTGCCGCAAATTAAAAAAAAAAATGACGTGGGGTTCCCCCAAATATCCATTCCAGACCCTTCAGATCTGGCATGGATTTTAAGGGGAACTCCACCCCAAATTTAAAAAAAAAATGGCGTGGAGTCCCCCTAAAAATCCATACCAGACCCCTTATCCGAGCACGCAACCTGGCCGGCCGCAGGGGAAAAGGGGGGGGACGAGAGAGCGGCCCCCCCTCCCTCCTGAACCGTACCAGGCCACATGCCCTCAACATGGGGAGGATGTCCCCATGTTGATGGGGACAAGGGCCTCATCCCCACAACCCTTGCCCGGTGGTTGTGGGGGTCTGCGGGCGGGGGGCTTATCGGAATCTGGAAGACCCCTTTAACAAAGGGGACCCCCAGATCCCGGCCCCCCCTATGTGAATTGGTAAGGGGTACATTGTACCCCTACCATTTCACGAAGAAAGCGTAAAAAAATGTTTAAAAAAACACACAAACACCTTGAAAAAGTCCTTTATTTAAAAAAAAAAAACATTCCAGCGGTGAAATCCAGTGTCCCGCGGCGATCCCGATGTCCAGCGCTGTCCTTCATTGGTTGTGCCTGAGCGGACCTGATGGGGAACTCCCTCTCAGTATTTTAAATGTATAGACCCGCCCCTTCTAAAGTTCCCCATCAGGTCCGCTCAGCGGACCAGATGCGGAACATGAGAAGGGGCGGGTCTATACATGTATTACCAAAGTGAGAGCAGTCCCCCATCAGGTCCGCCCCCTCGGTATGTCAGACCCGCCTACGTCATTGGCTTGAGCGGGGAACTTCCTTCACTATGTAAATTTAAATTACACAGTGAAGGAAGTTCCCCGCTCAAGCCAATGACGTAGGCGGGTCCGACATACCGAGGGAGCGGACCTGATGGGGAACTTTAGAAGGGGCGGGTCTATACATTTAAAATACTGAGAGGGAGTTCCCCATCAGGTCCGCTCAGGCACAACCAATGAAGGACAGCGCTGGACATCGGGATCGCCGCGGGACACTGGATTTCACCGCTGGAATGTTTTTTTTTTGTTTTGTTTTTTAATAAAGGACTTTTTCAAGGTGTTTGTGTGTTTTTTTTAACATTTTTTTACGCTTTCTTCGTGAAATGGTAGGGGTACAACGTACCCCTTACCAATTCACATAGGGGGGGGGCCGGGATCTGGGGGTCCCCTTTGTTAAAGGGGTCTTCCAGATTCCGATAAGCCCCCCGCCCGCAGACCCCCACAACCACTGGGCAAGGGTTGTGGGGATGAGGCCCTTGTCCCCATCAACATGGGGACATCCTCCCCATGTTGAGGGCATGTGGCTTGGTACGGTTCAGGAGGGAGGGGGGGCCGCTCTCTCGTCCCCCCCTTTTCCCCTGCGGCCGGCCAGGTTGCGTGCTCGGATAAGGGGTCTGGTATGGATTTTTAGGGGGACTCCACGCCATTTTTTTTTTTAATTTGGGGTGGAGTTCCCCTTAAAATCCATGCCAGATCTGAAGGGCCTGGAATGGATATTTGGGGGAACCCCACGTCAATTTTTTTTTAATTTGCGGCGGGGTTCCCCTTAATATCCATTCCAGACCTGAAGGGCCTGGTAATTGAATTCTGGGGAACCCCCACGCTTTTTTTTTTTTTTTATCAATGACTTTTGTATGTATTGCCGGGAGCCGACAATTCATTAATAGCCGCGAGTCAGTTTTAAAAGACTTTTTTTCTTTCAAAAATGACATTTTTTGCAGGGACAGTTCTAAGCACGGGAAACATGCGCCACTTCACATGCATATCATACACACCCCCCAGGTACGAAATTTAAAGGAATATTTCACTTTTATTTTTTCATTGTAAGCATTATTAAAATCACTGCTCCCGAAAAAACGGCTGTTTTTAAAACTTATTTTTGCATTGATACATGTCCCCTGGGGCAGGACCCCGGTCCCCAAACACTTTTTAGGACAATAACTTGCATATTAGCCTTTATAATTAACACTTTAGATTTCTCCCATAGATTTTTCGAATTTGCCGCGAACACCCCAATTTGTTCGCTGTTCGGCGAACGGGCGAACAGGCAATGTTCGAGTCGAACATGAGTTTGACTCGAACTCCAAGCTCATCCCTAGTATGCAGATCTAAAGTTCCCATTGGCCTATCACACTAACATATCAGTGATCTTTGGCACCATTGCTGCAGACAATGACATACTTACAGAAATACTGTATTTGCGTGTATAATTTATATTTATTAAACATATACAGTATTTTTTTTTATATTCATATATAATGTGCATTTTCAATAATAAAAAATATATATATATATTGAAGTATTTTTCAATTTCACTTTATGCTGCTCTGAAATTTTTTATTTCTTTTTTTGTTAGGAAAGACAATTTTATGACTACGTTTAATCATTCTGATATTTTGATTCCTGCATTTGGTGTCTAGTCCCTCACCACTCGCTTGCCATGAAACAGAATTTTAAATGAGTACAGAGAGGGAAGGCAGTGCCTTTTATGTGACTGAGATGTAAATAAAATAGGAGAATAATAAAAAAGCATTTCACTAAATAGAGAAATTGTTACATAATGCAAATGTAGCACTACCCCCGTAGGAGCTGCTGGTTATTATTTTGGGTCTTTGCCGTCACCCCTACCCACAGTTCACCAGGTCAGAAACTTAGAGTGTATACTGGGCCTTGCGCCCACGGATGTATGCACCAGTCACTTAGTTCTTTTTTCCAATGCTTTTCCTTTGATCCACTGAAAATGGATCATTGCTTGTTTGCACACGTTGGAAAACCTTTGTGCCCAGTAACAAATGTTTCTGATGCTCAAATGTACATAACACCCTTTAGTAAACATCTACATTTCATAGTTATCCAACTATCACAGCACATGAGTGTAGACATAAAAAATGTATGGTAAACGTTCTAGTCCGTTTTCTTCACAGAAATGGGAATAATTATTGCTCACTTGCACAGGGATTTTGAAACATGCTGGAAATTCTCTGTGAACAAAAATGAGTGCTTATAATGCCTAGAAGTGCTCAATATACCGTATTTATCGGTGTATAACACGCACAGGCGTATAACACGCACCCTAACTTTAACCCGGCTAGAGGTATTCCCGAGTCTTGCTCGGGGTGGAATTTCAGTACCTAAAGCAGTAACCCCGAGCCAGACTCAGGATCGCATTGCAGGATACAGGGGAAGTTACTTACCTTGTTCCCTGGATCCTGCGATGTGTCCCCACTTTGTCTCCGAGCCGTGTCTCGCTCGATTCACAGTGTCGAGTGCTCCATTCCCTTGGACGTTGCGGCGCACGGGGGCGGAGATCAGCACCAAATTCAAAAAGTGAAACACACAGTATACATACAGTATACTGTAATCTTACGGATCACAGTACTGTATCAAATAATAACACATCCCCTTTGTCCCTAGTGGTCTGTCCAGTGTCCTGCATGCACTTTTATATTATAAAAACTGTTCTTTCTGCCTGGAAACTGGAAATTGTCCATAGCAACTAAAAAGTGTCCCTCTACATCAAAAGTGGTTTTAGACCAGCTAGAAAACAGCGATAATAAATTAGAATCACTTGCAGAACTGAGCGATAGTGATTTGTGGGGAAATTCCTCATCAAACACTTTTATTATTATTATATTATTATTTGTTATAATTATTTTATAGTTATTTATTATATTATAATTTATGATTTTGTTTTTTGAACTTTATCATACCCGGGATGTCTACTAGACTCTTGTTTGGACAGATTTAAGTGAGTTATTCCTAAGAATTACAGGCCTACAATATAAAACGCCAAATTTCCATGCAAAATAATTGTACCGCTTTCAGCACCTAAAATCTGAAATAATCATACCGCCAGGGAGGTTAAGAGGGAAGTTTTGGGATTTTTTTTTTCCACACCCCCCTGCATATAACACGCAGGCACAGTTTACCCTCTATTTTCAGGGTAAAAAAGTGAGTGTTATATGCCAATAAATACATTACTTATCTACTAAACTTCTACATGACCCAACAGTTGTTGCAGCTAAAATAAGCTATACAGCTGGCAACTATCAGGTTGTGTATTTATTTAGGGGCATATATGATTTTCTTCTGGAGTTGTTGTCTGGGAAATTGCAGGCATTAGAGGTGAACTTACCTGCAGCAGGCTCTCAAACTTATCTGTCATGGCCAAATCTCAGGCCATTCTCACTTCCTGATAGTGCCGAAGCTTGCTGAAGCTTGCCCATCCTTTACTGCCTCCTGCTCATTCCATAGTTCTGGACCAATAGGAGTACGCAGGTATGGAGCTTAGTAGCAAGCTCCAACACTCCCCTAATGTGGCAGAACAGCACAGGCTTCATCTGTAAAGCCCTGTACAAACGGCCGGGATTCCCGGCGGTATAAAGTCCACCAGGAATCCCGATGGGAAAACTGCGGGGAGAGCTTTGGCCGGGAATCCCGGCCGTGTGTACAGGGCTTATGCTCCCTCGGCACTGCCTCGCAGTGTTTTCCATTGGCCAGTGTAGTAAATCTGGCGGAAGAAAAACGCCGGGAATCCCGGCAGCAAAATAGAGAGCAGGTTCCGGCAATTTTCCCGGAGAGGGAGCATACACACGCCCGGTTTTCACTGCAAAAAGCTCTCCCAGCTGTTTTCTTGCCGGGAAAACTGGTCATGTGTACGAGGCTTGCCAGGAAAGTTTGGAATGCCGCTACAGGTATGTGGTACCGCCAGGTGCCTGCCCTTTATACCTGCAGAATTTGCCCACCTTGCCACTAGTGACAGAGTATCTGTGAGTCCCCTACCTGCAATAAATATCAGATTAGAAATTATCATTTTCAGAAGGTCAGTAATGGCATCCTCTACATATCCCTAGATACATGCTTCCTTTATAAAAAGAGAATATAATAAAAGAATAACTGAACACCACATACGTACTGATCCAAGTCAGTCTTGCTCATGTCACCTTCAGAATCAGAGGATGATGCGCCTAAGCAAAATAAAAAGAAGAGTTGTGTTACATTATAAATATATATATATGCACCCATCCATACTTTAGATTAGGAGCAGAGTGCAAATATCTAGTGGAAGACGAATGTATGTGCACAGCTGTGGGTGGGAAGCTCTTATATGAAGCAATGAGAAACTGGTTTATCCTTCACTCTTCTATATTTATTGCATTGGAATGCATTAAGTGATACTCCCATTTTTCTTCAGTGTTCAATGTTTCTAGGATTTGGTTCCATTTAATGTCTTGTACTATTGAGCAAAGTTTAGTTGGCTCATTTTAAATTTAGTGTTCTTGTACTACCCTCGGGCCTCCTTTTACTGTGATTTATGCTGAATGTAATCATCCAGTACTCGCTAGATCCCAAGTTGTCCCGTATTTCCACATCTGTGATCAGATCTGAGTCCTTTGTAATTAATAGATCTAGCAATGCATTATTTCTACTCGGGGAATCCACCAATTGGGACATGAAGTTGTCCTGTAAGACATTTAAGAAATTATGGGCCTTTAATGAGTGAGCTGTCCCTGCTGTCCAGTCAGTATCTTGATACTTGTTAAAGTCCCCCGTTATGATGACATTGCCCTGCCTGGCTGCCATTTGTAACTGTGAGAGGAGGTCCAACTCCTCCTCATCCTTCAGGTTAGTTAGGGGGTCTGTAACATACCCCCCCACTATTAATTTCCCACTTGCCTCTGAAGTTCCACCCACATGGATTCCACCTCCCCTTGCCCCATTTAGGATGTCATTCCTTTCTTCCATCCATAAATCATTCTTGATATATAGGCACACCCCTCCCCCTCTTCTATCCTCCCTGTCCCTCTGATACAAGGAATACACCTGGATAGTTGCCAGCCAGTCGTGTGAGCCGTCAAATCAAGTTTCTGATATTCCCACAAAGTCCAACTCCCCCTTGTGTAATTTTCTCCATTTTGTTAGCTAGGCTCCTGGCATTTGTGTATATGCCTCTCAGTTTTGTACAGGTGCATATTATTTTCACCTTAGGTTTTCTGAGGCTGAGATTTTGATTTGTCAACTCATTCACCCAGGGTTTAGGTATTATGGTTATATTTTCACTAGTGCCTTCATTAGTACCCTCTGACCTTAGCTGACTGCTGGCTATGGCTTCCTCTGAACCCTTCCCCCACCACCTAGTTTAAAAGCCCCTCCAAGTTGTTGGCCATCCTTTCTCCCAACAGAGACATACAGACATGCAGAGATTACCTGTGGATAATCGCTACTGGATGCAAGCAGAGGCTGATTATCCACAGGTAATCTCTGCATGTCCCAATACATGCGAACATCTACAGGCACTGTCAGTCTCTCATTGGTTTGTATAGAGCTTCCCGCCTGCAGCTGTTTGCATACACTCCATTGAGTCTCCCACAAGAATTTTCTATCTTCCCCTAATAGCAAGCATGAATGGGACCATTAACTTCCAACTTGCCAATATTTACATAAAATGCCATCATATATGAATTTATTAACCTTTTCACATCTCACCACTGCATAACACTAGACTTAAACTCTGATCTACAAGAGGAATATTTAGATAAAGGTGAGGGCTTAGCGTTTTACAAAGTCAATATTTGTATATCAGTAATAACGCTGCACATTTTGGGAAAGAAGGAAAGCAAATAAAACAGATTAAGAGGTTTATGAAGGTATCGCTATATGTACATGCCTGGGAATAAAAAGGTTTACTTTTTATTCCCCAGGCTAAAAATGTGTGGATACTTCCAGTAATCCTATGCCCATTATGCTTTGCATAGTAGGAATATCTTCCTTACCCGGTCACTTACAGCTCATATTGAACTACTCTGTAAAAGAAGTGGACAGTGTCCTAAAATTTCACCATAAGCAGAAGCAGATGCAACTGCTGGCATCTGACACTTCTGGGTGTGTTGAATACCTACTACCCTGCCACATGATGTGGTTCCTCCCGCTGGCCCCTACATCACCACAGGACAGGATTATAAATTATATTGCGTTTGATATTCAAAGTGCAAAACCATAGGCCCCTTTCACACGGGCGGACCGTTCAGATCCGCCTGTCAGTTTTTTAGGTGGACCTGAACGGACGCTCCATGCACCTCTATGGAGCCACGGATGTCAGCGGTGACATGCCCACTGACATCCGACCCGCTCCGATCCACCAAAGTGTGACGGAGGAAAACCCTATTTTCCATCCGTCTGGCGGATCAGATCGGAGGACGACGGACTCTACGGTCGGTCATCATCTGATCCCCCATAGGGGAGAGCGGTGCTCTGACAGGTCGGTCCCTGCACAGTGTGCGGAGTCAGACCTGTCCTCTGCCTGCTCAGCGGGGATCGACGGAGCGATCCCCCCTGAGCAAATGGGAGCCCACACATGGACACGTCCGTGTGAAAGGGCCATAATACACTGTTTAATTGGGTAACTATGTGGCAAAAAAAATATAATGATGATAAATGTAAAATTATGCGATTGGGGGCTAAAAATGTGCATGCATCATACATAACTGAAGGTGTTAATAGTCAAAAAGGATCTGAGTATTCTAATAAATTATAGACTTAATATGAGCATGCAATGCCAAGCTGCAGTTTCTAAAGCAAGCAAAATATTCTCTTGTAATAAATGAGGTATGGGCTCAAGAGAGAGAGAGAGAGAAACATAATTCTGCCCCTATATAAAGCATTAGTAAGACCTGGAAAATGTAATTCAGTTTTGGGCACCTGATCACAAAAAGAATATCAGAAAACTGAAGAAAGTGCGGAAAAGGGCAACCAAACTGATAAGAGGCATGGAAGACCTTGACTACAAGAAAAGATTAGCTGACCTAAATGTACCGGTATTCTCTTTTGAGAAGGGGTGATGAAGGGGGATATGATCACAATGTATAAATACATACTGTTACCTACTTGAAGACTATAAAAGTTTTAATGCTATTCCCATCGAGCGCTGCCTTTGTGTGTTTTTTGTATCCTGCTATCCATTTTCCAGTGGTTGGTAGCTGCACTGGGAATCAGCCTGCAAGGAGATCAGCTAAAAGTAGTTGGATCTGTATGTGCGTTATAATTAATCGAAATTAGTCGATTAATCGATTTTAAAAAAATCGATTAATCGAACGCGAAAATTTTAATCAGTAACAGCCCTACTTTTTATTAAACAACTTGAACAGTAGAGGGATGGAGGGTTTTGGGAAAGTTCAGATACCTTGTGCAGATCACTGAGGAACGTGAGATCCGGAAGACAAATACAACTCCTTGTCAGGGGATCTTGCTCACCCGGATAGGCCTCTCTCACTGGCCTAGCAGCCGGAATGATGATTGGACAAAAGTCTCTGCCACAGACTTGATGATGGCAACAACTATTTGTACAATCCTCTGCCACTGGATTCGATGATCAGCAATAGACAAGGGAACACAGCTACACAGTACCTAAAGTCCCTTTAAGCCCATCCGGCAGTACTATGAGGTAGATTGGTTAGGGTGCATCCTCCAATTGAGTCACCAGGCACTTCTTGAGATACCAGCCTTTTGTTCAGTCCTCTCCAAGATGAGTCCTCCCCCGGATCCATTCAATTGCTTGGCTTCTTCCCGCAGGACAGACAGCACAGGACCACCTCTGAACCAGTAGGCCCCAGACAGACTTCCGGGCCTACTTGCAGTCACGTAGCCTCGTGCCAGCAGGTCCCCAAGGCAGAAGGAGTTGTCACATACCTTAGGCCAGGCGGGCCATGACGTGAGAGAGAAAGAAAAATGGCGTCTGCCCCTTAAGTATCCTCTCCCAGAATGCACAGCGGTGAACCACTCCCACTGGGCTGTTTCTGGGGAAAAGGGACACCCAATACACCTTAGCCTGTTGTCCTTCCATCACTGGCCTGTGGTGACAAAGACACCTACAGATGACAGTGTGGAACTGCACACAACACAGCCAATCCTGGAGCAGAGGCTAATTTAGCCACAATATTGAATCTGAACTATGTACAGAACAGATAACCCACTAAATTTACATGCGAGCGCCTGGTCAACAGGAGCAGGGCGCTACACAAAGTTTGCACATGCTGCAGGATAAAATGCTTATATTCTCAGGAATTTTCTATTGGCTTCAAAATTAAACTAAGTGGTATTTGACTTTTTAAATACTCTAATTTTAATTTATCTTTTAGATATCGGGACATTTATAACGCAAGATTATCAGTGGATTGTGTCAGTGAGTCCCAATGTGAACCAAAAAGCTCTCCACTTAACCCTTGGTCCCCATCTCTGCGTGTTTGTGGGCAGTGTTTGCGCGGACACGGCAGCCCTTTGATTGCAATGAGTTGCCATGTCTCTTTCTACAAAAAAAAGTGCATGCACCATTTAAAAACACGACAGCAGGGAAATCGTATGGTCTTTTTGACATTTTTTTACTTTTTACATGCGTGGGGTGCTTTAGCTGAGAGCAGCGGGTTCCATTGGCTCCTGCTGCTGTCAGTCAAATCCTGTGATAAGGGAGCAGGGGTGGGGCCAAGCCATGCTGTCTGTGTCTATGGATGCAGGCAGAGCAGCTAGGGAGCAAATCTGAAGATGTGCCCCCGTAGCAAGCTGCTTGCTATGGGGGCACACAAAGATGAGGAGCCAAGAGCGCCAGCGGGTGACCCCAGAAGAGGCGGTTCTGAGCCCCCTCTGTGCAATTCTATTGCACTGAACAGGTAAGTATAACATATTTACTATTAAAAAAGAAAAAACAAAGAAGACTTTATAATCACTTTAATAGTCAGTATAGGAATTATGTCTTACACTAGTAGTCAGTGGAAATTTCCCCCCTTGCATTGGTGGACAGTTTAGGTGTTCACCACTGCTTACTACTCAAGGAACCCCCTTAAAAATCTGAGGAGGAACCCTAGAGTAACATGGAACCGTGACTGGGAAAGGGCAAAGAGAGAGTGGGATGTTTTTAAATCTGCAGCTTTCATTAAAATAATCCCAGGTGATGGTGCCATGAAGGTACTTGTTCAAGCACTTCCTCTTAAAGGGTGACAACGCTCTTTCTTTGTCTCTCAATTGTTCTACTTCATGGTCACCCACCCTGTATTATCAGCTTCTTAAGGCCTCATGCACACTGGGCTTCAAAAACTTGTACAGGCTTTTTTTTTTTTCCAGCCTGTAAAAGCACCTCTATGTTACCCTATGTGTCATTGCACAGTACTGTATGTGTTTAAGGGAGATTTAAAAGAGGAGCGTTTACAGACTGAAAAAAAACCCATCAAAAGTGCATTCAGGAGAGGAGCTTTTGAGGAGGAAAAAACTCTTGATGCTCCTAAAAACATTAGACACGTTTAGGCCGTTTTAGCGCTTCAGCGATAATGCATTCCAATGCCCAGAATTAATTTATATTATTAATATTGTGGCCAATAAGAACAATTGACTACTGTCCTTAATACTTTTTTTATTTGCACTAGCATCCAAATTTTCAGGACAAGCTTTTGGGGTGTACCCCCTTCTTCAAGGTCCAAGTATCAAGGATAGTAGTCGATTGTAGCCGTATTAGTGCTATTGCAAGAACAATCACTTCAAGAATTCTGGCCAACAGAATCGCATACCGCTCGCTTGATGCAATATGCAACTTTAGGCGTGTAGCTTTTCTCTGGCGTACAGAGGAGAAAAATAAATGCCCTGTGCAGGAAGCCCAAGGAGACACAAATTACGCGGACATCGCCCACTGCTGTTGCCATTATTCTATTAAAAAATTGGCAAATGTTTATGATTCACACCATTTTAGCAATCTAAATATCATTGAGACAGGGTTTATGCCTGCCATAATCTATCCATAGTGCCCTAGGCACTGTAGCCCAGTGACTCAAATGGGTACGCAGAACAACATACCAGTTAACTTTTCAGAAAGGTGTTCTTATTCTTTAACCTCAACAGTATGTTTTCCCTTATTACTTTCAAACAGATTCCTGTTATCCATTTTTGTAGGAAGCTCTTTTTTATTTTAGTCAATAACCTTGACTGCTAGTGCACAAGTGTACGGAGTGCTTTCCTTAATGCATTCTATAACCAGCAATCAATAAACCTCTAATGACCTCTTCTCTTCCCTTCTCTTGTAGAATAACTTCAGTGCCTAAAGACATGAGGAGATTATCACCCAGGTGAAGAGTGTGTGATGAGAATGCCAACTATGGCACAAGAAGGACTAAAAGTGGAATGACATTTCTGGAATCGCGCTAAAGGCGCTTCAGCGGGACAGACTTTTATGGTCATTTGCGCGTACTTTCTTAGCTGTTTGTAAGCAATATTTTTATTTCTAGTGTGGGAAGATTATTTTTAAATTGGACTGTCGACAAGGAATACGGGTGGTCTCAAAGCGGACAAGAAAGAAGAAAACGGGACCATTCAATAAAAGCAATGGCGGGCGTAGACTTCCTGCCTTCTGTGTCGATTCAGTGTCAAGTATCTAGTCTATGTGTGACAATATGTATGGGCTGGCCTCAGTGCTTTACCGAAAAGGTATATATTATGAGGTAGTGGTGTATAAAGTAGATTATACTGATGTTAGAGGAGACCTCCAGGTAAAAGAGAGCATCTTCAGGTAATAGAGAATTATGAACATTTCATAATACCATCATAAAGGATGGCTATGTTTTTCTGCACACCAGCTGAAATTCCCAATTGGGCAGAAAGAATAAGTAATTGCACTGGGTGGTACAATGAAAGTGGAGGGAAAAGGCAGGAGTGAGAGGCACTGTGGTCTCACTGAGTGTTTCTTACACTCAGCTCTTACAGTTAAATATTGTAGGTATAAATCCGAAATCTGGGCAGATTGCTAAATGCGCAGATCTTCAAAGTACAATGTAAACTTTCCTACTTGCCAAAGGATTTTTGATTCTGTGCAGCCAGTCTTGTAACCCGCCCTTCCCTGCCAGACAATAAGGGCAGGTCCTAGACTGTAGACCAGGGATCTGCAAACTGCATCCCTCCAGCTGTTCCTGAACTACACGTCCTATGAGGCATTGTAAAACTCTAACATTCACAGACATGACTAGGCATGGAGGGAATTGTAGTTTCTGAACAACTGGAGGGCCATAGTTTTGAGACCCCTGCTGTAGACCTCCTTACACATTGCACTGTAGTCTTTATTATAGCAAGTCTAAGATCTCCCGCTAGCCTGCAAATTGACAGTGAACAAGGCAACAATACACAGACAATGTTTGTCCTTTTCTCTTCTGTGCAGCCAGTCTTGTGACCGATATTTAACTGTATGTCCTACACACTACATGGAGGACCTGGACCTAGCCTGTAATTGGACAGTGAAAGAGCAGCAGTAAACTGATGAAGCCCATCCTTCCTTCCTTTCTCTATTAATGAATCCATAAATACATGGTGTTATATTTATACCTGCTTGGAGTTCACACAAAGAGTTTGGACATATGTCAAGAGGCAGGGCTGTGACACATAGAATAAGAACATTTACCTTTATGTGCTCCTAAATTTTTTATTAAACTACAAGTTAAAAAAAGTGTCACAATCTTTACAGCAAAACAGCTATGTAATATGGAGAGGTTTACAGCACCAATGACTAACTGGAAGAACAAAATAGATTTCATGGGTGTATAAAGGCCATTTAAAGGAAATTGAATGTACTTTTCATATTCAACCTTCCCCCTCCCTCAGTAGCAACATTCCTAATATAACTACACACCTGAAATGCAAGAAAGACTTAGATATACATTGTCCACCCTGCGTAGGGCCAGCACAGTGGTTGTATCCTCTCCCGTTTTGCTTTGTAATCAGGTGTATGAAACACATCTGAAAGCCCTTGCAAACGTCTGTTAAAAATTATATCTACAGTTCACGTTTCATTAGCATCATTGGTGAGTTGTAGATATAGTAAAAAATACTGCTCTATACCACAACATTATTTTCAGCACAAAACAAAACTGATAATGATAATGTACCAGAAGTAATCACAGACAATGGAGATTGTAGCATCCCTTCGAAACCTGTAGCAATGAAACCTGTAGCATTGGTGATCATGGAGAACCCCCTTACATTGTCAGTGTCATGTGGCTTTACATTATTGGTTGGCGTTGATGTGCTTCATTACATTCTAATTTGTGCACCCTTACATTGGTGGTCAAGAGGGAAGGGCTTCTTTATATTGGTAGGTAGTTTGAAGGAGCCCTTTTACATTGGTGGTTTGTGGTGAAGTGCCCCCTTACAGACAGATAAAAAGATCATTGGCAACAGTATACACTTGCCAGAGAGGCTTCGCTGGCCCCATCTTGCGGTGGGAAGGAATAAGCAGTAAGAAGGAATATCAATTCATGAGTGCTCATTGAACCCTTGGCAACCCCTTGTGGAACCCTGATTGGGAAAAGTGACCCCAAACAGTAGTAGCCACCTGTGTCTTTAGCCCAACATATGTATCAAGTAAGGTCATTGCTCTCTACAGCTTATGCGCCAGATTGCAAAGCATGATGGGAGAGCCGAATACACAGGTCAGACTAAAACCAACTCTTAGTGACATCTGGAGGATGTGGTTATGTTGTGTAGCAAGGAAGCATGTCGGTTTTTCAGCTTGTTCATACAGAGACCCAGGGATAGTTACCTTGTTTAAGCAGCATATCTTGGGCATGGAGCCTCTCAGGTGAACCAACATACTCTCCTTTGTATGTGAGGACAGCTACAGGGTGACCACTCCTGGCTTGGCTTGACTGGCTGTTGACAGCCCTCTGCACACATGTTAAAGGCATAACACCAAAAGACCCCGCTCTGCTACTTGGGCACAAGTTTTGTTTCCAGGAGATGTCCCCATATAGGGCAAGAAGGAGTCCAAACCAGGATCGCCTTTTTTAATGGTTTACTGAATCAGTAAAAGCAAGTATATTTACACACTTCAGCCATCCCCTGAAGGTGACATCACTCAGCATTAAGGGTACAGCATAGTACAGAGAGATATGGCATGAGAAGAGAAACAGGAGACCTATCACCTACAAGAGGGTGTCCCAGAGTTCAGCATCCAATGACAGGGGGATGCAAGTAGTTCCAGAGGATGCATAAAGGTCTTTGTGCTACTCCCAACCCCCCCCCCCAAGGGTAAGCTACAAGAATGAGGCCCAACTGCCTAAATAATGATCCAGTTTGCTTGATCCACTCACAGAGAAACCTCAGACAATGCTTTCCCAATAACAATCTCCCTCTGAGATTTCCATTAACACTATATATATATATATATATATATATATATATATATATATATACAGTATATATATATATATATATGCCCAAAATCCCTTGCCCCACTAATAGCAGGGCTTGGCTGGTATACAACCCCAACAACTCCTAAGCCTTTCCGTACTCATGGCTATGGGGACATCTCATGGCCTAAGAGATAGTTACAATAGACCACCTCTGTGCCCTACTCTACAGTTACATTCGGAAAGTTGCTGCAGAGGGTGGCGCAAATTTGGAAAGTGCAGTTAAAGGTAGACTAATTATTTGCCTTTTTTTTTAAATTTGATTTTCTTTTTTAAGAGCCAGTGAGGAGTCCTGTTACTTTATGATGTCACACGTCAAGTACTTTTGTAGAACACATACAGGTGACTTAGTAAATGTTTATTATCTAATGTAGGGAACTCGATATCGTTATAATAAATAAGTGTTCCTATACAACTTGCTGTTTATATACATATATTTTCATGGAGATTCTAAATATATTAGCACCACTTGTGTATTATGACTCATTGTCATCAGATATGCTTCTGGTGAAAGTAAATGAGATTTTTTTTTATGTTTTCCACGCAAGTATATGCATTAAGAAGAGCTTTGTGTTTTTTTATGCTTTTCTACAAAGATTTAAGATTCGCTTACAATCACTGGAATATCTACAGGTAAAATGACAAGCGCATCCAAAGTCTGTGGCATCTGCCACAGCCTTCTACCAGCATGCTGGAAATAATTGTCTTTCAGGAGCCAGAAATCACTAAAAGTGTCCTTGTATAGGGCAGTCCGCCGTGTATTGACTTTAAAGGAAAACTCCAGTTAAGGCTAAAATGATCAGTAAAATACAGTACATAGGGTCAGGTTATGTCCACTTGGAACAGAAGTTGCAGATATTTTCATAACAAATTTTTCAAACTTCTTGATTCTATTCATTAAAGTTGGTTGAGTCTGCTTTTGGCTCAGATCACACAGTTTACATTGGATAGTGTGGTTTAAAACATACACATGAATGCCAGTATCACAAGCAGGCCTTTGGGGTCATAGGCTGAAACATTAAGTTTATCATTGGATTTTTTGCTGAACAGTGGATGTCTAGCTATTCCTATAGCTTATTACTACATTTTATGTTCTTTGGAGTTGGCTTTTAATATTAGAATAAAATGTGAACAAGACTTGAAATTTGTATCTACCCAGACATTTAACTGAGATTGTCTTGGTTGGTATATCATTTCTTCTCTACACCAGTGGTTGCCAACCAAGTGTATATGAAGCTGTGAAGTCACTTCAAGATGTACACAAGAGGTCTAATAGGCTACAATCAATATGGCAGGTCAACAGTCCATTCATTGTCCGTGAAAACTTTTACCTGTTCACTAAAGCTGCCTTCAAACCATGCGCTTTTTTGCCTCCATTCAGCCAGGGGTAAATTCCCCACTCTATGAATTGGTTAAATGAGAGAGAGCAGAATCCACTAGAAATCCCCCCTCAATCCTGATAGAAGTGAGCTTACACCTCAGGACAGGGGAATGTGGTTCTTGGAGGGAGTTATGTAGAACTGGTAAGAGGCTCAAAGAACCCCTTTACCAGTTCACAAATATTGGGGTGCTTTATTTGTTATGGAGATACTGAAGTAGGATTGTCTTTCACAATTTAAAACAAACACATTTTCATAAAGTCTCTTTGTGCAGAGTTTGAAAAAACAAATATAATTTATGTTTTACGTGATTATTAAGATCTAACATAGAGACAGCTGATTCATTTGATGCATTATAACAAAGACCATAACCTGGATAAGTTAAAACCTTCACATACCTATAGACTGTCAAGCATCCAATGGGTCATAATGGATTGCAGTGCAAGATATACCCCAACAGATGGGTGACATAAAATGCTGGCATTGTACCCAGAACCCTGCTCTCAGGGTCAAGTTGAGTCTGACAATTTGTTTACTTGGCATTTTCCAGAAGGGACTGTGTGTCTGATGTTAAAAATCCAAACCAACATATGAAATTTGGTCTTGGCTTCTGTAAAAACTAAAAATATCACTATCCAATAAGAATGCTCCTATTGGCCACGGAGCCACTCTCACTGGATAGTGGAACAGCAGATTGATGTGGTTGGAGCTTATCTCCAGGAGGAAGGTTCCAGAGTTGCAGCTGGATCTTACTGGAAAAGAGAGGTTGCAACTTGCTAGCATAATACAATACATCACGTGACCAGGGGACCAAAATCTATGTTCAAAATGGACTGTCCTAAATACGCATTTAGACATTTATGCATATGTAAGAAACACTGAGAAATACCTACTATCAGACAACATGCAGAATGATCAGTCTGTAGTTGACCTTCTTATCAATCTTTAAACCTGAAGTCTTGAAGCACTTTTTCCAAAGGTAAAAACTGGCACAAAATTTAATTGAACTCATAAGTGACTCACAGACACAAACATCAAACTCACACAACACAGGTCTTTGCATGTAAAGAGTCTGAAAGAAAAGCGTGTTGCTCTTCATAGCATCAGTTTCTTCCTTTTCCTTTTCTAACCTCTCCTAGAAACATAAAAGTGGGGAGTTAACTGATGGCTTTGGGCAAATCAGACTTTTCTTCTGACACTTCTATACATGATGGTCAAATTTTCTCCTTAGTACAAATAAGAGGTACATGATGTCCTTAGGATAGCTCTGTTCAAAGTGTTGAATAAAGAAACATAACCATAAAGATGTTTGTATGTGGCAAAAAAGTCACAATTGTCATCTTTCAAATTTGATTAAATATTCCTTTTGATAGAAAAAATAAAATGTTGTTTGATTTTGTTAACTAAGCTTAAAGAACGTGTGGTCTCGTATAAAGGTGGAAAGAACCCTTGACTGATGGTAAGACACGCAGGCAGGATTCAAGTGTCTGAAGAGGTTGTTTTTTTTGTTTTGTTTTTTGGTGGATGCATAAACCTGAACTCTTGGTTTGAGGAATTAGTTATAGAAGCATGGGTCCAGTGCAGTGGCGGCTGGTGCTCAAAATTTTTTAGGTGGCGCAAACAAACGAAAAAAAAACAAAACATCAATTGCAGCCTCACTGTGCCCATCAATTACCGCCACTGTGCCCATCAATTGCTGCCACTGTGCCCATCAAACGCAGCCACTGTGACAATCAAACGCAGCTACTGTGACAATCAAACGCAGCCACTGTGCCATAAAATTGTCGCCACTGTGCCATAAAATTGTCGCCACTGTGCCGTGCCATCAAACGCAGCCACTGTGCCATGCCATCAAACGCAGCTACTGTGCCCATCAATTGTCGCCACTGTGCCATGCCATCAAACGCAGCCACTGTGCTATCAATTGTCGCCACTGTGCCATGCCATCAATTGTCGCCACTGTGCCATGCCATTGTCACCACTGTGCCCATCAATTGTCGCCACTGTGCCATGCCTAACGCAGCCACTGTGCCATGCCAAATGCAGCCACTGTGCCATGCTAAATGCAGCCACTGTGCCCATCAATTGTCGCCACTGTACCATGCCAAACACAGCCACTGTGCCATGCCATTGTCGCCACTGTGCCCATCAATTGTCACCACTGTGCCATGCCAAACGCAGCCACTGTGCCATGCCATTGTCACCACTGTGCCCATCAATTGTCGCCACTGTGCCATGCCAAATGCAGCCACTGTGCCACGCCATTGTCGCCACTGTGCCCATCAATTGCCGCCAGTTTGCCCCTAAAACACCGCCAGATTGAATGCCCCCCCCCGCCTGGCACTTACCT
Organism: Rana muscosa; assembly: GCA_029206835.1. Taxonomy (NCBI): domain Eukaryota; kingdom Metazoa; phylum Chordata; class Amphibia; order Anura; family Ranidae; genus Rana; species Rana muscosa. The sequence goes on from CM055118.1 coordinate 202,515,126, forward strand.
TTCTCGGTCAGCTATCCTCGGATCCTCCTCCACGATCCCTTGATGTAGTCCCGCCCTCGATGTTGCTTCAGCCGACCAGGTTGCTGGTAACCAGATCCGATGAACCTGATTGGCTGAGATGTGTGTCAGTGTTAACCAAGGAACGCAGTGTTAACCAAGGAACCGTGCGTCCCCTGGTTAACTATTTGGACGCCGATTACAGCCCTCAGGCTGTAGTCGGAAAGTCTATCAGAGCCGCTGGCTCTGATAGACACTTCCACAGCCAATCAGCTGCCGTTATTAAGATGGCCGGCGCTCGCCAGGGGGCCGGCCATCTGAATAGTGGGCGGCAGCGGCGAAAATACATAGATTCATGCAATGCATGAATCTATGTATTGTTCTTCAGTGGCGGTACAGAAGCTAGAGGGGGCGGCGCCACTGGTCCAGTGCATATTTTGGAGTGCCCCTACTATAAGCTATGCTCATAGGGCCATAGCATGGATTCACACTGCCACATTTTCCCCCCATAGTGTTGTGCTGACCTTAATGTTTGGGTCACATAATCCCATTTCAATTGTTCCCCCGGGGGGGGGGGCTTAGACTTTGTCTGGGCCCCTCCAAGATCAAGAGTCTGGTTACAGCTGCAAGTGCTGCTACTTCTATTTAAATGCCACTACCTCCAGTGCTCATGTTATGCCTGTGGAGGAAGGAGAACATACTGTCATCATCAGCCTATCTCTGCAGGGAACAGCAGCAAACTGAAAAGGCCTTTTTAATGTTTTTCAAAGACTAGAGTTCTTATAGCCCACTCCCACTCTGCTCCCTCTAGCCCTAACCGCCATGACTAATTCCTTACTATTCACAATTCCTGCCATCCCTGCCAGCGTAGACATCTAGGTGTCTATTTATAAGGGTTCATATGGCAGATTTACCCAAGAAAGATTTGCCATATATTTGCATATCACTGGTTTCTGAAACACATTCAACCCTTCTGTAAAAGAATAATGTATGTACAGGATATGGGATTTTAACAGTGCAATGAATGTTCACTCAAATACAGAGTAAGAAAAATAGAAAAATATTTATTAATACAAAGTTTTAAAAGTAATGAGTATAATGAGTACAGTTAGTTCAGAGTCATAGGTGTACACCTACTACCTATAAAGTGACATTGAGATACTATACACATGTACAAATTGATGTGGCGTCCATTGTTTCAACAGTTTCGCCTATAAGGCTTCTTCAGGATATGGACGCAAAGGCACTTTCATTGTATATGATTATACATAGGTCATTCAACTTATTGGTGTATATATGAAAAAGAACAGAAACAAAAAAAATTTATTAATACATCATACAAATTTTTGAGCAAATTAATATGGTATGTGACTTTAACTAAGGCATGCATGATCACGGGTCACACAAATGGACAGAGTCAAATGCACAAAACTCAATACCTCTGGATAGAGTGTAGGAGTCAAATGCACTGAAGTGGTTCTTCCTAAAGCATACTGCAGCCCCTCCACTCAGTCCCATTCAAGTATAGCCAGTTCTCCCGTAGGGAGGGATATATATTAAGACCAAAAGGTAAGTATTTTATAGAGTGCCTGTAATGCATATTCAATATGTCAGTGAACCAAATGATAGAGAAGACATACGTCCACAGGCACAATGTAGTGGACTGCACTCACCTCACTCCTATAATGGAATTAAATGAAAAACTGGGAGCATCTATATGCAGCGGGACTATGGTGTATATTAGGGTATCAACAAGATACGCACATCCAAGGAAGCCAAAACATATATAAATGTATATCAATGTAATGAAGTAAGTAGAAAACTGCCATCCTATCAATCATTGATACTGGGATCAACTCTCACCCGTAACAGTGGGGTTCTTTGTTTCTGATTGACGTGCCCAAATGCCCCTCCAGGGGCCACCAAACGCTCCGCTCCAAAGAGAAAGCCAAAGTGGGATTAAGGGCAAGCAGGTCCCCACCAGGATGGCCTTCAAGTTCTCACACCTATGTCCATAGAGAAGAAGACCAGCTCTTAGAAGGCGTACTACAGCCACCCACACCCACCATTGAAAGAGTGGTTACCTGTATTGAAAGTCCCGATCCAGCATGAGCTCCCAGGAGATCCCAAACATGGCTGGTTCCATATGGGATTTAAATATCCCTCCCCGGTGCGTCAATAACGCGGCGTGTGATGTCACACCGCAATGACGCATCACGGACGCAAAAAGGGGAGGGTCTGAGAGATGTGGACTAATGACCGGAAGTTGGAAGTGAGGTCACATTCGGTCCGCGGCTGAGTCAGCACAGAAGACATCCTGTGCAGACACCAGCCGACCAGGAAGGCACAGATCTTCAGCCCATGTTGACACAGGGCTGCTGAATTGTTCCACAGGTGCCATGACCCATCGGATCCTTCTGTAAAAAATTCATTGACATCTGGATTTTGATATGTATTTATTCTAAATGCATAGTGTCTCTATTTATATGTAGTAAACTTACATTTTCCAAAAAGATTCACTTATGTAGCGAATGGTTGCTACTAGTTATTAACATACACCTGCTGCCAGACATTCATCTATCACCTCAGAGACAATGAACAGTCATTTGCGTTGTTTTGTTTTTGTTTATTGGAGGATATAACTTGGTTGGGGGAAAGAGAATATGGGATGCCCATAGAAAATGTTGCTTTGCCATCATATTTAAGTATTTGAAAGAATTTGAAAGAATAGTTTGAGCCTTGAAGAACTGATGAACCCTAACATTTACAGTCACTTCCCCTGCATAACCCATGCAGACTATTGCTCCTACTCCTTCTCTGCATCAACTCCTGCAGACTGTTGCTCCCAGGACTTCTCTCCTCCTGCACAAAACTTCCACTGTAAACTGTTTGTCTTTCTGTCCCATCATCTTCACTTTGACAAAAGAGATCACTCTGAATAATAACAGATTGTTGGCTGTAAGTAGCTGTAATTAACTGTAGTTGGCTGTGTGGCTACTAGGCCAGAGGTCTGCAGTACCTCTCCCCGGTGACCTAGTAATTTAGCAGCTTTCTTTAGTTGGTGGACTACTGATCCCAGCTAGCCCGACCTGAAAATCCTGCGCCCGCAGGCCGCAATGATTTGACACGAATCCCGCGGTCTCTCCTCTGGCCTAGCACCCAGCTCCCCTGGCATGCCTCTTTCAGAAATCCACTGTGTCACACTCACCGACCTTCATCTGCCCCAAGTCCATGATGGAGAACTTTAACTGGACATGCGTTCCAATAGCTTCTCCAGCCCCTCTGTTCCAGGACACCTCCTCCATGACTATGTAAGGATGAGGCTCCCTCCTAGCTCTCCCAGGCTCCTCTGCTGGGCCTTGCACCCCCCCGATGGGGATGGGGCCCCTGCTGCTATCTAGCACTCCATTCTTCACGTCTCCCGGGCCGACAACTCCCCTCCAGTGGGCTGCACCTGAGCTGCCCCCTGCCAATTCCAAGTGGGGATTGGTCAGGGCTTCTCACATGAGCTCCCTGTCACTCTAGATCTGTGCCCTGCCCCTTTTTAGAACAGTCTCCCAGAATGCAGGGGAGGTGCCCCAGAATTAAAGCACAGGTGGTCACACCCACTGCTACACTAACCACTCCCTGCCCCCAGATAAAAACAAACAGGCCTAGCCTGAAGCATAGGCCTGCCTAAATTTACCTGCACTGGCAGCTTTACCTCACAAAATCCTACTCTAACACCTACCTATGGTAGAGGGTGCTACACCTATTAACATGGGCCATGTTTAAAGAGTACCTGTACTGCTTAATGCAAAAAGTAAGACAGTGTTGAATAAAAGGCAACAGAAATTGCTACCATATACTTTTAATTTGCTATGTTGCTCCTGATGGAATCTCCAAAGATCTTATGCAAATGCCAGCTTTCTCAAAATCAGAATTTGTATGGTCTTTAGAATACCCGTATGTGACAATTCAAGGATCTGGCTTTTGGTGCTCAGGTGCTGGGAGATGTAAAAGGCCTGCCCTTAGATTGGTGATCAGTGGTTAAAATGTGCCTTACATCAGTGGTCAGTCGAAAGAATGCCTCTTACATTGGTGGTCAGTGGAAATAATGTCCCTTTCATTGGTACAGTACAAAAAATGTTGCTAACATTGGTGGTGGGAAAAAATGCCCTTATCCTACTGGTCACAAATATAAGCGGATATTCTTCTTATGACTACAAATTACAATTTTAGCTAGCTCATTTTGCATTTCCCAGCATCTGCCCCTCACATGCAGTGCACAAATAGTTTAATCCTCCCCTAAATGTTGATGGTCAAATAAGACTTTGTAAAAATGAAAATTTGGGGCTAATTACTAGGCAAGTTGTGCAACTTGGGTCCATTTAACTAGCACATTTTTATGTTTGACTGGAGAATATATTTTCAGTCAAAAAAAATGTAATAAAAGAAAGAACACCCTCTTGGATGCCACCTGAATGACAGACGCTAAAACATGACAGTGTAGAGAATAAATCAATGTCATTTCTCCTTTTATTCTACAAACATTGGCTTCAGAAGGTAAAAGCTTACCAGAGATAAGGGAAAACACATATATTGGCTATTATGTGTGATCAAAAGGCAGCACTTTAAAGATGAGAAATCCTTTTATACCCAGCCCAGCATCACAGAACATACCGTACAAGCGCAGCAAATTGAGCCAGGAAAATGAGTTTACAGAGAGAGCGAGAGAAACAAGTATGTATATGCTTTTACTGGTTGGAAAGGGCTTGTGGATGTACTGTAATTGCTACAAAGCTCAGGCCAAGAAAAATGTTGCCCTTTTATGTTGGAAGAGGTAAATAATGCGCTGCCAACTCTAGAGGCTTTTACATAATGGTAAGCACAAGGTAGATAGGAGCATTTTCCACTCAGAACTGCTTTGGAGACTCAGCCAACCTGGTAGGAAATGTCTGCGCCGGTAACCACTGCAGGTGTATTTTTTCATGTGTTCAGGTGTGCTGTTAGCTCTTTCAAAATGAACCAGGTTGAGGGGTAGGGAAAAGAGGAGGCCAGCTTGGGCACTTCAGAATTAGGGGGTGCAAAAAGGAAAGGACTTGCAACCTACACTGCTGAAGTGGTTTATGGTGTCATGTAGGGGAAAGACTTTGGCCATATCAATTTGGATGCTAAAAGAACTTGTCCTAGCACTGGGCTGTCCCAGTGAAGGGCACCACAATGTATGATCATGTCTATGTTAAAATCCATGCGCAGGTATGAAGGGCCCTAAAATCTTAATCCCGTTTTATTCTCAATTAGGCTTGTGCAATTCGTTTCGTAACGAATCGAAATTCGTCCGAATTTAGCAACTTTCGGAAGCATTCGAATTTCCGAACAAAGCAATTACAAATAAAAACGACCCCGAAATAAATTATATCGCAAATAGCGAATGCCCGAATGTCTTTGGTATAATTCGTTATGAAAAAAGTTACGAATGTACGAATCCATTCGAAGCACAATAACACTCTGCTCTGCTTCTCCCTCACCGTGCTGAACTCCCTCTCAAAATGGTGTACAGGGGCGGAGGCTATAGCCGCATGTAAAAAACGAAAGTAAAATACGAGATTTCGAATCGTTACAAATAACCGCTATGTATTTAGAAAAGTACATATCCATTCGAAGCACATTAGGCATAATAGGCAGCGTCGTTGTGAGAGAGACACGGAAAATTACGAATCAACGAACCCCAAAAAAGTTACGAAAGTAGGAGTTGTGTCCAGAATCAACAAAAAACAATGTACTCTACCGAAAGTATGAATTATAAATCAACGAAAAATAAGGCTTACATTAATACGAATCATTCCGATTCAACGAAAAATGTAGTTTGCGAAAATACGAATTAGTCCGAACACGAAAAATCCAGTCTAGCAAAATTACGACCTAAAAGAAACGAACCAAAACTAAACAAATTTTTCCATTGTGCACAAGTCTATTCTCAATGACTGACAGCATGCTTTATTAATCGAAATGGGCAATGTGATGTGCATACATAAGCCAGCCATCCTCTGGCCTTATCTGTCAGTGCTGTCACAGAGGAGATCGGGAGGTGAGCAGTGCCAGAGGATGCTAAACTAGAGTAACAGGGGCAGGTATTTTAATCTTTTCAATCAACTGTTCCCACAAAACAGCCAGGAATGGGGATCTCCCATAGATTTGTTAACTGATCTGGCCAAACATTGTCTGTAATTAAAATAAAAAAAGTAGGGTTGAGCAGCGCTATATGTATACACTAATGTGACTCAAATAATACAGTGCAATCTATGCAATATCACTTTATATGACGATTCTAAGGTGCATTTACCATGATCAATAAAGGTGCAATGCAAATACTTATAACAAACATAAACAACGTGCAGTTTCTAAATGTGAAAAGATAGATAATGAATATTAAAACAATAATCCAATCAATCCAGTGGAAAAAAATATATAAAAATAAAAAATGAATATAGTCTCTCCCGGGACTTTTTTTCAGCGGGAACGCGGGGGAACGCAGTTCTGGCACCTCCTGGACTGACTGTATGTAATGGTAAGGGGTGCTGGGGTGGGCTGCTGGGTATTGATGCTCACTGCTGGGAATCTATTTTTGCAGGGGGGGGGTCTATTGTTGCTGGGGAGGTCTATTGTTGCTGGTGGGGTACCTATTGTTGCTGGGGGGTCAGTTGTTCCTGAAAGAGATCTACTGTTGGGAGAGGGGTCAATTGTTGATGGCAGCTAGAGAGTCTATTAATGCTGGCTGTGCGGAGATCTGTTGATGCTGCCGGGAGTCTATTGTTGCTGGGGGGAAATTTTGTTGTGGGTGGTCCATTGTTAGGGGCATCTATATTACTGTTTTTCTTGATATCATTACCAAATCCCATACAAATTACTTAGCACCACAAAATTATACTTGGTTCTATATTGTCTAAAAGGGGCGGTACTGGGAGGTGGGTAGGGGTGGAGAAAAGAGGTGACTTGGAAAGGGGGAGTTCCTGCACCTATTGTCTGAGAAAAAAAACCCTGGTCTCTCCAAATGTGCAAAAATCATTTGAAAAAAAGTTGCATAAAGTGTCCAAGTGCAAAGAAACTTCAGGTTAATGTGATCAAACTTGTAGACCCCTTTCACAATCCACATGTATTACAGGTGAAACTCGAAAAATTTGAATATCGTGCAAAAGTTCATTTATTTTACTAATGCAACTTAAAAGGTGAAACTAATGTAGCGGTCCCACCCGCTCTCTCCCTTCTTCTTCTCGGCTGGTTAACTCGTCTAGGGATACCAGGGAGAGGGGTGAGGTGCTGCCACCAGCTTGCACCTCTTATGTGTGTAGAGGTTTGAGCTAAGATCTTTACCTTCGGGTCTGCGTCCCCGTCCAGAGCTTCCACTTCAAATATGACAGGTAGATAGGTGAATGTAGAACACTTTGTTCCCAGAAAAGTAAGCCCACACCAGGTGACAGTACAACATCTATATTTATTTCCGCAGAGATAAATATGCCTCTTTGCAAGCAGACAGGTTGATACAAACACAAACTTGGTGGGGTGAGGGTTCAAGCACAATCCTTTCGGATCAGAGAAGCTGTTAGGAACTCACAACAACTTTTGGCACACGGTCGCTGCCACCGACCGTGAGGTTGGTCCTTGCTACAGACCGGGTGAACGATGAGGTCTCTGCCACAGACCTTAGGATAGGCCTCTGCCACCGACCTGATGTAGCTGGGTCTCTGCAAAGACCATAGAACATGAACTACCTTCTAATGGCGACCCCTGTTAGGGAGATGATCCATCCCAGACGGTCCCCAGAGGCCTGCACTGTCACCAGCCAATGCTGCGCTGGATCTTCAGGCCAGGTCACCTCCCTGGTTCTCCTCGCCCGAGACTCAGGTCCCCTCACTCGGTGGGCCCCTAGGTATCTTCTCCCATACGGGACCCAGTCAAAGGTACTGGGCCCCAGGCCTCGGCTAGTACCTCACCCCAGGCCTAAGGTGCCTTGGATGGAACTTGAACTCCCTCGCACCCAGGCCGAGGGCACCTGGGCGCGAATGAACAGAACAGCAGCCCCCAGGCTGAAGGTGCCTGGGGCTCGGACCTAGTGAAAAGATGTCCGCCCCCTTTATACCCTCTCCCAGCAGGCACAGCGGGTTCCCTGCCCCGCCGTACCACTGCCGCGAGAGGACACAAAGGGCACGGCCCTACAATGATGGTTCAACCCCAGCACAAGGCGACAGCGCCACCCAGGGGTCGCAGGGAACTGAACACCATTATATCCTCCACGAACCAAATTGGCCATAGATCCCTAACAATTAGTGCATCTGGGCCATGCTACCACCCAGATACTCCCCCTAAATGTTAACCCCCGCTACACTAATATATGAGATAGACTCATTACATACAAAGCAAGATAGTTCAAGACGTGATTTGTCATAATTGTGATGATTATGGCTTACAGCTTATAAAAACCCCAAAACCACAATCTCAGAAAATTTGAATATTGTGAAAAGGTGCAATATTCTAGGCTCAAAGTGTCCCACTCTAATCAGCTAATTAAGCCATAACACCTGCAAAGGGTTCCTGAGCCTTTAAATGGTCTCTCAGTCCGGTTCAGTAGGAATCACAATCATGGGAAAAACTGCTGACCTGACAGTTGTGCATAAAACCATCAAACCATCATTGACACCCTCCATAAGGAGGGAAAGCCTCAAAAGGTAATTGCAAAAGAAGTTGGATGTTCCCAAAGTGCTGTATCAAAGCACATTAAAGAGGAAGTAAACCCACTTGTGAAAAAAAAAAAAAAAGCACCACCTGCAAGACAAAGGCGTAATGAGCTAGTATGCATAGCATACTAGCTCATTATGTAATACTCACCCGAGATCGAAGCCCTCACAGCCGTCCTCATTCACCGCTCGGGTGGCCGACATCTCTCCTGGCTGTTACTTCCGGGAGAGTCACGGCATGGCCTCCATTAGAAACAGCACGATCGCCGATGCTAAAGCGCGCCTGCGCCGTTGTCTACGGCGTATGCGCTGTAGTCATCGAAGCCGGGGGTTTTGTAAATATTTCCTAAACCGTGGAGGTTTAGGAAATATTTCAAGCACCTTCAGGTAAGCCTTAATCTAGGCTTACCTATAGGTTAAAGTGGTTGTAAAGGGTTTAAAACCACTTTAATAGAAAGTTATGTGAAAGGGAAAAGTGTGGAAGAAAAAGGTGCACAAGGAGCAGGGATGACCACAGCCTGGAGAGGATTGTCAGGAAAAGGCCATTCAAAAAATTTCTGAGATTGTGGATTTGGGGTTTTCATGAGCTGTAAGCCATAATCATCACAATTATGACAAATCACAGTTTGAACTATCTTGCTTTGCATGTAATGAGTCTATCTCATATATTAGTGTAGCACCCTCCTCACTCCCCTCTTTCTCTCGTCTTGTCTTTCTTTTGTCTAGGGGTATCTTAGAGGGGAGGGAGCGGGGACACCACGCCTGGCTTCCACCACATGTGTCAGTGCGGTATAAGCAACGTTCTTGTATTACCTTCGGGTCAGTGCTGTGCACCTGGATCCTCCCTCCAAGAGTCACCTTGAACAATGTCTGTTAGGAAATGAGCCCCACACCATTAAAGTTCAACACTCCTTTATTCTTCTCAAATGAACACAATCAGTTGAACTCCCTTGATAGAAACAGAACAGGAAAGGAGGTGTGGATGCGAATAGGCCCAGACACAATGTAGTTCTCCACTTTCCTTCCTGAAAGTGGGTTACGGTCTCCGCACAAGGGGGAATTTCCTTCCAGGCGGTCTCCGACGAGAGGCTCACCTATCACCGGCAATATGCTGCACCGGGTCTTCAAGTGAGGAGCTCCCCCCGGTCCATTACACCTTCCGGATTCGGGTACCCACTCCCGGGGTTCCCTAGGATCTCCTTCCCTCGCGGAACTCAGTGTTGGGCACTGAGCTCCGGACCTCCATCCGAGTACCTCACCCCAGGCTAAAGGTGCCTGGGATGAAACACGACCTCTAGTTGTCCTCTAGGCCTAGGCCACCCAGAGGACCGACACAAACCACCGTCCACAAGCTGAAGGTGCCTGGGACTCCGACCCTGTGACAAAGATGGCCGGCCCCTTTATACCCTCTCCCAGCAAGCACAGCGGGTTCCCCGCCCCACCATACCGCTGCCGAGGGAGGACAAAAAGGAGGCACAGCACACAGCAATGATTCAACCCCAGCCCAGGGCGACAGCCAAGTTCAAATTTACACCCGGGAAAGTACATACCCGCTACATTAGTTTCACCTTTTAGGTTGCATTAGTGAAATACGATATTCAAATTTTTTGAGTTTCACCTGTATTTGAGTCACATTAGTGTATACGTATAGCGCCGCTCCACCCTACTTTTTTATTTTATTTCATATTGGTGCTGGTGACACTATAGGAGTTCAGCAGCTATATATCTATCAATCATAGGTGTGCACAGCCTATTGCATTAGGGTGTGCACCCCTAAGCTCAAACACACATGAACGCCACCTGCTGTCACAGGAAGGGGCGCTGGTGGTGGGAGCCAGTTGATTGGGAGCATATTACTATACACCCTAAATACGGGTGTAATGTGTTCCTAAAGATGAACCTAGATTTTAATATAATGGGGGCATTTAAAATGGCAACTGGCACCCGCAACAACTCACCTGGTGCTGCTCCTGGATAATGCTAATGCACATGGGGTGATTAGGGTGTGCCTAGGCACACCCTGTGCGCACGCCTATACTATCAATACACTGCTTTTGATATCTTTGTAATTTACACATTGAGTAGCGCCCGAGTACTTTTCCCCATATATATTGTCTGTGATTAGCCTTCATGTTTAGAGGCTCTGAGCACCATCTTATGCAGTTCTTTGACTAGAAAGTTGATTAGAAGGTTGCACAGACCAAAATGAAGTGAAAAGTGACCACCTAGAAGCACTGTAAAAGGCCTACTAAGTTTGGCTGCAATTAATTAAACACAATAGTGTGGGGACAGGGTCCTTTAAGCACCCAAGTTAAAAAGACCAAAGTGCACCTCCCCATGAGCCGTTCTCTACTTCAGTAGTATAGGTTGCAGGTTGAGCCTTTTTTGTGCCCCCCTCCTGCTGAAATGCCCCAGGTGACCACCTTTTCTGCATATCCCTCAGCCTTACCCTGACCATAAAAGCTTGTCTTCAGATAAAAGGGACCCTCCCTAAATTACAGCAGGTGTGAGCTGATTACTGATCATTTGCTATGGCTTGGTTACAGTACTTTGCATTTCTCCTGGCTCCCTCCCTTGCTGAGATAAAGCAGCACATAATGAGATCTGGTTATGTCACTGCAAGACGCTGGGCGCTGGGATGAGTGTGTATGGATCGTGTCCACTTGGCTACAAAATGGGCATGTAATTCCTCATTAGGCTGGTACACTTTCCAGGATATGCTGACAGTCTGAGTGATTATCTGCCAGGATTTACCCGCCATCAAATACACCATTTAGCATTAACAATTGCATTCTGATTTATGTACTTTTGGAGTAAGGAAAAGCTTCACAAGCCCCAAGACATAACATTAAAATGAATCACCGTCTATCTAGCTAATTAAGAGAAGCAGAGCTGTACAAATAGATGTAAGCTAAAAGAGCCAACTACATTTAAGTTTACAAGAGGGGGCATTATCAGTGATGGTTTCCATAATATTGTTGTTCGCACCTCATAAATACCTAAAGTTCTAGGGGACCCACTCACCAGGGAGAGAGTAATTAATCTACTTGATGACAAAACCTGATGATACCTTGTTTTTTACAGTATCAGAATAGAAACATTTACATTGTCTTTTTTTTTCTCTGAAGTTGGAGTTTAATTGAGATCAATCTCACAAGTAGGGATGAGCCGAACACCCCCGGGTTCGGTTCGCACCAGAACCCGCGAACAGACCGAAAGTTCGCATGAACGTTAGAACCCTATTAAATACAATGGATGCGAACGTTCAAAATCTAAAGTGCTAATTATAACGACTATTATGCATGTTATTGTCCTAAAAAGGGTTTGGGAACCCGGGTTCTGCACCAGGGGACATGTATCAATGCAAAAAGAAGTTTTAAAAACTCATTTTAATGATGCATAAAGTGAAAAAAAAAGTCAAATATTCCTTTAAATATCGTACCTGGGGGGTGTCTAAAGTATGCCTGTGAAGTGGCACGTGTTTCCCGTGTTTAGAACTGTCCCTGCACAAAATTACATTTCTAAAGGAAAAAAAGCCATTTAAAACTGCTTGCGGCTTTATTGTAATGTCTGGTCCCGGTAATATGGATGAAAATCTTTAAGAAAAATGGCATAGCTACCCCATCACCCCACCCCAGCCCATTACCAGCCCCTTTGGGTCTTGTATGGATATTAAGGGGAACCCCGCACACAAAATAAAAAAGGCCCTATATACTCTGAACAGCCGTATACAGGCGGTGCATACAAGACAGGGACTGTAGGTTTGTTCTTATGTAGAATCTGTTTGTAATTTTGAACAGGTACATTGTTTAAGTGTAGCTCCAGGCAAAAAATCTATTTTTAAGCTTTTTGGAAAACATAGGGAAGGGTTATCACCCCTGTAACATTTGTTTTGCTGTCTGTGCCCCTGTTCAGAACATTTCACCTCACTTTCCGTCCCAATGACAAATGTTTTTGAAAAGTGGGTTTTTTATTGAAACAAGGATTGGTGATAAAGCATCAGTAGAGAGGAGACACCTTTTTCCCATATTAACTCTTACAGGAGAGAATTTCCCTTCCTAGGGGTAGATTTCCTCTCACTTCCTGTTGTCTCCTTCCGTTTGCAAGTAGGAGTCGTTTGTAAGTTGGATGTTTGAAAGAAGGGGCCTGCCCTATGTACTCTGCTGAAATTTGCCCCTTACATGTTGGTGTTGCCACAACACTGTAAGCCCTCACAGTTAATCTTGGTGGGCGCATGAATGGGCCCTGCTGTGAATTATTAGATCAAGAATTGTAATTGCATGCCCCTGTTGAACAGGGGCTGAAAAATTGGGCCTTTGGTGGTGGTGGTGGTGGTGGTGTTGACACAACACTGTAAGCCCTCACAGTTACTCTTGGTGGGCGCAGGAATGGGCCCTGCTGTGAATTATTAGATCAAGAATTGTGATTGCATGCCCCTGTTGAACAGGGGCTGAAAAATTGGGCCTTTGGTGGTGGTGGTGGTGGTGTTGACACAACACTGTAAGCCCTCACAGTTACTCTTGGTGGGCGCATGAATGGGCCCTGCTGTGAATTATTAGATCAAGAATTGTAATTGCATGCCCCTGTTGAACAGGGGCTGAACAATTGGGCCTTTGGTGGTGGTGGTGGTGGTGGTGACACAACACTGTAAGGCCTCACAGTTACTCTTGGTGGGCGCAGGAATGGGCCCTGCTGTGAATTATTAGATCAAGAATTGTAATTACACGCCCCTGTTAAACATTGGCTGAAAAATTGGGCCTTAGGCACTGGTGCTGGTCCCACGACACTGCAACCTCTCCCAGATACTCTAGTTGGAGTGCAGGAATGAGCCCTGCTGCAAAGCATTGCATAAAAAATTGTATTTACATGCCCCTGTTAAACAGGGCTGAAAAATTGGGCCTTAGGCACTGGTGCTGGTGCCACAACACTGCAACCTCTCCCAGATACTCTAGTTGGAGTGCAGGAATGAGCCCTGCTGCAAATCATTGCATAAAAAATTGGAATTACATGCCCCTAGTAAACAGGGGCTGAAAAATTGGGCCTTGGGCACTGGTGGCGGCACCCAGAAACAAAAATGTTCTTCCAAGCTATCATCATCAATTGGATCATTGAGGAGGAGGAGGATAGTCAGTCAACATAACAGGAGAGTCACTCAGCATCAGCATCAGTCTTGAAGGGATGTGACATTTGAAAATAAATTAGTCTGTTATATCAGCTTCAGGTGTTTGGTAGCTGGTGGTGATCCAAGACTGGTTCATCTTTATGAAAGTCAGTCGATCAACCGAGTCGGTGGACAGGCGCACCCTGTGATCCGTGACAAATCCTCCAGCAGCACTGAATGTGCGTTCTGAAAGAACGCTGGATGCAGGACAGGCCAGTAGCTCAATTGCATACTGTGCAAGCTCTGGCCAGTGATCCATCCTCAAGACCCAGTAAGCCAGAGGATTTTCGGTGGGGAAGGTGTCCAAGTCTGACCTTGCCCCTGGGTATTCCTGCACCATGTATATCAGACGCTGGCGATGGTTGCTGGAACCGATCATACCTTGGGGCTGCGGACTAAAGAATTGTCTGAACGCATCAGCAACTCGTTGTCCAGGACCAGGAGTTTGTAACCTCCCAGTCTCTGGGAACGCATTGCACAGACCTTTCTGCAAGGCCTCCCCCGAGTTGTCTCATCCTCTGCTCCCTCTGCGACGGTAAGATAAGGTCCGCAACCTTACCCTTGTACCGTGGATCATGGAGAGTGGCCAGCCAGTAATGGTCCCTCTCCTTGATCCGAAGAATACAAGGATCCTTCCGCAGACTTTGCAGGATCAGGGAGGCCATGCAGCGTAGGTTAGCTGAGGTATTCGGTCCGGAGACCTCTGGGTCAATAAGGACGACATGATCCGCAGCCACCTCCTCCCAGCCACGTACAAGTTCACGGGTTTCTTGGGACTGTAAATCATCCCTAAAAGACTGCTGATGATGATGCTGAGTGCCAGGCTCCACCTCCATGCTGACACAATCCTCCTCCTCCTCCTCCTCTTCCTCCTCCTCCTCTTCCTGTGCGATGGGTGGGACAGAAGGAACACTGTCTGGGTAAAGGGGGCCTTGAGAGGCAAGGAAGTCCTCCTCTTCCTGCCTCTGTTCTGCCTCAAGTGCCCTGTCCATTATTCCACGCAGCGTATGTTCCAACAGGTGGACAAGAGGTACAGTGTCACTGATGCATGCACTGTCACTGCTCACCATCATCATGGCCTCCTCAAATGGTGCCAGGACAGTGCATGCATCCCTGATCATGCCCCACTGGCGTGGTGAAAAAAACCTGAGCTCCCCTGACCCTGTCCTGGTGCCGTAGTCGCACAGGTACTCATTGATGGCCCTCTGCTGCGTGTGCAGCCGCTGCAGCATGGCCAACGTTGAGTTCCACCTGGTGGGCATGTCACATATAAGGTGGTTCTTGGGCAGGTTCAACTCCTTTTGTAGCTCAGCCAGGCGAGCACTGGCATTATAAGATCTGCGGAAATGCACACAGACTTTCCTGGCCTGCCTCAGGACATCCTGTAAGCCCGGGTACCTGCCCAAGAACCGCTGCACCACCAGGTTAAGGACGTGAGCCACACAGGGCACATGGGTCAGTTGTCCCTGTCGGAGGGCGGAGAGGAGGTTGGTGCCATTGTCGCAAACCACCATTCCTGGCTTAAGCTGACGTGGCGTCAACCACCTCTCGGCCTGCCCCTGCAGAGCAGACAGAACCTCTGCCCCAGTGTGGCTCCTGTCCCCCAAACACACCATTGCAAGCACGGCATGGCATCTTTTTGCCTGCGTACTTACGTAGCCCCTTGAACGCCTACGGAGCACCGCTGGTTCTGAGGACAAAGCACAGGAAGAGGCCATGGAGGAAGAAGAAGAGGAGGGGGTGGAGGAGAGAGGTGTGTCACAACCAGTAGTAGCATTTTGGAGGCGTGGCGGCGGAACAACCTCCAACACTACTGCACCTTGTCCTGCATCCTACCCAGCTGCAAAAAGAGTGACCCAATGGGCCGTGAAAGAAAGGTAACGTCCCTGTCCATGCCTGCTGGACCATGAGTCAGCGGTAATATGCACCTTACCGCTGACCGCCATGTCCAGCGAGGCCAAGACATTGCCTTCCACATGCCGGTAGAGAGCCGGAATCGCCTTCCGTGAGAAAAAGTGGCGTTTGGGAACCTGCCACTGAGGAACCGCACATTGCACAAACTCACGGAAGGGGGCCGAGTCTACCAACTGAAAAGGCAGCAGTTGAAGCGCTAGCAATTTAGCCAAGCTAGCATTCAACCGCTGGGCATGTGGATGGCTGGGAGTGAACTTCTTTCGACGGTCCAGCAGCTGGGGCAGGGAAATTTGCCTGCTAGAATCGGACGTCGGTGTACTGCTAGCAGAGTGCCCACAAGTACTTGGCTGTGACACACCTAATTCTACACCTTCATTCCTCTCAGTGCAGGTTTCAGAGAGGACTGAAGGTATAGTGGGGTTGGAGATCCCAGCTGATGCGGTGCAAGGAGAGGTCCGCTTTGTTCTTTGGTGTGGGTCTTTAAGGTAGGCTTGCCAACGAGCTGCATGGCAAGTCAACATATGTCTGGTCAAGCATGTGGTGCCCAAGCGGCTGATGTTTTGGCCACGCGATATACGCTTGAGACATATGTTGCAAACAGCAGCTGTGCGATCTGATGCACTCGACTCAAAAAAGGCCCACACCAAAGAACTTTTTGAATAACGGGCAGAGGCAGCGACCTGCATAGGCGGAGCTCTGCGGTGTGATTCCGTCGGTGTGCTGCCCTTACGCTGGCCCCCCGAGGGCATCCTGCCTCGTTGGAGATGTGCCTCCTCCTCATCCTCCTCCTCTCTCCTATTAGGCACCCACGTGGAGTCAGTGACCTCATCATCCCCTCCCTCCTCATCACTGGAGCCAATCTGGAAGTATGCTGCAGCTGCTGGACTATGACTGCCAGATTGGTGTCCTTCTTGAGCATCCCCTCTCTCTGCTCTCACGCTAATGCCTTCCTCTAGCTGGGTATCATCATCAGACCCTTCGAAACGCTGGGCATCCTCCTGGAGCATGTACCCAACACTGTGCTCAAACAGTTCGGGGGACTCCTCAGGAGGACATGGTGGGTCTAGGGAAGGAGTGACTGATGATGACATTGATACCAGGGAAGAGGACGCTTTGGCAGCTGCTTTGCCAGTACCCTGAGCCTGGGTGAGAGAGGATGAGGAGGATGAGGAGGGCTTGGTCATCCACTCTACCAAGTCTTCGGCATGATGCGGCTCAACGCGTCCAGCTGCCGAAAAGAAGGACAAGCGTGTCCCATGGCCACGTGCTGATGGCGATGCACCGCGTCCACGACCAGCACTGTTGTCTCTAGACACAGAGCCTGCTTGCCCACTTTTATTGGCTCCTGACTGTCTGCCTCTCCTTGTTTGCCTTCCAGACATTCTAATGGCCTGCAGGGAGATCGGAAAACCATCAATAAGGCCTAGCTTCGGGAGTATATTTTGCAGGAAGCACACTACGCCCGCTGTAAGTGCTGCAAATGCCTGTTGGTGTAACACACCAGGAAAACACAGCAATACGGGCTAGCTTCAGGTGTATATTTTGCAGGAAATACACTACGCCTGCTGTAAGTGCTGCAAATGCCTGTTGGTGTAACACACTAGGAAAACAGAGCAATAAGGCGTAGCTTCAGGAGTATATTTTGCAGGAATCACACTACGCCTGCTGTAAGTGCTGCAAATGCCTGTTGGTGTAAAACACCAGGAAAACACAGCAATACGGGCTAGCTTCAGGTGTATATTTTGCAGGAATCACACTACGCCTGCTGTAAGTGCTGCAAATGCCTGTTGGTGTAACACACTAGGAAAACAGAGCAATAAGGCGTAGCTTTAGGAGTATATTTTGCAGGAATCACACTACGCCTGCTGTAAGTGCTGCAAATGCCTGTTGGTGTAACACACCAGGAAAACACAGCAATACGGGCTAGCTTCAGGAGTATATTTTGCAGGAATCACACTACGCCTGCTGTAAGTGCTGCAAATGCCTGTTGGTATAACACATTAGGAAAACAGAGCAATAAGGCGTAGCTTCAGGAGTATATTTTGCAGGAAGCACACTACGCCTGCTGTAAGTGCTGCAAATGCCTGTTGGTGTAACACACCAGGAAAACACAGTAATACGGGCTAGCTTCAGGTGTATATTTTGCAGTAATCACACTACGCCTGCTGTAAGTGCTGCAAATGCCTGTTGGTGTAACACACCAGGAAAACACAGCAATACGGGCTAGCTTCAGGTGTATAATGTGCAGGAGGCACACTCCGCCCGCTGTAAGTGCTGCCAATGCCTGTTAGTGTAACACACCAGGAAAACACAGCAATAAGGGCTATCTTCAGGTGTATACTGTGCAGGAGGCTTAGCAACAATGACACTGACACTGTCCCCTGCCTATCCTTCTCTCTCCCTGCACACAAGGTTTATCAAAGAATATGACACTGACACTCTCCCTGCCTATCCTTCTCTCTCCCTGCACACAAGGTTTAGCAAATAATATGACACTGACACTGTCCCCTGCCTATCCTTCTCTCTCCCTGCACACAAGGTTTATCAAAGAATATGACACTGACACTCTCCCTGCCTATCCTTCTCTCTCCCTGCACACAAGGTTTAGCAAAGAATATGACACTGACACTGTCCCCTGCCTATCCTTCTCTCTCCCTGCACACAAGGTTTATCAAAGAATATGACACTGACACTCTCCCTGCCTATCCTTCTCTCTCCCTGCACGCAATGTTTAGCAAAGAATATGACACTGACACTGTCCCCTGCCTATCCTTCTCTCTCCCTGCACACAATGTTTATCAAAGAATATGACACTGACACTCTCCCTGCCTATCCTTCTCTCTCCCTGCACACAAGGTTTAGCAAAGAATATGACACTGACACTGTCCCCTGCCTATCCTTCTCTCTCCCTGCACACAAGCTTTAGCAAAGAATATGACACTGACACTCTCCCTGCCTATCCTTTTCTCTCCCTGCACACAAGAATAGCACAAAGAATATCACACTGTCCCTGCCTATCCTTCTCTTTCCCTGCGCCGGAACACACTACACAAGGCCGCCGCGCTGGCGGCCTTTTATAGTGTGGGGCATGTGCTAAACCCCCTGAGCTATAATTGCCCACAGGCAACCTGCCTGTGGCCAATTATGGCTCTCCTAGCTGCCGCGCTGTGATTGGCCAAGCTTTCGGGGTCAGAGTGCATGCTTGGCCAATCACAGCGCCGGGATGACGCAGTGTATTGTGGGCCGTTCGCGTCCCTCGAATTTGGCGCGAACGGCCCAAATCGTTCGATGTTCGCCGAACGATCGAACAGCCGATGTTCGAGTCGAACGTATGTTCGACTCGAACACTGAGCTCATCCCTACTCACAAGTGTTACTTTATTACTAAAAGATTTTTTTTTACCAATTATGTGTTTCCACTGGTGTGCGCAGCCTATTGCATTAGGGTGTGCACCCCAGAGCACAAACACACATGTGTATATCAGAAGAGCAGTGGACGGTGTCAGTAAAGCAAAGATTGATGTCAGAAGGGCAGTGGATGGTCTCAGTCGTTTTTTTTTTTTTATTATTATTATTATTTACAACCTTATTTTTTATACATTTTATTTTTTTTTTTAAAGGAGCCACGTTATGGGGCTTTGGTGAAATAGTAAGGGTCTAAACAGACCCCTGATGTTTCACTTTTGAGAAACTGAGGACAGAGATTCCTCAGTCCCTTTCTCTGCAGCCTGCAGTAAACATAGTTTACTACGAATTAGTTAAGAATGAAGACAGGAGCGATTAGTACAGTTCATTCAAGAAAAGGAAGGCGGGTTAATGACATATTTACCAGCCCCGTCCCGGCTCCTGAGAGGAGAGGAGGGAAGCTGGCAGCACTGCAGGGGGAGATGGGAAGCAGGGGGAATCGGCACCGCTTTAGATTAGGGTGTGCCCAGGCACAACTGGCACACCCTGTGCGCACACCTATGTGTGTTTCTATTAAAAAACACACATTTAACTTTATTCTGGTGGCAGGACTCTACCCAATCATCTAAAAAGGATCATGCTGGTCTTCAAAGGTGCCCTTTAAAGCAGAACTTTAGCAAATAATATCAAAATTAAAATGAATAGCCTTTTCAAAGATATAACAACCAAACTAACTTTTGCCGCAATATTCACAATTAAAGTGTTACTAAACCCAGGACCCTGCATTCACGATATCTGGTCTCCCACAGTACACAGAACATGGAAATGCAATTATTTTAGTAAGTATAAAGTGCTAAATACCTTTTCTCATCAGCAGTATATAGCAGTCTTGTGACTTCTATCAGTTCCTGATGAAGCTTGTAGGAGGAGTTTTCATACTGCACTGAGCTATCCTATACTGCAGGTCTCCTGACCCTCTGTCGATTGGCTCTGTGCTGATCACATGCACTCTCCCAAGAAAAAATAAATAAACTATTTAGCAATACACAACAAACTGAGCACGTGCAGCCTGACTCCAAAGGCTCTGTCTTATCTGGTATGTTTTGGAGTCAGCGGAAGAAGAGGAAAATCAGTACATACAGAATCAAACAGCCTTTTTACACAACACAGAGGATTAACTCCTTAGGTCCACAGTGAGTATAACAAGCATGCTTTACTGCATATACAGACTGATTTTACTGTTGTGGATTTTTCCAGTGCTAGGTGTTCTGGCTGGTTGCCAGCATCTTCCAGCCCACTTCCTCTGAGCCCAAGTCATCCTAGACCCGCTGTGAGAGGTAAAAGCAGTACAAGGAGCCAGTCAGGTGTGCTGCAGTAATCATGTACTAACAAGGAACATGCTGATAGGAGGAGAAATCAGAGTAATGAGTTCACCAGAGTCTACTGCTTTTCTTTTTACTGTCCAACCACAGGCTGGGGGAGGGACAAAATCTGTTAGTGTGGCTTAACCTCTTTGTCCTTCATTATGGAATAAAAAATAAACCTCAACTCCTGATCCCAATTTTGCAACTTTGGTATGTGTTAGTAAAACTTTACATATCTTTGCAACTACTTAGTGTATCCAGGTGAGTTTTACCTTGTTTTTAAGGATAGATTAAGCGTTTATTTGGTGGTACATTTTAATGGATATCTACTGATTTTTCATTTTTATTATTGAAGAAAAATCAGCCCAAAATAGTAAAACACAATTTGGTTTTAAATTTAGCTGTATATTTCTTGCCATTACCATAACACAAAAGAAAGAAAAAATCCAAAATAAATTTTCCTCCTAAAGTACCATATGTGTATATTATTTGTTTGTAGTAGGGCCAAAAAAAATAAAAATATTTGATTTTGAGGGACTGTCCCTGATATTAAACAAAGTCCCTCTGTCCCTCTTTCCTCCTCATTTGTCCCTCATTTTGGTCTGATCTATATAGTTGTATATAAAATTCACTTTTTATCTTTCAAAAAAGTGTTTCCCAGTGCTAAACCATTCATCCAATTTCTAAATTGCTGCATTTGTAAATTTCAAAAGACAGTATAAGGCCCCTTTCACACGGGCGGACCGTATGTCCGTTTTTCACCTATCCGTTTTTGGATGAAAAACTGACATACATGTATCCCTATGGGATAGTGGATGTCAGTGGATGAACATCCGCTGACACCCGATCTCACCCGTGTCCGCTATGCTCTGTTTTTCAGGATAGAAAAATCTGCGGAGCGAATCTGCGGAGCGGATCGGATGAACACGGACAGACGGTCCGTGTTCATCCGATCCCCCATAGGGGAGAGCAGAGATCTGACAGGGTGGTCCCTGCACAGTGTGCGGGGACCGCCCAGTCATCCGCCGGCTCAGCAGGGGATCAACGGAGCGATCCCCGCTGAGCAAGCGGAGGTTCACGGGGCGGATCATGACTGATCCGTCCCGTGTGAAAGGGGCCTAAAGGAATAGTAGTGGTAAAACAAAAGCACTTGTGGGTTTAACTAATAATTTTGTTTATATAATTTTCCTTTAAGGGGGCGTGGCATGGGGTGTGTCCTATTTGGGCCCAAGGTTAATGCGCTGGAATGCTCAGGTAAAAGTAGATCCCACAGTACAGGCATAAGAACCCAAATTATATCCCAAGTTGGGGGTAACACTGTCACCCTAAGAAATAGGGTGTGAATCTGTGGCCTGTAGCCTCTCACCACCAAGGAGTCTATGATTACGACTGTCCTCTAGCATCGAGACCCAATGGTATTAGCGACAACTCAGGAGCTGGCATTGGGGATCTCTCACCGAACTGGAAAGTGACGCTCTCTGGCAGCTGTGACCTATGTGCAGATGTGGCAGCCTAGTCTCTCGGTGACTAAAAACCATAGACGTTGGGCACCCCTCCAAGCAGTGGTCCTGTAATACTGCGGTGACTCACATTGGTTGTAGGTGTCAGCATTAGAAGAGGCCATGCTGGCTCGGTGTACACATGTGGGGAAGAGGAAGAGCAAACACTACACAACCCAGATGTGTAGGAGAGTAAAAGCAGCTTCACCGTGATTCCTCCCAGGCCACATTCCCAACACATTTTTCCCTCATCCAAAAGGCTTACTCATAGAGGTAGTCCAGTCTCTTGTTCTCTGACACTTTGGCCAACCAGTGGGCACCTATCACATCCCCCTCTGAGACTGCCCCAAGCCCTGGCCTCTGCTTCCCTTTTATTCTCTCTCTTTTGCACTATGCTTCTGCGCCTTGTAGTACCACACAGGTCTACAACACTGAATCCAGTCTCTCAAGGGACGATGTCCCACACAAGTCTTTGCTCCTCCCAGCCGTCCCCAGGCAAGGGCGGTGGGGCCGTTCCTCCCCAGGCTTTACTGCAGCCAATCACAGTGTCCCAGGACAGTGGACAGTGAGCGGATTCTGAAAATACAGCCCCTGAAAAATGTTTTCTGTCCTCTCTCTCTCTCCACCCCTCCCCACATGGCCAATCTTCTGCTCACTGTTAGCCGGGGAGAGGTGGAGAGAAACAGTGGTGGCCGCTCATTAGGGGCGCACGGGCAAACCCCCCCCCAATCTATATGCAGGGTGCCGGATGCATAGATTTCAGTGGATTTTGTTATTTATTTTAGAAGCACATGATTAGAGCCTGAGGCAGGCTGGAGCGACGGGAGGGGTTCTGTCTAAAACCCCCCCAACCGACCGATGGAGCACCAGCCGCCACTGGAGAGAAACTGTGTGGGCAGCAGCAGCATTATTATTGAGAGTCCAACAGGCAGTGTGTCAGAAGCGCTGTGGACTCAGGGCTATACACTCACTGGCCACTTTAATAGGTACACCTTGCTAGTACCAGGTAGGACCCCCTTTTGAGTTCCACCCAAAAATGGAACTTCCGCTTTTCGGAACCCTCCCCCCCTCCGGTGTCACATATGGCACCTTTCAGGGGGGAGGGGGTGCAGATACCTGTAAAAAACAGGTATTTGCACCACTTCCGGGTATTGACTCCCGCGAGAGTCACGCCCCTTCGCATCACCCCCGCTGTCTTCTGGGAAACACACTGCTCCCGGGAGATAGCGGGGACCAGTGAAAGGCGCCGGCGCGACTCGCGCATGCGCAGTAGGGAATCGGGCAGTGAAGCCGCAACGCTTCACTTCCCAATTCCCTTTATCGAGGATGGTGGCGGGGGCAGCCGAGAGACGAGTGATCACTCGGCTTCGGCTGCCGACATCGATGGACTCCAGGACAGGTAAGTGTCCTAATATTAAAAGTCAGCAGCTGCAGTATTTGTAGCTGTAGGCTTTTAATATTTATTTTTTTAGCGGGACCTCCATTTTAATTCTTTGTGGCAGAGATTCAAAAAGGTGTTGGAAACATTCCTCAGAGATGTTGGTCCATATTGACATGATGGCATCACGCAGTTGCTGCAGATTTGTCGGCTGCACATCCATGATGAGAATTTCACAATCCACCACATCCAAAAGGTGCTCTATTAGATTGAGATCTGGTGACTGTGGAGGCCATTGGAGTGCAGTGACCTCATTGTCATGTTCAAGAGACCAGTGGTGAGATGATTAGAGCTTTGTGACATTATCCTACTGGAAGGAGCCATCAGAAGATGGGTACACTGGAGTCATAAAGGGATGGACATGGCCAGCAAAAATACTCAGGTAGGCCGTGGCATTTATACAATGCTCAATTAGTACTAAGGGACCCAAAGTGTGCCAAGAAAATATCCCCCACACCTTACACCACCACCAGCAGCCTGAACCGTTGATACAAGGCAGGATGGATCCATGTTTTCATGTTGTTTACGCCAAAATTCTGACCCTACTATCTGAATGTCGCAGCTGAAATCGAGACTCATCAGAACAGGCAACGTTTTTCCAATCTTCGAAGTCTGCCCATTCTCCTCTGACCTTTGACATCAACAAAGCATTTTAACAAGTGTACCTAATAAAGTGGCCGATGAGTGTATATGATTGTGCATTTTAGACACTAAATATAAAACCTTGTTTTATACTTACATTCTTATGCTTCGCCAATCTCCAGTGTGCCCTTTTCTCCATTCAGTGAAGAAACAGAGTATAGGGGTGGGTTATGTTTGCACGGTGATCATGATCATTGTGATAACCAATCAAAAGTGATCGTGTGAATGTAAGCTGGTCCTCCTAGCTCCCGATTATTAATATGAGCCCCGGAGCTGTTAGTGACAGCTTGATCTCTATGTTGGGATCACATAATGGGTGGGCGTCCAGCACAAACACAGGACCACATAAATGTGGTGCCTTGGAAGAAAGCCCACCTTCGTGATGTGTTCGCTTGACATCAATGAGTTAAGTATGTTGAGAAAATCAGGTCTCCTGCCCTGCCAAATAGACTGTGCTGTGCGGTACAGCTGTGTACATCTCAGAACTGGATGGATACAAATACAGATGTTTTTGGAGGTAAAACAATTTCCGTATACAGTATGTGTTACATCTCGGTATTTAGCTGCTTACCCGTAACTGTAATAAGGAAAGTGGTGGCTATGTAGTGTGGTAGGTGTGTCTGAATCACAAAAATTACTAAACAAAATTTTTGTCATTTAAAACATTTCATGTACATATATTTCAACTGTAATTTAGCTGATTGGTCGGGGTTCCATTCCAGATGTGTTATATCTCATTCTTCTGAGAGTCAATTCTTTTTAACCAGAACTCCACTCTGTTTCTGAACTAATGAGCAGACTGTTATTCTCCCTTCTGACAAGCTGATAACATTTCATACAGTTGCTCCTCCATATTCATATTTTGTCACTTCAGATGGAAGTTCAGACATACTTTGTTTCACTTGCAAAATGTGTCAATATATGTTCCCAGCTATTTATAAAGTGTGACATTGTGTACAGATCTTATAAATTGTAATAAATCAAACCAAATCTGTTTCAAAATTAAAAGAAAAATAACACACCATCCTAACTGAATTTTATTCTAAAACATTACTAGCAGAAATCAGAAGGCTTTAATAGAATAAAATTAAAGCTGAGACAGCTATATGTACAGATGGAATACATATATCTATAGTGGCTGTTTTACCTGTCGATAGATTAGTGTTTCTGACATACAAAGATTTATACAGCTCTGCCAGCACAGCATTGTCTAGCAGATGAGCAGATTTAAAGTGGTTCTATAGGCTCAAGGTTTTTTCTAAAATCAAACAGAACTTTATTGAAAAAGCAATTAAGGAGAAGCAGTACAGAATTCCAGCGCATTACACACTAGGCATAAACACTTAGCATTCGGTATGTAGCACTATTATCTCATAATCACAGTACATCATAAAACTCAGATTTCACATTAAAGTGTTTGTTAAGTGTAAAATCTCATTCACTGCCAGCCCCTCTATTAGCTGTCATACCACACTATGTAAGTCATTTGTAAAAACAAGCGTTATAAATACCTCTTTAGAGCTGTCTTCAGGCCGGTCACATGACTCGCGGCCGCGTTACAGCTCTGAGACAGGGCTTTTGCGGGAGGGGCCGTGATCTGCCTCTGATGTCAGCCGGGAGATCACGTGACCTCCCACAGAAGCAATTTATTGGAGCTGTAAAGCAGCCGCGAGTCATGTGCCTGGCCTGAAGAAGCTCTAAATATCAATTTATAACGCTTGTTTTTACAAAGGACTTACTTAGTGTGGTATGCCAGCCTCTAATAGAGGGGCTGGCAGTGACAATTGTAGTTTTTTTTTTTTTTTTAATAGTAGCGGGGGGGGGGGCGACAGAGAGAGACAGAGAGTGGGGGCTGACAGGCAGGAAGGAGGGTGAAGGGGGAGAGAGGAGAGCAGATAGGACAGCTACGTATGACAGAGGGACACTCTCTGACCACGGTGGTGAAGGGCTGAGTAGCCCTGGTTATCGTGGTCAGTATAGAGAGGTCATACAAGATGTGGCAAGTTCAGGGAGTTTTTTTTACAGTTTAGAGGGGGCAGATTACACAGCACAAGCACTATGCTCTGTAATCTGCTTTAAGGGACCAGAATCTAAATTATTTTATTTTTTTGGGTTAACAAACACTTTAAACAATCTGACATAGATCATCTGTTAAGAATTGAGACACCATGTGGAATACTCACTCAAGTGACTGTCATATCCCTTTTACAATAGCAAACGGTCCATAATAAGAGCAACTGGGGCCAGGCCAGGAACTTCCAGCCACGGTGCCCAAATTTTGTTGAATTTTTTCTCACTACCCCAGGGTTGGTAAATACATTTTTCCAGCCTGATAGTGTCGCCCATTTGATTTAGCCACTCTTTCACTGTGGGGGGGGATCCGTTGATTTCCAGTGCCTGAAAATCAATTTCCTAGCCTGGAAAAGTGCCCTAGCTATAGCTAGTCTAGAGGCCTCCTCCACAGGAACTTCATCTATAATTCCCAACAAGCACAGTTTAGGGTTTTTGGTAAGATGGATCTGAAATACTCAGCTGATAAACCCCATCATCTCCCTAAAATAGATATGTAGGTTTGGGCACCTCCACAACATGTGGATCAGGTCATCATGGTCCCTCATGCATCGAGTACAGGAAGGATCCTCACGTACACCCATTCCCACCAGTCTAGCTAATGGACACACAGGAGCAGATATAACTGGGATAACCTTTGGGTCATTGGGGAACTGCTGCGAGAGCCTCCTCTCATTAGTCCTCCTCAAAAACTCCAACATCCCTCTCCCATTTGGATATTACTCCTGCGGTACTGTCAAGAAGGAACTTGTTAAGCAACATAGAGTAACTGCCTGAGATAAAAACCCTTGTATGAGGTCACCTCCTACATATAGTTGAAAATGGGTGTGGGACTCTGAGTCCACGCATCTATTTCCATTTGGGCCTTGACCGCATGTTGGAGTTGGAAATAATGAAATAGCATGGACAAGGGGAGTTTAAATTCTACCTGGAGAGTATGGA
Organism: Rana muscosa; assembly: GCA_029206835.1. NCBI lineage: Eukaryota > Metazoa > Chordata > Amphibia > Anura > Ranidae > Rana > Rana muscosa. The sequence continues at coordinate 202,542,271 of CM055118.1, forward strand.
ATGGGCGTAGCTTACCATCCCTAAATATTTGGATCATATGAGTAATCCCATAATGTTGCCATCTCGTGCCATATTGTAATTTTTCCAACTCCAAATACCCACCTGTTTCCCCATGTGGGGCTGAACCTGGTAAATCCCTCAACTTGTTGCAATGCTCTGGCTTTGTTCAATATTTTCTGCATAAAGTTGTAAGTGGGAAACAACTTGTTTGATTTAGAAAAATGCAACTCTTCCAGGCCCTCTGCCACCTCCCCCAGTTGTAAACGGGAGAAGCTGTCCCGTCGAGTCTACTAAATTCAACACCGGAGCTCTATCAGGGCACAGAACTCTGACTATGTGTTGTAGTTGGAAGGTCAGATAGTATAGTCATGGGTTCGGAAGTGCCATCCCACCTGCTTCCTTAGGGCACTGCAACTGTTCCAGTTTCACCTTGGCAGATGAATTGAGCCAAATAAGGGACCTAAAAATTGAGTTAATGATACGAAATTGCATTAATTGCATTAATGGAACAACTATTGGAGAATTGTGGAGTATATAGAGAATTTGTGGCATTAACATCATTTTGACCAAGTTGATCCTGCCTACCGGAGATAATTTCAATCTAGACCACACTTTAACCCAATCCCAGCAGCGATTCAGAAAAGGGGTCAGATTTAAAGTGATATACTCTAGGCCGGGCGTCACTAAATGGCGGACCGCGGGCCGGATCCGGCCCCAGTGGCCATTCTGTCCGGACCGCAGCCTCGCCAAGTAGCGTCCTCTCCCTGTCGCCGGCTCACCCGGCTCGCCCGCCTGCCGCTGCCGATGCTGCTATATACACAGCATGGCAGGCGCGGCGGGTCCGTGCCTTCTTTAATATCTCTGCACTGCCCCTCCTCATACTGCCTGTCTAAAATCACACAAAACATGAGGCGCGGCCGCTCTGGACAAAGGGCGGGACTTTTAAGTTAAAAAGTGGGTGATTGGTTGCTAGGCAGCGGGGCGGTCCCAGCAATAAATCACTCACTTTTAACGTGAAAAGTCCCGCCCATGGTCCAGAGCGCCCACGCTTCATGTCCTGTGTGAAAAAGGTAGGGTTTTGTGGGGAGGGGAGAAGTGCTGTGCTGTGCTGTAAAGGACAGTGGTTTTTGATATCGAGAGAGGTCTGTGATGGGGGGTCAGTCTGTGATGAGGGGTCTGTGATGGGGGGTCAGTCTGTGATGAGGGGACTGTGATGGGGGGGTCAGTCTGTAATAAGGGGTCTGTGATGGGGGGTCAGTCTGTGATGAGGGGACTGTGATGGGGGGGTCAGTCTGTAATAAGGGGTCTGTGATGGGGGGTCAGTCTGTGATGAGGGGACTGTGATGGGGGGTCAGTCTGTGATGAGGGGACTGTGATGGGGGGTCAGTCTGTGATGAGGGGACTGTGACGGGGGGTCAGTCTGTGATGAGGGGTCTGTGATGGGGGGGTCAGTCTGTAATAAGGGGTCTGTGATGGGGGGTCAGTCTGTGATGAGGGGTCTGTGATGGGGGGTCAGTCTGTGATGAGGGGTCTGTGATGGGGGGTCAGTCTGTGATGAGGGGTCTGTGATGGGGGGGTCAGTCTGTAATAAGGGGTCTGTGATGGGGGGTCAGTCTGTGATGAGGGGACTGTGATGGGGGGTCAGTCTGTGATGAGGGGTCTGTGATGGGGGGTCAGTCTGTAATAAGGGGTCTGTGATGAGGGGTCTGTGATGGGGGGGTCAGTCTGTGATGAGGGGTCTGTGATGGGGGCTCAGTCTGTAATAAGGGGTCTGTGATGGGGGGCCAGTCTGTAATGGGGGGTCAGTCTGTGATGAGGGGTCTGTGATGGGGGGTCAGTCTGTGATGAGGGGTCTGTGATGGGGGGTCAGTCTGTGATTTGGGCGGTCAGTCTGTGATGGGGGGTTTGTGATGAGGCAGGGGGGATGTGACGTAAGTGGGGGCTGAGGACACTGATGTAAAGGGGGGCTGTGATGTGAAGTGGGGGACTGAAGACACTAATGTAAAAGGAGGTCTAATTTCTGCACTAGCAAAACACGTCTCTGCAAGGGCAATAGAAAACAATTGTTTTCTATGTGTCCTGTTCACACAGAAACAGCGCCCCTGCGTACTGAGCAGTGTGGTGCAAAATGCATACTGTTTCTATGCACCGCAACTGAGCTGTGGTGCATAAAAATGAATTAAATGTATTTTGACATTTCAATAAAGTTGAAAGGAAAAAAAGCACAAATTGTGATGTGTGTGGATCGTAAAGGTGTGTGCATGTGTGTGGTGGTGGGGGGCGCTGTGAAGTGGAGGACATCATGTGGAGTCATAGCACCAATATGGCATTCGGACCTCCGCTGGAACAAAATTTTTCCGACCGGACCCCCGTGAATTTTAATTCAGTACCCCTGCTCTAGGCAGTGGCAGCGGGTTTTTGTTTTTGGGGGGGGGCTAAAAACAGTGGCCGGTGGAGTGGCACTAAACCCCTCCCCCACCCCACACCACTAACACACTCCCTCACCACCACCTGCTGTCCTTACATTGCATGCGGGCTCAGGGAAAGCTGCTCCAGTGTCCTCTCCTGGAGCAGCATCCGCAGTGTCTCCTCTCTCTTCCTCCCGGTGCTAGGCATCCAATAGGATCCCTAGACGTTTTGGCCAATCGGGAAACAGGTTTTATACCTGCTTCCCTATTGGCTGGGAGGAGGATCAGTGTTGCGACAGCGAATTTTCATTCGCTGTTGCAATACACTTGGGTGGGCTCCAAACGCAATGCTCTGCGTCCCGAGTCCACCCTATTTTGAAGCCTATTAGAGCCTATGGCTCTAATCAGTGGTTAAAAAAAAAAAACCTGACTGCTGTAATTCATATGCCCGGTGACCCGAAAGTGTCCAGACACATGAACAGGGGGCGGCCGCGGCGGCAGTGCATGAATCATGCATGCATAGCATGAATCTATCCATTATGCATATAGGGGGGTGGCAAGGAGAGGGGGGGCCGCGCCCGGGTGCCCCTAATGGATTTGCCGCCCCTGGGATTAGGTGTGACCTGTATACCTAAATACTGGAATTCAGTAGATACCGGGATATCCATTAGGGTTTCCAACTTTGGGTCAGGTTTCTCATCTAATAACATGAGAGATGGCTTAGTCCAGTTAATCACCAATCCCAAATAAAGGCCAAACGTTCGAACAACCTCCATAGCCTCCCTCAGGGATGACGACATGTCTCCCAAAAGGAGCAGGGTGTTGTCTGCATACAGCATAAATTTTTAATGGAGCTCTCCATACTGAAAGCTTTGGATATTAGAATTAGAGCGAATACGAGCTGCCAATATGGCTCTATAGCAAGAGCAAACAAAAGAGGGGATAAGGGGCACCCCTGTCTAGTGCCCCTAAATAGACTCAAGTACGGGGATACCCTCCCTGCCTCCCTAATAGCTGCTTTTGGGGAGCTATGTAACAATTGGACCTAGACTATATACTCTTTCCCAAACCCAAATGTACGTAAGATGGCCCATAGATAGGTCCATTTAATATTATCAAAGGACTCAAGAGAGAGCAACGCTATGTCCCCCATATTTATTGTACCTGGATTATAGATTGACAAACTAGTCTGAGTAGAGTTTATAGCTGTAGACTTCTGAGGCATAAACCCCACTTGGTCCGAATGTATTATGGACGATATTACCTTGTTTAATCTAATGACTCGTACACACGATCGTGATTTCCGACACGAAAACCGTGTTTTTTTTCAGCAGGAAAACGGCTTAAAATTGTCTTGCATATTGTCTTGCATACACACGGTCACACAAATCTTGGCTGAAATTCCGACCGTCAAGAACGCGGTGACATACAACACGTACGACGAGCTGAGATCAATGAAGTTCAATAGGCAGTTCGGCTCTTCTGCTTGATTCTGAGCATGCGTGGTTTTTTTTGCGTCGTAATTACATACAGACGAACACGATTCGCGATAGGAATTTTTCCCTGTCACTTAAATAGATAACCTGCTTTCAATCTTTTCTTGTCGAAAATTCTGACAAAAAAAGTGCGATGGAGCATACACACGGTCAGAAATTGCGACAAAAAGCTCACATCGCACTTTTCTCTTCGGAAATCGCGATCGTGTGTACGAGGCATTAGGGCCAACACCTTAGTCAAAATTTTCACGTCAGTTTGTAAAAGGGATATCGGCCTATAAGAGCCAATGTCTAAGGGGTCCTTTCAGGGTTTCAACAGTAAAACTATAATGGCTTTGATCAAAGAGGGAGAAAGGCATCCATTCCTTTTGGACAGTTTAGGAAATAGATGCTTACCATTATGCTTATACGCCTCGGCAGGAATACTATCCTCTCCTGGTGCTTTCGAGTTGGGGAACATCCTGGTCACCACCTTTAGCTCCTCCAATGTCAGAGGAGCATCAAGTTGTTGCCTAGCTGTGTCAGACAAAGTAGGTAACTCCACCTCTCCAAGATATGTGTGTAAAATATCTTCTGTGTGAGAACGATATAAATCAGAATAATATGATCTAAGTACTGACATGATAGCATCCGGAGAATTGGCTACTATTCCATTGGATGACCGTAAGGCACCAATAGATGGGGATGCCTGCTGTGAGTGGGCGATTTTTGCTAAAAGGTGAACAGTATGTTCACCCTCCTCATAGAATGCTAGTTTGCTGAAAAAGCTTTCTCGCTCTTCCGCAGAGGAGGTGAGACGACTCAATGCATCCGGAGCTGACAAACATGCTTCCCTAAGGTCCTCTGTGGGGTTAGAAATAAACGCAACCTCCAATTCATGCGCCAATCGTTCCACCCCCTCTTTGTGCATTGGATTTCCTCTTGTAATCTGTAATTTCCCTAATAAACAGTCCCCGAAGTAAGGCCTTGAAAGTTTCTTACACCACTCCCTCATCTGGGTGCTCCACTTGATCATACCAAAAATCATCAATCTTTTTAGCTATCTGGGCCTGTGACAGAAGGAGATTAAGCCAGAAGGCATTTAGCTTCAAAGGGGCTCTGGACATTGTCGAGGGGGGGAACAAACCTCCAGATTAAGAACCAGCGGAGAATGATCTGAAATCCCCCCAAGGGCATAGTTCATCTCTGCAACAGATCGGACCGCTGTGTCCGAGCAGAGGCACAGTTCTACGCGTGATAATGATAAATGTGATTTTGAAAAGCATGAAAATTGTCTCTCCCCAGGGTGTTTACCCCTCCACGGATCAATCCAACCCATTTCCTCAACTAGTTTTCTCAGGGCTGTGCAGCATACGCCTCTTCCCGGAGCTACCGGGGGGGTGCTTGTCCAATAGGGGATCCAAGTAACAATTGAAGTCACCCAGGATATATAACGGCACATATGGATGACCCAACTGAAACTCAAGCACCGCCCGCAACACCTGATGACTATATGGAGGTGGGATATAGATAAAGGCAAGTATACATTTCAAGGAAAATGGGCAGCAATACAAAATGACATATCTTCCCTCATCGTCTACCACACAATCAAGTTCCTGGTAGTACAATGAACCATGTATCAATACACTCACCCCCCTGGAAAAGGAGGTGTGAGTGGAGTTATAAATCTTGCCCATCCAATGAAAATTCAGGCACGACAGGGAGTCAGGGGTCAGGTGAGTCTCCTGTAAAGCACAGATAGCAAGGAGATATTTGCATAAGGAAGTAGAAACCATAGTACATTTAAGGGGGACGCCATGCCCCCTAACGTTTCATGACACCACAGATAACGTAGTCATCACCCCAGCCATGGTAAATATACATCAGGATATATAATAACTGTCACACTCCATAGTAACACACGTCCCTTCCACCCACCCCAATTACAATGGCAATGAGCTGGCAAAGATCTGAGTATGCAGTGAGAGGCCCATAGTGTCTGAATACTGATGTGGTGAATTCTCTGAACTGCTCTGGATAAATAGTTCCAAACAAATTGAACCATTGAGAGCAACAGCACTCTAAACTCAGTGAGTATAATCTGTATAGTAGCGGCAATAGCCAGGGCCAAAGGCAAATGTTGCAATGCCCTAATCTCTACAGAGACCCCTAAGTCTAATGCCCCGTACACACGATCGTTTTTACTGTCATTTTTTTAAACCGACGTTTTTCTCCTCGTTTTTTTTTATGTTTCCTCTCAAGCCTGCCTTGCGTACACACCATCATTAAAAAAAACGATCAAGCAAAGCGCAGTGACGTTCAACACGTACGACGGCACTATAAAGGGGAAGTTCCGTTCGAATGGCGCCACCCTTCATGTTAGTAAAGTTTGTTGAGCGACGATTCGCGCTTTTCAGTCCGTTACTGTGTAATGAATGTGCTATCTCCATTACGAACGCTAGTTTTACCAGAACGAGCGCTCCCGTCTCATACTTGATTCTGAGCATGCGCGTTTTTTTTTCACGTCGTGAAAGCATACACACTATCGTTTTTCACGTCGTTAAAAAAAACGACGTGAAAAAAGAGAGCATGTCCGGAATTTTTAATGGCCATTTTTCACGTCGTTAAAAATGCTCTGGAGCCTACACACGATCATTTTTAATGGCCATTTTTTAAAATGCCATTTTTAACGGCATGAAAAACGATCGTGTGTATGGGGCATAACAGGAAAAATCTTGCAATAAAGCATTGAACAGCAGAATTGGAAATAGGACAACACAACAACCAGCAGAAGATCCACATCAGTCAGATCGTAGCACATTAATTACAGGGTAGAAAGTTGCTTCACACATGCCCTCCGTAGAGAGAAAAAGAACAGGAAATCTACTCTGCGAAGAAGGGTAGACTGAAAAGAAAACGGACCATCAAGGAATTTCCCAAACATGTAAAGGCAAGCAACTTATCTGGACCTGGATCACTTCAATCCTCTTCAGCCGCCGGTCTCCTAGCCTGATGAAAAGTGTTTTCATTTGCATCCAGCCATGCTGAGGCGTCAGTTGCCTTTTAAAAGAAATAGGCCTGGCCTCTTGCCGTAATTCGGAGCCTCCCCGGATAGAGCATGGCATAAGGCCCCTGCAGTTTCTGCAGCCGTTTTTTAACCTCAGTGAAGCGGGCCCTTCTTTTCTTTTTTTAAATGCAAAGGGGCCCTTTTTTTCTGAACATCAGAGGAAAAGTCAGGATAAAAGGAAATACGTGGCCCGTTAAACTATATGTTTTGCCTCTCCCGGGCCAGGCGCAGGATAATCTCCATATCTCTGTAGTGCAGCATTCATGCCAAGATGGGACGAGGGGTAGGCCCTGGAGGCAGGGGCATCATGGGAACTCTGTGAGCTCTTTCCACAGCGTACAATGAGGTAAATGCCTCCTTCTCAAATACCTCCAGCAGCCATATTTTCACGAAATCAGTGGGTTTTCTGCCCTCCATTTCCTCAGGAAGACCCACGATACGCACATTATTGCGTCTCATTCTATTTTCAAGGTCATCTGCATGTTGATCGACAGCTGCAACCATCCTAATGTTAGATTGTGAGTCTCTGATCAATGGGAGAAGTTTGTCCTCTATATCACTGATCCTGCTTTTAGCTGCAGTGGTTCATTCTCTGATCTTTTGTAAATCCTGTCTTAACAAAGACACTTCCTCCTTCAAACCGCCAATGCGTTCTTGCAATGTATTAAACAAGGCAGTACATTTATTGACTGCTCTCAGAATCTCAGCTAATGTAGGCTGTGCAGAATCTCCATCCCCACTGCCATCCCCCACCTCCTCTGGCTGCGCTTCCATGAGACATAAAAAGAGGAAAGGAGGGCGCACCGACCTTGTGCATTACCAAAGGTAAAAATTATTAAAAAACTGTAACAGCAGTAATCATAACTCACAAACGAGCGTATAGTAAAAAAGCTTATCAGTCTGCCAGCAAATAAAACTGTGTCTCTGGACACCTGCGCTTCCATGAGGTCTGCAGCTGTCTCCCCTGTTATTTCTTCCTCCATGTCCACTTGCTTTGTGGCCTCCCCCTCAGGCTCTTCCCCCACCTCAGCAGAATCAGCAATAACTAGGGAGCCAGACAGTTTTTGGGCATAATAGCGTATGTCCCCCGCTAGTGTTTTCTTAGGGGCATGGGAGTTCTACTCACAGAGTCCTTGAGCTTCTCTGCACCACGCGGTCCGTGCTGCTGGAGACCTGCGGTGGCACCATTTTGGAGTTCCGAGCGCTGCACATCTTCCTTTCCCTTTCCCCAGATAACCATAATGGATCCGATCAAACCGGGTGACACAACAGGGTCACAAAAGGGGCTGGAACCGTCCGATGTCCGTAAAACAGTGCTGCTAGTCTGGGAACAGGATCAATTTATGGTAACCTGCGGGAGCTCTGTGAGAAAGCAGCTACTCACATGCCGATCCTGGCCACGCCCCCTATTTATTTAATTTTACTGCTTAAGGTTTTTTACCTTCATGCATGAAGGTAAAAAACCTTCTGTTTTCAGCAGCCCCCCACCCCCAAGGCCCCCCAATCCTTATCTGAGCTCCCTCCAATCCAGCAATGTTCACGATAGCCTTGGCTGTCCCGGAGCTCTCCCTACTCATTGGCTGAGACAGCAGCGGGAGCCTATTGGCTTCCACTTCTGTCAATCACAGCCAGTGAGCCAATGAGGAGAGAGCGAGGGGCGGCTCTATGTGTCTAATGGATGCATAGAGGAGCGGCTCGGGAGCGAGGACGCAGCAGTGCCCCCAGGGCAAGCGGCTTTCTCTGGGGGCACTGTTTGAGGGAGAGGAGCACCGTCGGGGACCCAAAAAGAGGAGGATCGGAGCTGCTCTGTGCAAAACCACTGCACAGAGCAGGTAAGTATAACATGTTTGTTATTTAAAAGAGAAGAGTTTCCGATGCTGCATCTGTCCCCCACCGCTTCTGCCCTGAGAACCAAGCCATCGAACATCGCCGATGGCTCGGTTCTCAAAGCTCCCTGAGCAGAGAGTTACTGCCAGTCAGTCAGCAGCTCTCCTCTCTGCTCCTCCATGCTTACTGGAGCGCTGAGCTGTGGAGGGGCGGGGACAGGCCGTCTCAGCGCCTCAGCGCCTCAGAGGCTGAGAGGCTGAGCTGCCTATCTGTCCAGGCACCTGGCGGATCCAGACTTCTGGAGTCGGAATGACGCAGTGCCTGGAATGATCTGTGTGATGTCAGCAGAGAGCGGACTTCAGTCCGCTTCCTGCTGCAAACGGGTCACAGGAGTGCAAAACGAATTGCACTCCTGTGACCCGTAGGAGAAGCCCAGCCAAATAAGTTTAGGCTGGACTTTTCCTTTAAAAAGAACAACAAAGCTTTAATACCACTTTAAAGTGGTTCTGAAGGCTCAAGGTTTTTTACTTTTATGCATTCTATGCATAAAGGTAAAAAACCTTCTCTGAATAGCAGCCCCCTTAGCCCCCCTAATACTTACCAGAGCCCCATAGCAATCCAGCAATGTGCACAAGAGCCTTGCCTCCCTCATTGGCTGAGACAATCAGCCAGTAAGCCAATGAGGAGAGAGAGGGGGCAAGCCGAGATGCGGCTCTGTGTGTGAATGGACACACAGAGCAGTTTGCTCTGGGGGCACTCGGTAGGAGGAAGGGGCCAAGAGCACAGTGGGTGACCCAAGAAGAGGAGGATAGGGGCTGCTCTGTGCAAAACCACACCACAGAATAGGTATGACATGTTCATTATTTAAAGCGGAGTTTCACCCAAAAATGGAACTTCCGCTTTTCCGGTTCCTCCCCCCCCCTCCGGTGTCACATTTGGCACCTTTCAGGGGGGAGCAGATACCTGTCTAATGCAGGTATTTGCTCCCACTTCCGGCGACAGATCGTTGCAGGTTCCCGCGGCGATCTACGCCAAGTCCAACCCCTCCTCCATCCGTCCTCGCTGTCTTCTGGGAGACACAAAGGTCCCAGAAGACAGCAGGGACCAGTAAGGACTCGCGCATGCGCAGTGGGGAACCAGGCTGTGAAGCTGCAAAGCTTCACTTCCTGATTCCCTTACTGAAGATGCCGGTGCCTGCACCCGGGAGCCTAGGGACAGATCAGCATCGGGTGAGGACATTGCAGGCACCCTGGACAAGTAAGTGTCCTAATATTAAAAGTCAGCAGCTGCAGTGTTTGTAGCTGCTGACTTTAAAAAAAAAAAAAAAATGGTCGGAACTCTGCTTTAAACTATAAATAAAAAAATTGGCTTTAATATCACTTTAAAGGGGTTGTAAAGGTACAAGTTTTTTCACCTTAATGCATTCTATGCATTAAGGTGAAAAAACATCTGAGGATTAGCGCCCCCCTGAGCACCCGTTTACTTACCTGACCCCTCGAAAGTCCCGCGTCGTGAATACGCTGGCTTCTCGGCCGGGCTTCTCGGCTCATTCATTGGTTGATTGAAAGCAGCGCAGCCATTGGCTTGCGCTGCTGTCAATCACATCCAATGACGCGGCGTGCCAGAGGGCGGGGCCGAGTGATACAGTGAGCGGCTATAGCCGCCGGCTGTATCACAGGAGCGCGCCCGCAAGAACTATCCACCATGCAAGAGAGCTTGCATGAAGGTGGATAGTTCTTGCGGGGAGGAGCCCAGACAGCTGCCGAGGGACCCCAGAAGACCAGGGTTGGGGCCACTCTGTGCAAAAAGAGCTGCACAGTGGAGGTAAGTATAATATGTTTGTTATTTAAAAAAAAAAAAAAATTGCCTTTAGTGTTCCTTTAAGCTTTCTCTCCTGCAGTTTTACTTTCACTTATAGGCCCCTCCAGGGCCGTTTAAAGAAATTTGGGGGCACCAAGCAAAATGGACATGGAGGCCCCCCAACCCCCCCCCCCTGCACGCACGCACAGCACCCCTGTGTTCCTCTTACTCCTCCCCCTCCCTGTGTTCTTCTTACTCCTTCCCCCCCCTATGTTCTTCTGACTGCCCCCATGTTCTTTTTACCCCCCCCCCTTCCTATGTTCTTCTTACTACTCTCCCCCCTCCTCCTCCCTATGTTCTTCTTACTACTCCCCCCTCCCTATGTTCTTCTTACTACTTTCCCCCTACCCCTCCCTATGTTCTTCCTACTCCCCTCCCTGTGTCCTTCTTACCCCCCCCCCCCCTCCCTGTGTTCTTCTTACTACTTCCCCCTCCCTATGTTCTTCTTACTGCCCCCATGTTCTTCTTACTCCTCCTCCCCCCCTCCCTATGTTCTTCTTACTCCCCTCCCCCCCCCTCCCTGTGTCCTTCTTACTCGGCCTCCCCGGCTACCTCCATCCCTATGTTTTTTTTACTCCCCCCCCCCCCCAATAGGATGATAATCGTGAAAAAAAAAAAAACACGCTTTTTAATAGATCAGGCAGGTGCTTGTGCTACATATTTGACAGCAGATATAAAGGAGATAATACAGTTAGATTGTATAGTGTATGATCAAATTTATACATATTTCTAACTCCAATCTTTAAATAGGTTTCAAATCCATACAGGAGCGTTTAGGACAATAATATTGTAATTTGCTGTCTCCTGCACTCTGTACTGACATGACAGAAAAATAATAGGCACATACATGTTTTAATAAACATTCTATGCAATCGAGGGAGAGACTTACCGAACGGACAGAAACTAACAGAGTTTTCCAGGTCCCGAGAGTGTTTACAGTTGCCTAGCAACAGCCGCTTGTCTCCGTACTCTGGGACAGGGGTGGGCGGAGCTCAGCCTGGCCAGTTACCAGGGTGAAACCCTGAAAATGACAGCTACGGAGCGCTGGCTGGGAAACTCTGATCCCCGTACAGCTCCACCATAAAATAGGGCGATCTGTCACACAGACTGCCCGCCACCCCCCCCCCCCCTATGTTTTTCTTTCTCACCTCCCCTTCTTCCCTGTAGGCTGTAGCGTGGCCGAGCTCCTCTTCCTCCTGTCAGTCTGGCCGGTTACCGCGCGGTACTAGAGATTCAGTTTCCTGTCTCCGGCCGGACTGAAAGGAAGTGAGCACTTAGTGACTGACAGGAGGAAGGAAGAGGAGTTTGGCCACGCTACAGCCTGGGAAGGGGAAGTTGGGGGCCCCAGGCCAGCTCGGGGCCCCAAGCAATTGCTTGTTTTGCCTGTCCTGTAGCGACGGGCCTGGGCCCCTCTCTATATACTGCTGATGAGAAAAGGTATTTATCAGTTTACTAAAATAATGGCATTTCCATGTTCTGTGTAATGTGGGAGACCAAGACCAGATATAGTGAATGCAGGGTCCTGGATTTAGTAACACTTTAATCTTGTAGAATTGAGTGTTTGTGTTTCATAAGCCTTGTCAAACAACATTTTTGTAAACCTCCTTTTCTTTCTTATTTGTTGTAACATTTATTATGGCTCTCCGGGCCTCTATGTACATGGCCCAGCAACTCCACATCTGCCCCCTACCTCCCTATATAAGTTTTTATGTAGCTGCTGGAGAGGAGTTAAGGGGAATACTATAGACTCGTGACAGTTCTGAGTATGCTGGTGCTGCTGATTTCACAACCAAGATGGCGGCACCCAGCAGCAGTCGCAGGGCTTTTGGTTGTCTACACAAGATAAAACATTTTTACAGGTAAATCATATGAATAAAATATGTTAAATACACATCTAATTTTATGAGAGTTTGTTGCTAAAACGAATGGTCTGGTGACAGGGTCTCTTTAAAAAAAAAAGCCTAACTGCTTTAAAATCAAAATATTTGTGTCCATCTTTGTAAATAGGCTCATCCACAAAACAGCTTTGCTCCCTTAGGCCCCTGCCTAGATATCCGACAAATCCAGGCCAGCAGATTGCATTAATGTGTACAGAAAGAACTACTCAGGGAATGAGTTAGAGAACTTTCAAGGAAAGAGGAAAACATGGTAGGTGTTCAGAGTCTTGATGTGGAGCCAGGGGAAGGCTCACAAGTGTAGCCATCTGTCTGAGAAAGTGAAATTGTTTTGGCCTGGAAATCCTGGACTGACTGCAGAGGAGAAGTTTTCAAAGCAGGAAAACCTACGAGTAGTCGTCTTAAACCCTTCCAGATGTCAGTGGCTGAAAAACAGGATTAGCTGTATGGTGATAGCAGACGTGCCGGGCAAACTATGACTGCACGTCCTTCGCTGTAATTAATATTAGGCACGGAGAATAGGATGCCAAATGTTACACTTTATAAAATACACAAAAATGGGAAACGTTTAATCCTGGTATGTATACATCCACATTGTATATATATATTTTTTTAAAATGGTATAATAATTATATTAATAAATAGAACTATGTCTTTTTAAAGGTGCATTTGCATTGGTGTAGTGGTGCGTTTTTTGGCGTTAGGCTGGCAAGTGGTCATGCGTCAATGTGTGTTTTTATGTGCTTAGATAAACAAACAGGACACTTTAAAGTGGAGCTCCACCCAAAAGGGGAAGCTCTGCTTGTTTGCTTCCTCCCCCCCTCCGCTGCCACATTTGGCACCTTTTCGGGGGGGGGGGCAGCAGGTACCTGTTTTTGGCAAGGTCCCCTGGAAGTTCGGCTCCGCTCCTCCTTTCCCCGCCGCCAGGCCATTCACAAAGCACAGCACGCTTCCGGCCGCAAGGCTTTACTGCCAGTTTCTCTTACAAAAAATAGCAGCAGCACCCAGGAGCCGATTAAAAAATCATCTGGGGTGCTGACATTGCGGGATCCCTGGACAGGTAAGTGTCCTAATATTAAAAGTCAGCAGCTATAGGACTTGAAGCTGCTGACTTTAAATGTTTTGGTGGGGGGCTGGAGCTAGGGTTGCCACCTCATCCCTTTAAAACCGAACACATATGAATTACACAGGTTCTGTGGCTGATTAAGGTGGTAATTAAACTCACTTGGAGCCTTATCTACATAAAATTTGCCTCAGAACCTGTGTAATTCATATGTGTTCGGGTTTAAAGGGATGAGGTGGCAACCCTAGCTGGAGCTCCGCTTTAATGTCATCAAAATAAATAAGTGACGTTTCAAGGCCACAAGGCCACCCCCTTACAGTAGGTGGGTATTACCAGTCACTGTCATTGCTGCCTGAGGAAGAGGCCCTTTGTGGCCCTGAAACTTTGCTGCTTTCTGTTGGTGACATTAAAGTGTCCTGTTTATCCAATATGGTGTGCTGGTGAAACCTTGATTGGACTTATACTTTTGCAGCGCCATCCGCCATTTCATCACACCACCCTCCTATGGCAAGTTTCATTGCTCTATGGAGTGCACTAGACTAGACAAAGTGGTGCAAGCTTATGCTTGTACTCTTCTAAACATAAAAGCCCCTTTGGTAATTAGGATGGATCAGTTCTCTGTTTAGAGGCTGTAAAATATACAGCAGTGGCGGCTGGTGCTCAAAATTTAGGGGGGGCACAAACAAGCTGAAAAATTCTGAAAAAAAACCCCCGCTGTGCCATCAAACGCAGCCACTTTGCCCATCAGACGCTGCCACTGTGCCATCAAACGCAGCCACTGTACCATCAAACGCAGCCACTGTGCCATCAAACGCTGCCACTGTGCCCACCAAGTGCTGCCACTGCGCCATCAAATGCAGCCACTGTACCATCAAATTCTGCCACTGTGCCCATCAAATGCTGCCAGTGTGCTCATCAAATGCTCCCAGTGTGCCCATCTAATTCTGTCAGTGTGCCCATCAAATGTGCCAGTGTGCCCATCAAATGTCGCCACTGCGACCCCCCCAGGGCAGCGGGTGACGGTGATGAGCGGGGTCCTCCATGCGTCTCCTGCCATCCTCATTTCCCATCCTCTCCTCCTGATAGGTGTCCAATAGCAGCGCCTGTCGTTTCGGCCAATCAGGTGACAGGTAACAGACCCGAGCACCTGATTGGTGGATAGGCGGTTCAGTGTTAGGAAAGCGAACTGCTCAAAGTTCACCTATTTTGAACTCTAATAGAGCCTATGTCTCTAATCAGGTACTTCAAAAAACACCCCCCGCCGCTGTAATTCAGGCGCCCGAAAAGGGGCCGGGCGCCTGAATTGGTGGTGGCAGGGGCGGCCATGGATAGATCCATGCTATGCTTGAATCTATCCATTGGTCATAGATAGGGTTGCCACCTGTCCGGTTTTGACCCAGACAGTACGGGTTTCGAGACATGTGCCCGGGTTTCCACCCTCCGGAAACCCGGGCACACATTCCACCGACATGTGGCCAGTGGCAGCGGATCTATGGCCCCGGCCGCAACATCTGGAGATAGGCGCCGCGCTTCCCATGCTCACTATCGATGTCACACAGTGCCAGTGTACATCGGTGCGCTCTGAGCCCAGCGGATGCCCTGATTGACCGAACGGTCATGGCATGAGGGTCATGACATGAGCCCGGCAGAGGCTGCTGGTCACATGTGGAGGCAGGGCTGCCTGGATTGTGGATAATCGCGCCTGATTGATCCCGGAGTCCTGCATCACGCTTTGCCTCCTAAGGTCGCTCTCATCTGCTCTATCAGCCCCCTTCCTGTCAATCACCCCCCCTCCTCTCTGTCACCCCCCCCTCCTCTTTGTCACCCCCCCCTCCTCTTAGTCACCCCTCTCCTCTCTGTCACCCCTCCTCTCTGTCACCCCCCTCCTCTCTGTCACCCCCCCCCCTCCTCTCTGTTACCCCTCCTCTCTGTCACCCCCCTCCTCTCTGTCACCCCCCTCCTCTCTGTTACCCCCCTCCTCTCTGTCACCCCCCCTCCTCTCTGTTACCCCCCTCCTCTCTGTCACCCCCTCCTCTCTGTTACCCCCCTCCTCTCTGTCACCCCCCCTCCCCTCTGTCACCCCTCCTCCTCCTCTCTTTTATCCCCCTCCTCTCTGTCACCCCCTCCTCTCTGTCACCCCCCTCCTTCTCCTCTCTGTCACCCCCCCCCTCCTCTCTGTCACCCCTCTTCTCTGTCACCCCCCTCCTCTCTGTCACCCCACCCCTCCCCTCTCTGTCACCCCCTCCCCTCTCTATCACCCCCTCCCCTCTGTCACCTCCCCTCCTCTCTGTCACCTCCCCTCCTCTCTATCACCCCCTCCTCTCTGTCACCCCCCTCCTCTGTCACCCCCCTTCCTCTCTGTCACCCCCTCCTCTCTATCAACCCCCCTCCTCTCTATCACCCCCCCTCCTCTCTATCACCCCTCCTCTCTGTCAGCCCCCTCTCCTCTGTCAGCTCCCCCCCTCCCCTCTGTCAGCTACCCCCAAACAGCACGCACCCCCCCTTCTTTCCCCGCTCCAGCGGGGCTAATGTCCTGCAGCCGGGTCACACTGCACTATCTGTCTGTGCGCTCTCTCTCTCCCACCCAGCCGCTGGTGCTGATGCCACCAGAGACAGTGAATGGAGGGCCACTGGACTGGGACGCTTTTGTAGGAGAAAGCATGGTATTACAGACTCCGCCCCCTAAGAGGTTCACACACACATCTTTGCAGCGGTTCCTGGAAGGTAAGATTTTTTTTGTCTCGCTGTAATGGAGGTCTCTATTGGGGGGGAACAGGCAATGTCTGATATTTAATCTGTTATCTTCTTCTCTATTGTTTTGTAATTAAAAGGTGCTTGAAAGGGTTGTAGAATGCACAGTGCCACTTTGTGAACAGTTTGTATGGGGTTGGGTTCAGTAGAGCTAATTTGGGTTTTTGGATGGAGGTACACTGATCTTCTGACACTGATCTTCTGACACTGTCCACTGATCTTCTGATACTGTCCACTGATCTTCTGACACTGATCTTCTGACACTGTCCACTGATCTACTGACACTGTCCACTGATCTACTGACACTGTCCACTGATCTTCTGACACTGTCCACTGATCTTCTGACACTGATCTTCTGACACTGTCCACTGATCTTCTGACACTGATCTTCTGACACTGTCCACTGATCTTCTGACACTGTCCACTGATCTTCTGACACCGTCCACTGATCTTCTGACACTGTCCACTGATCTTCTGACACCGTCCACTGATCTTCTAACACAGTCCACTGATCTTCTAACACCATCCACTGATCTTCTGACACTGATCTTCTAACACTGTCCACTGATCTTCTGACACTGATCTTCTGACACCGTCCACTGATCTTCTGACACTGATCTTCTGACACCGTCCACTGATCTTCTGACACCGTCCACTGATCTTCTGACACCATCCACTGCTCTACTGGCTGACAGTGTCCACTTTTAAGGTAGGCTAGTTTCATATTTTAACTGAAATTTCTTTTATTAATTAAATCATATTTTATGGCTACACAAATGCTTTTGTTTTATTTAACCATGCCCCTTTAAGTCCCCCCCCCCCCCCCCACTGTTAATGCAATTTGGCCACAGTCACTGTTCACCCTAGCACACCTCATTACTACTCTCTTTGGGTAACCCAAAAGGTGTCCCAGGTATTTTACAATCCTATAGCGTGTACTACAAAAAAATTGCAGTGCGCCGCAAAAGTGTTCGGGTTTGGCTTGAAGAAAAGGTGGCAACCCTAGTCATAGAGGGGGTGGCTGGAGAGAGGGGGCGGTGCCTGTGCGCCCTAATGAACGCACCACCACTGATACACGCATTTGTGTGCTCAACCTGTGGCCCTTCAGGTGTTGTGGAACAACAAGTCCCATGAGACATTACAAGCCACTGACAGTTACAAGCAGGACTCCCAAAGGCAGAGACATGATGGGACTTGTAGTTCTGCAACAGCTGGAGAGCCACGGGTTGAGCACCCATGGACAGCACAGAGAGTGAAGAGCTAGAGCTGCACACCAGTCCCTCCACCACCACCCCGGGGAGATCAGAGCAGGAGGGAGAAGGGATGTTGGTAAACCTGTAGGCTCTGCCTGTTCAGTGTGATCACTGTATGAGTGGAGAGAGGGATGTGAGCTGTCTGCTGACACATCCTGTATGAAAGGGTCATACCTGGCGGGAATCTGCAGCAGTTTTCTATTTGAAAAACTGTCACATACTTTTTAGTTAATTAGGTGCAGAAATCCTTCCAATGGGGTCAGACTGCAAACAAAAAATAGAAGATAAAACTAAGTTTTGGCTAGATTTCAGCTTTAAAGTGTCTCTTTCATTTCATAACGTTAAAGTATCATTAAACCCAAACTATGAAAAACGCTCATTACATGCTATATAACAGAGTATTCATACACACAAAGCCACCAAAGCAATCATTTTGTGTAGAGTGAAATATAATATACATATAACATATAATATATATAACATAACATACAACATAATCTCTGTGTCTCCACTGCAGCCTGAGATTGTGTAGATCAGCTGGTGTCCTCTATTATTATTATTATTATTATTATTATTATTATACAGGAGTTATATAGCGCCAACAGTTTGCGCAGTGCTTTACAACATCAGGGAAGACAGTACAATCACAATACAATTCAATACAGAGGGATCAGAGGGCCCTCCTCGTTAGAGCTTACAGTCTAGAACGTCCTCTACGGAGCATGTTCCGCTTCAGTTCCCTTCTAAGCTTTTCATTCCTTCCTTTTTTTTATATGTGCAGCCCACATGACTATAGAGCAGTCTTTTTCAACCAGGGTACCCAAGGACTTTTGGGTGCCTTCAGGCCTCTTCAGGAGTGCCTTGGCAAAATGCCTAAAGATTACCCCAAAAATTGTATATAAGCCAGTGGGTGGCTCAAGCTTGCCTTTTAATTACACAGAGTCACAGGTTTTCATTGGGTACTATTACAACCTTCCAGCATACCTTCCAATTTTTTGAGGGACACCTATTGGCAAACGTTTTTAGGCATAGCACACACACCCTGCCACGCCCCCTTAAAGGAGAATTGTACAAAAAAAAATATACGTTAAAATCACAAGTGCTTTTTTTCCACTACTATTCCTTTATATTGTCTTTTGAAATTTACAGATGCAGCAATTTAAAATTTGGATGAAAGATTTAGCACTGGAAAACACTTTTTGAAAGATAAATAGTGCATTTTATATACAACTATATAGATAAGACCAAAACGAGGAACAAATGAGGAGGAAAGAGGGACAGAAATACTTTGTTCCAAATCAGGGACAGTCATTCGAAATCATGGACAGTTGGAACGTGGAACCTATGCTTCAAGCCGCCAGCGTCCTAACAATCAATATCACTTTCACACGTTAATGCAAATTTTTAATGTAATTTTTAGTCATTTTAAATCTGCAGCATTTAATAAAATAACAACTGGCGATCCTGCCAGGATCAGGCACTTCCTGTTATAGGGTGACAACAACACTCCATCCCTGTCTTGCAAGTGTGCTTCTTTGTTGACACCCTATGACATGGGCTTTCAATGGACACTACAAATGGCCTTTCAGTACACATTACACAGGTATGGTCTGATTTTTCAAGTGGACATGAAGAGGATGCAAACAGCTTACAGGAAATCAGCAAAACTAAGATTTGACAAAGAATAAATAAATGCTGAAAACAGCATTTAAAAAAAAAGGTAATTGTTTATGATACACAGCGCTTTAGCAAATGTATTGTCATACAGTTGGGTTTATATTTACCTTCAAACACCCCAGAGTTTCCCTTTAAAAAGCACCCCAACCCCTTTCCCCTTTTCCGAGCTGAAGGAATCCTAGCGCAAGCCCCATTTGTCACCAAGCAAAGCTAAACATGACACTTTCTAGTCTAACACATTTTTTTCACTATTTTATTTTAGTTCCATTTTATTGTAAAAGACTTGAGAATTAAAAAAAAAAAAATGTAAAAAAAGGCAAAGTCAAATTGGCTGCAGAGAGAGCATTTTCGTTATAAAAAGAGAATTCTTCCAGATGGAAAAAAGGGCTTGTTAGTTCAATCCTCGGGATGACAGATGACAAGAAATTGATACTCGCACTGAGCTCTCAGTAAACATTGCAACAGACTTCCAAGATTGTAAGGATTTTTCCTTTTTTTATTCCTAGTGCAAAAATTAAATAGTCAGTACTTAAATGTTATTAAAACACAAGTACAGCCCAAAATACCAAAATAAGAATGAATAGTCAATCAAAAAAATAGAATAAAACCAGCTTTTGCTGCAAAGATAATGTTCATTGCAGAGATTTCCCCCGCAGTGCTTTTTTCTGCCACAAGATGTCCTCAGTCTGATGGCACATCATTTAACCCACTTTCTCTGAACCTGGGCCATCCTGGACCAACCTCTAGCCTGTGACTGGGCAGTGAAAGGAGAAGCAGCACAGTAATGAGCTCATCCCTTGGACACTCTGCTCTTTCCTCCTATCCGCATGCTACTGAGTGGCTTCTTGTACTGCTTCTTCCTCTCACATGCCAGCCTTGCTGTATAAGGAGGCCGATACCAGGTAACATTCAGGTACTTACACTGCTTGCATTTAAAGAAATTATTTATTATTGTAGTAATGATTATAGAGCTGCATTAATTTGTATCTTTTGTATCAGCTTCAACAGAAAAAAATATAAAACTCTGTTTACAGCTAATTAGTTCATTTTATTAAGGTTCCCCTAATCCCCCTTAAACAGAAGCCACCTAAGAACTTATTTTGAGTTCAACTCTAGAAATCTTCACCGTATGGTCCTGCCTGGCATTGCACACCTATTGCTGGAAGAAAAAAAAAAAAGAATTGAACCTGATTATCAGATAAAGATACATATCTAGAATCTAAAATAGGCCTGCCTGGTAAGCTAATCATGGCAGGCTTCTGTTATGAGCCCTCCTGATTATTAGGAATGTGTGAAGCCTTTATAGCCATGACCATCTGGAATCCTATGTCAAAGGTAATCCTGTACCTTTTTGCTGCTGTGACTGTAAAGAACCCTCTTAGCATTTTCAGATTAACTCATCTTTCTGACAGTCTTCTTTAAATGTGACCACATTTACTCAATAAGGATCTGAGGTTAAAAAAGTTGTTACTGGCTTGACAGTACTAGTTTTTTATATATAGTGATCATATCTTCTTTTAAATTCCTCTTTAAGGAAAATAGGTTCAATTTACTTAAAGTGGTTCTAAAGGCTCGAGGTTTTCCACCTTGATGCATTCTATGCACGAAGGTAGAAAACCTTCAGTATGCAGCAAGCCCCCTCAGCCCCCCCTAATACTTACCTGAGCCCCATCGCGATCCAGCTTTGTTCACAAGAGACTCGGCTCTCCGGGTGGACTCTCCCTTTTAATTGGCTGAGCCATTGGCTCCCGCTGCTGGCAATCACAGTCAGTGAGCCAATGAGGAGAGAGAAGGGATGGGGACAAGCAGCGGCTCTGTGTGTAAATAGACACGCAGAGTCGTGGCTCAGGAGCAAGCCTGTTCGGGTGCCCCCATTGTAAGCTACTTGCTGTGCGGGTTCTCGGCAAGAGGGAGGGACCAGGAGCGCCGGCAGGGGACCCGAGAAGAGGAGGATCGGGGCTACTCTGTGCAAAACCACTAAACAGAGCAGGTGAGTATGGCATGTTTCTTTTTTTTTTAAATAAAGCCTTTAATATCACTTTAATTGTTCCTCATTGTACAACTCTCTCAATTGATTTAAACTTAATACTAAACCTTTTTTTTTTTTCTTATTCAATAAAGCAGAACCTTTTTAAAAAAAAAAAAAAACCTTATTTGCCATTGGTTCTTAAAAGCCTGAAATGTGTAGCACACCATGGTAGATGGTTCCTCAAATACAATATTCCAAGCACAAATTCGATCATTCAGCAAATGATAGAACATAGCACGTGTGTCAGAGAATTTTTCTTTTTGCCCAATGTGCACCACCCATTGGTGTCCATCTGCTCTAGCTGATGTTTGGAGCAGAAAGTCCATTTTTCTCATCAAAGATGTTGTGTTTTTTCCTGCTCAGCCATGATATGGTAAGGAGGAATGGGGATACACAGAGTAACAATAATTCAAAGTTCTGTAAGTGTACCTGGCTGTTACTGCAAAGGAATACTGGTAAAGCTAAGCAGTTGTTAGTTTTTTGGGAAAAAATGAAGTGGTTTGTGTGCCTAGCAGAGTTCTTTAAAGAAAACTTGGATGTAAGGTGTTTTTCCAAAAGGCCAGGTTAGAGGAATATTACAGGCACATAGATGTCCAAGATTTCTCTTGTAAAGTTACCATACAACCCTTTCAACATGTTTCCAGGCGCTGATGCATTTTATTGGGTAGGAGACAAACCAATAAAGATGGGCTGGTTGCTACAGTAAAAAGTCTGGACGGGCTCTGAGATTTGATGCCACAAGCATAATTGATGGAAATATGAAGCAGGTCTTGTGGGTTGAAGAGAACCAGTCATTACAACGTTTATGCAAGAACCTACATATTCAGTTTTGAAAGACTCACATTTACCCCATGATTTTTTGTTTTCCGTTTTGACTTTTACATCTTGGTGAGAGGAATATCAATTAGGAAACCAGAATTTTTTAAAGGCTGTAGTTATCAATGATTTCTGAAGAAACTGTTATGGAAGTGATCTCTAGAAGTCTCTTATAACATGTCTCACATGCAGGGGGCCCGGGCACATAGAGGGGTTCGAACAGCAGGAGGAATCGGTGTGGTCGGGCAGAGGGGCAATTACAGAAAGATGCCCTGTGCTGCTCTCTGCAGCAGCTGAAAGCCGGTTTCTCTCCCTCCCACCGGCATTCAGCTGCTGCAGGGAGAGACACAGGGCATCGTTCCTTTAATTACTTCCCCTGCACCAATTCCCCTCCCTGGTCTGCCCACCTCTGATCCCCCCCCCCCAGTGTGCCCCCCTGTCACTGTGCCAAGCCCCCTCCCATGACACTGTCGGCTTCCCTGTCCTGTAGATTTTTTTCATTTTTTTTAACATTGTAATAATTTTTTAAATTGTCAAATTTAATTTTAAAAATGTAAACATTTAAAAAAAAATTATATATATATAATTTTTTTTAAATAAAAATGTAAAAAAAATATTTAAAAAGGGCTAATTTACATAGGTTCTTTGTTAGGTTTGTATTGGCTAATAACAATTTGTGTGTGTGTGTGGGGGGGGGGGGCGGCGCCTGCCAGGTAGGCTGTACAGGGCCCCATAATTTCTAGCAGCAGCCCTGCTCACATATCTCTGTCTCCGACTACAAAGTGCCTAGCAAAGAAGGAAAGAAATTGGTTGCACACTTGAACAAAATAGATGGTTTATAGAAAAGTTCTTTATTGTTGTATGCCAGTCAATCATGCAGGGTTACAGTTGATGCGTTTCACACGCCTAGTCTCCAAGCATGAAGTATGCCCAGTTTGTGTTCATTTTCTGTAGCATTACATGCTCCCTATATCAACTAAGTTGTCCATCACTGCTCTAGAGCAAGCCTGGAGTTTGGAGCCCAACTGATTAAAGGGGATGTAAAGGTTTGTTTTTTATTTTCTAAATAGGTTGGTTCACTTACCCTTTCCTTCGATTTCGATTTCCCTAAATGTTTTTTTTCTTTGTCTGAATTTCTCACTTCCTGTAAGCTTGCCCCCATCATCCGAGCCGTTCTGGCTGGGGGTTAGTCAGCGTGCTCTCCCACTCCTTTGGGACTACATCCCTGCGGGAGATGCTGTGAACGTTCACAGTGCCTCCCTGCAGGGATGTAGTCTCAAGGGAGGGGGCGAGCACGCTGACTAACCCCCAGCCAGAATGGCTCAGATGATGGGGGCAAGCTTACAGGAAGTGAGAAATTCAGACAAACAAAAAAAAACATTTAGAAGGGAAATCGAACTTCTTGTAAAAAAAAAAAGAAGGGAAATCAAAGGAAAAGGTAAGTGAACCAACAATGCACTAGCTTAAAGGAACCTATTTAGAAAATAAAAAACAAACCTTTACAACCCCTTTACGTTAAGGTGACCAGATTTTAAAAATGAAATCCGGGGACATTTTTTGTTTTTAATAGTAATGGCGGCAATCAGCGACTCTCTGCCCGTTGCCGCCGTTGCCCGCCTCACAGCCTGTCAAGTCTTACTCTCCGGGCCCCGGCTACTACTGGGTGGGAAGCGGAGGAAGAACACTCCACCAGGGAAGGCAAGGAGATAAGCAGGCCGGGACTTGAGCCAAGGCAGAAGATCATGCGAGCGGAGCTGAATGGGCACCCGAAACTGAAGAAATATTCCCTCCGCTCCGACCAGCACATGATCATCAGAAAGGGGCACAGATAATGGAAAAAATACACCCCCTAAGCTAGTAGGTGCAGTGGAGCGGGGGGGTGTAATTCAGATTTTGTATTTTTTATTTTGCACTGACTGTCTTTGAAATTGCCCCAGCCCCTGTTCAAATCCAATCCGGGGACAAAACCGGGGACAGACTTGGTCCGGGGACAGTGTCCTCAATCCGGAAACCGGGGATGTCTGGTCACCCTACTTTAAGCTACACTGTGTTGATGTACATGGTCCACTACCAACCCAAGTCAGTATCAGGAAGCCATAGATTTCATTCATTTGTTCAGCAAATGTTTTCCTCACCCCCTGCCTGTGAGCTCTGCTCTCTAGAAGACCTTGCTTTTAGATGTATCGCGTGATAGGTCGATGGAGGGAGTCCATGAAAAATGTCAGCCCAGCACTCAGCAAGCTGAATGATCAAAGCATCTTGTCTGGCTTCCTTGTGTTCCCTTTAAATAAACACAAAATGACTGATTAGATTGGGAGTGTCTGGCTGTTTATTTTGAATCAAGTTCAGATGTTAGAATCATAAAGTGTACAGTATTGCTTTTCACTTTGGAATTACCATTCCTTTTTCTATCTTCAATTTCCAGTTCTATGGTCCACCCAGATAACAGAGTTATAAGCAGACATAACAAATGGCTGAACAGGAAGGTTTGGGAAGACAAACGAAAAGGGGAAAAAGTGGGCCTGAAACATCACCCTTCACAACCAAATAGATTCAAACTTTCAGATCCTAGCAGATTTCCTACCACAAACGGGGCCAGATATACACTCCTTGCCCTCTCCCCAGCCTATTTGCCTGGCTAACCTAAGACCCATGATACCCAGCAAAGAAGCACCGATAAACCAACACCTTGCTGGTTTAGGCTGCAATAAATGTATTGCGTTTTTGAGCGTTTTTTTAGGCGTTTTTTTTTTTTCGAACGTTTGTATGCGTGTTTTTGAGCGTTTGCGTACAGCGTTTTTTATCTAGGCAACATAGAAAAATATTTTCTGTTTCATCATTTGTTGCTATGTTTTTTTTATTATTTATTTATTTTCATTTAAAGCAGAACTCTGGGATTTTCAAAAAATCCCTCAATAGTAAATCCCCCACACACGCACACACACAAAAGACTAAAAAGTTATTATATTTGTGAAATTTCTTACCGTTTAAGAGATATGACTGATTTAATTTTCAGGAAGTCAGCTTTGTGATTCAAAAAATGCATCATCTTTTCTGGCAGAGAGGATCTCTTAGAACAGTGATTTCATTATATCCTCTTCTCTCTCTCTCTCTCTAAAGCCCTGTACACACGATCGGATATCCTATGGATTCTGATCCGATGGTTTTGTCCATCGGAAATCCGATGAAACTGTCTTCCATCAGTCTTGCCTACACACCATCAGTCAAAAAACCGACCGTTCCAAACGCGGTGATGTAAAACACTCCGATGAGCTGAGAAAAATTAAGTTTAATGCTTCTGAGCATGCGTCGACTTGATTCTGAGCATGCGTGGGTTTTTTATCCGATGGACTTGCCCATAGACGATCGGAATTTGCTATCGGTTTTTGATCCATCGGAAAAATTTAAAACATGTTCTATTTTTTAAAACCGATGGGAAAAAGACTGATGGGTCCCATACACGATCGGTTTGTCCGATGAAAAAAGTCCATCGGACTGTTTTCATCGGTAAAACCGATCGTGTGTACAGGGCTTAACTGGAATCAGCCTACATTTCCCATGAATCATTGGGATGGGAGTGAATGTGGGAGGGTACACTAGGCTTGTACATGTAAATATGAACTCGCCCACTTCAACATAAATCACACCCCTCATTCTGCAGCCAACAAGATAAACATAACACACAACATAATAGGTTACAGCCTTATAAATACAAAGCATTTTAATATAAATGAAAACCAGTGCAACGTCCACCAGACCCGAATGTCAGGGACCACCAGTGCCAAATGTCAGGGACCACCAGAGACAAATGTCAGGGACCACCACCAGAGCCTAATGTCAGGGACCACCAGAGCCAAATGTCAGGGACCACCACCAGAGCCTAATGTCAGGGACCACCAGAGCCAAATGTCAGGGACCACCACCAGTGCCGAATGTCAGGGACCACCAGAGCCAAATGTCAGGGACCACCACCAGTGCTGAATGTCAGGGACCACCACCAGTGCCGAATGCCAGGGGCCACAAGTGCAGCATGTCTGTCCCACCAGCAGTGTTGTAACTAACACCGTTTAAATAAACGGCGTTAGGTAACGTAGCCACTTTTTGGGGTAACGAGTAATCTAACTGATTACTCTTACCTTCGTGGCACCGCCGTTCCCATTACTTGGGCGGCGTTACCCCAATTACATCTACTCGCCGCAGCCGCCGCGAGTAGATGTAATGTAAGTCTAACTGCAAGCCGCCGTCTGCCTACCTGATCAGCGTGTCATGCAGACAGACGGCGGCCATTGCAGCCTTCAAAAGCCGCGCCTCCCGAGTCCTCGTCGCCTGTGATAGGCGGAACACTCAATTTCCCAGCAGGCAGTGTTCCGCCTATCACGGACATCCACTCATCCCCGTCTGTGTTATGAGGATGAGAGGATGTCCGTGATAGGCGGAACACTGCCTGCTGGGAAATTGAGTGTTCCGCCTATCACAAACGAGGAGGACTGGAGGAGGCGCGGCTTTTGAATATAAGAATGGCCGCCGGGAGTCGGGAGTCTCGGGACGCCGCCGATCTGAGGTACCGTAACACACAGGCACAGTGAGGCATGGGGCACGGGCATAGTGAGGCATGGGGCACAGTGAGGCATGGGGCACGGGCATAGTGAGGCATGGGGCACAGTGAGGCATGGGGCACAGTGAGGCATGGGGCACGGGCACAGTGAGGCATGGGGCACAGTGAGGCATGGGGCACGGGCACAGTGAGGCATGGGCACAGTGAGGCACGGGCATAGTGAGACATTGGGCACAGTGAGGCTGCGGCATGGGCACAGTGAGGCATTGGGCACAGTGAGGCTGCGGCATGGGCACAGTGAAGCATGGGGCACAGTGAGGCTCGGGGACAGTGAGCCATTGGGCACAGTGAGGCATTGGGCACAGTGAGGCATGGGCACAGTGAGGCATGGGCACAGTGAGGCATGGGCACAGTACCAATATTATTTGTTATCCCTCCTATTATTTTCATACACTGAAAAAATTACATATATATCATCCTTCTACCGCCCCGCCCCCACCCCCGTGTATATATAATATAACCAATATAGTTACTTTGCTGAGTAACTAGTTACTTTTCCTATGTAGTAACTGAGTTACTAACTCACTTACTTTTTGGGAGAAGTAATTTGTAACTGTAACTAATTACTTTTTTAGAGCAAGATGAACAACACTGCCCACCAGTGCAGCTTGTCAGTGAGCACCAATGTAGAGCGGGATTATTATTAGAAATCGCTTGTATGACACAGCTGGGATCTCCCGCGGTGTTGGGTATTGTATATGATAACACAGAGCGCAGATATTAGCAAGCAGTGTTCTGATATACTAAACCTGACACAGCGGGACATCCATGCTGTGTCATACAACTGATTTCTATTCTAATAATAATCCCTGCTCTGCGCGGAGATAGCAGGCAGGCGGGCAGTGATCTGGGGGCAGTGTGGGGGGGGGACAATGGAGGGGTAGATTGCTGGCAGGGAGGAGGAGGAGGGAGCAGAAGGAGGACACCTCCTCCATGGGCGGCACAGACCGGGGGCTGTGAGACCCCTTCCGCCCACAACAACTTCTCTGCTTCCTTCCTGCTCTTTTAGAGGACTACAACTGGGCATGTCAGACTGCTGGCTGAGCTTAGGAGAGGGATAGAAGCCAGCGGTCTTCCAAACAGGATGTCAGCAGGCAATAATGATTTTTCAGCAAGATCAGCAGCCTATTACAGAGGAACTACAGAGCTCCGAAAAACATGAATGGCAAACTTGGTGAAGGTAGGAGATCAGCAACAAGGACATGGAAAAAAAATGTGCCTGGAGTTCTCCTTTAATTATTGCATTTGAGCAGGAAAACGCCTGACAAAATGAACTAAAACACTCAAAAATGCTCGAATCAAGCATTTCCATGCATTTCTATTTTTTCTCCTCCAGCGTTTTGGAGCTTCAAGCTACAAAATGCTGAGGTGTGAATAGGGCCTTAGAGAGAAAAAGAATGATGTAATTCTCTCAAAGTGTTCCACGACAGCATGGATTAATTGAAAGGCTCGTGTTTGGCAGCAGTTATGCTGCCTAAAGCTGGATACACACTATACAATTGTCTTTAGATTTTTTCCTTTAGATTTACCAAAACTATATGTAGCGGGTGTCTCACTCTATAACTCATGACCTCACCAAGCTGGCCAGAACAATGTACACAGGCTTTCCAGCTTTAGTTAGTGAGAGCTTCCTGTCAGCAGCTGCAAGGGGGATTTGCACCCCCCTTCTCCCTGTTCACTGACTGAGTTTGTTGTAATATGAGCACATAGACACAGAGATGTGCATTTAGTAGCCTCTCTTGTGCCCCTATTGCTAGGAAGAAATAAGCCAATTAAAGGCACAGTTACAGCAGCCAATCAGAGAGACTGTACTAAGCTGCAGGAAGCAGCTGCAATAGATTCTGGGACAAGCAGTCCCCTCACAAAGCGGCTCTATAGCCTGGTATTTAGGAAGGAACTACAAAAAGCCCAGGATGCTCTGCTGACAGGAAAGAAAAAGACTCCATTTTGTGTCCTGAGAAAAAGTTTAGTCAGCGATGAGGGAGTAAAGAGACCAGACCTGAGGGAGAGGTGCTGTCTCTCAGATGATCTCTCTGCACGATTCTGGCCTCCGCCACCAGTCGGGAAATGCAGCCTGAGAGAGGGGGTTCCCAGGTGCATATCGAGGCGCACCTGCACCGACAATGAATCGTTCCAGTGTAAAGGTGACCAGTGGGGTTGCCAAGAGAGCCTGTCTGTTCTAGGACATTCATTTGGACCTTGATTGCAGGATTTGGTGAGAGGGCATTTTAGGCCATCTGCAAGGAATAGAGACGCTGCACTACAGAAGGAGTTATTTGAACACTGTATACAGAAATCGTTGCTGGTAGTCATCTTGCTGACACTTGTAGTTCCACAGGGATATAGGATAAGGCTACCCATTTCTGGGACAATGTATACAGACACCATTGTCCTCTCACCTTGTTGAACAAAACCCTGCCTGTTTCACTTGATAATCTGGGCCAGTTGTGTTCTACCCAGTAGATAAAGTGCACCATTGAAAGTGGCTAGCTGAAGACACCAAAGCTTATCTTTTCTTCAAAAGGACTGAAGCTGTTAGGACCATATGGTTCCGCACACGCATATTCAGGGCTCTGCATATGCATTGGGTGTGTGGGACAGTTTATCTATAAAGTTAAGCCATTACTTGCTGACTCAAATAGGTGTGTAAAGTTGGGCCTGTGTTGTCAGGGCACAGGAGAGAGAGGCCTGACACAAAGGGAGTCATTCCTCTGCTTACCTCCTGCCTTGACTCATAGAGCCAATCTGCGTAAAGGTAACCAATCTAATTTGAAGTGCCATATTGTGCTTTATTTACCATTAAAGTGTGCCTCTGCTCTTGGGGACATTCTCAGGTTTGGAATCACCTGAAAGCAGCTTAAATATAGGACCTGAGAGCTATATTGCTCTTAAATATCAGTTATTGATCTCTAGTTGATTACTAGATTATATATTGTTGCTGTCTGTTATCCTTCCACAGAAATATTGCAGTAAAGACAATTTCTGTGTTTTATCATAACGTGTTTCTCATTGGTCATTGCACTTACACTATTGCCAGGTGTGCCAGAGGGGGCTGGGGCTGTTATTAGGGTTGAGAGGCAGAGTAACGGACTGAACATACTTAAACAGCCCCTTCAGGGGTATCGCTACATGTGGGGGCTCGTCTGGGATATTATACTGCTACTTTGCAATCAACTCCTGTCGTGAAGATGGGGCCAGCCCAGAATCAAGCACAGTGCTTGAACTCCCTGGGGAGGCCTGGAATAAGAAAAAGATTGGTCAGGTAGTGCAGACATTGTCCTTAGACAAGAAAACATGGGTGATCAATGTTAGACCTGACCGTGAGGCCTCCTGCACACATGTGCTGCTGAAATGGAAGCAAGAGATCCCTGACCATTTCTGAGGGTCCAGTGTGCAGTTGGCAGACCAGGCTGAGTTTCGTCTAATTCAGCCAACTACACCAGACATGTCTCCAGCACATTCCAGTCAAGCTGTGGCCATGAAAGAAGAAGTCCACGACATCCCTGGCCACGAGTGGACAAGAGTTCTTCACTGCCTTGGGAGACTTTATGGCAAAGTGTAAGAGGGATACTCCAACGTACTCTGTAAGTGGGTATCATAAACTCAGGACCTTCTCTGGGAGACATGCAGTCCCTACAGGGGAGAACAACTTTGAAGAGTGGCTGGACCAGGCCACGCAAGCTCTGGATGAATGGGACATTCCTGAGACTCACAAGAAGCAGAAAATTACAGAGAGTCTAAAGGGTCCTGCCTCAGAAGCTGGCTGGGGGAGGGTGGCTGGCTGGAGGAGGGCCGGGGTCGCCCCCCCTCACCCAAGAAAATAGAGCCCTAGGTGCCACTGCCTCCCAGCTGCCACCATGTAGCAATTTGTGATCAATTTAGGTATGAGTGATTGCAAACAAATAAATCATCATTGATTAAAAATTTTAAAAGATGCAACATACACAGTATTGCTCCACGCTTTGTGATTCACTGAAAATATTCAAGTGGCACTTCACTAAAAAAGGGGAAGTTCTGCTATTTCTCCCCCTCCCCCCTCCTTGTTCACATTTGGCACTTTAGTATGTTGTGGGGGACGGGTACCTTGTTTTGACAGGTAGCTGTTCCTCCACTTCCAGTCGAATCACTGCAGCGATCCAAACGGAAGTTCAGCCACCTACACAGGTCCCAGAAATCAGCGAGCTCGCGCATGTGCAGTGAGCAATCAGCTGTGACACCAGCAAGCAGTCAAAGCCGGCTGCCCACAGTTGATATGCCAGTGCCAGGGACAGAAGCACGGTGAAGAAATCGGCCGAGTGGGGAAATCGCTGGATCTTGGGACAGGTGGGTGTCCTATTATTAAAAATCAGCAGCTGCAGTTTTTGTACTTTTATGCTACTTTCATTTTTCCAAAAATTATTTAACAACTGCTTTAATAAAAAATAGCAGTAAGTTCAATACATAAATAAATAAAGATCAATTAGAAACAATCATTTAAATTGGCCTAAATTTTGATTGTTTTTTCTGACACAGATATTTGATAAATCAGAAAAAATCCCACCACAGCCATTCAACAGCTTACTAAATCAATTGTATGGATGATTTTTAGTTTGAGTTTTTTATTCACTTTATTTTAGTTGCATGTTCTTCTGTATGATTATAGCAATACGTAGAATATGGTTAGCATCAGCAATGCTGCTGCCACTGGCGAGTCGTTGCCATCAGTAGAATCATTAGTGTGATATTGACCTTAGTATTGCACTAACAAGCTCAGATGTCATAACCACACGAGGCATGTCAAGTCTGGAGGTGGAGAGGCTGTAAAAGAAAAATTGTCCAATCTGTGTCAGTACACCTAAACCTGGTCACTAGAAGAGATGGACAGATGGTCACCTTACTGTGCTAAAATCTAGATGTACAGACCCATAGTGGGTGAACTGGAAGAACACGGTGCACCAAAGAAAATCAAATAGACTGTGCAGTGCCTGAAACAACGAGGACCAAAATGTGTTGGACAGGCTGGCAGGCTGGCAGGCTGGAGCCTACTATACTCATTAATGTTTTACATGTGTAATGGATGACTGGTTTCTGCATCTGTAAGCCTCGTCTACCTAGGCCACAGTCTATGTGGCTGTTCAGGAATTTGGCCCTAACCACATATCTAATGTAGAGATTTCTTCTTTTAGACACTTTTATAAATGAGTCTCATTAGGATATCTGTGAGTAATGAGAAACTCCAGCTACATATTAAAATAAAAGCCCAATTACAGAACAGTAAAATTAGCCAAAAGACAATCAAAATAAAGAATTTAAGGAACCATTTTGGAACCAGTGGTCGATAGCTGAGGCTTTGCCTGTTGCAAAATGCTGAGGGATGAGAGGACTTCTATAGTGTTATCTAAGCCAATAGCTAGTAACATAGGCTAGCCACACAAACTACAAGTCCCAGGAACCGAGGACTTCAATTGCATTATCTTTCAATTGCATTATCTAAAATTAGCCAAAAGACAATCAAAATAAAGAATTTAAGGAACCATTTTGGAACCAGTGGTCGATAGCTGAGGCTTTGCCTGTTGCAAAATGCTGAGGGATGAGAGGACTTCTATAGTGTTATCTAAGCCAATAGCTAGTAACATAGGCTAGCCACAAAAACTAGAAGTCCCAGGAACCGAGGACTTCAATTGCATTATCTAAGCCAATAGCTAGTGTAGCGGGTGGTTACATTTAGGGGAAGTACCTGAGTGGTAACAAGGCTCAGGTACGCCAATTGTTAGGGTTATGGACCATTTTTGTCGTGGAGGATATCAATAGTGTCTAGTTCCCTGCGGCCTATAGGTGGCGCTGTCGCCATAGGCCAGGGTTGAACCACCATTGGAGGGCTGTGCCTTTTTGTGTCCCCTCGCGGCAGTGGTACGGCGGGGCGGGGAACCTGTCGTGCTTGCCAGGAGAGGGTATAAAGGGGGCAGACATCTTCCGGTCGAGGTCCGAGCCCCAGGCACCTTCAGCCTGGGGGCTGCTGTTCGTGACACCCAGGTGCCCTTGGCCTGGGTGTGTGTGAGGATGGTCTCCAGGTGCTCCTAGGCCCGGAGACTGAACTGCTGTTCCATCCCCAGACACCTTAGGTCTGGGGGTGAGGTACTTTTGAGAAGGCCAGGGGGCCAGGGATCCAGCGACCTTCGGCTGGGTTCCGCGAGGGCTCCCAGGGATCCGCCTCGCGAGGTGACCCGTATGCAGGACGAGGAGGCCAGGGAGGTGACCCTTTCTGAAGACCCAGCGCAGAGTCCTGGTGACAGAAGGGGCCTCTGGTAACTCTCCGGAGGGATGGTTTCTCCCTACAGAGGCCTAACTATTCAAGGAAGGAAAAGTGCATGTTCTGTAGGTCATAGTGGCAGTGACTCTACGCACACCAGGTCAGTGGCAGTGACTACAACTATTCATCAAGTCAGTGGCAGTGACTACAACTATTCATCAAGTCAGTGGCAGTGACTATGCACCAAGCTGTTCGTGCTAATCAGAACAGTGCTCCCCTAATCAATGCTGAGTTTGTGCCTGGACCTCTTCCCACCTTATCTGAACTGTTCTTGTCTAACCTGTCTGCTCTCACAGAGACTGTTTATCGTTCTCATAAATAAATATTGAGTTGGACTCTCAGTTGGTGTGGACAGTCGTTTTACTGGGGAGAACTAAAGGACTTGTTTCTGGCTACCGCAGAAGCGAGATCAGCTCAGGAGGTTTTCAAACACTGGCTGCAGGCAGGCCCGAGAAACTAACACCGCTCAACCTCCCCATCCAGGAGGGTACGGGCTTGTGGTGCGGTGTGCCTCAGTCTTTCCTGCGGAGGAACCAAGAAGAGAAAAGCAGGTAAAGGCCGGGGTTGGTGTGCTACACTAGTAACATAGGCTAGCCACACAAACTGCAAGTCCCAGAAACCATTTTGGAACCAGTGATAGATAACTGAGGCTTTGAATTTTGCAAAATTCTAAAGCCCCATACACACGGGCGGACTTCCATCGGACTTTTCCGTGGATTTTTGTCCGAACTGAGTTGGCCGGGCACACTAATAGCATACACACCACAGGACTTTTCTGCAAACTTTCCCCAAACTTTTTGCAACATCACGTGGTTTTTCTGCTCTTTACCGCCACCCTTTGGTCAACTTCTGCTATTGTTGGTTGATTTTAACATTAGTCGTTTTGTCCATCGGACAAAAGTCCTATGGTTTTCTGTACACACGGTCGGACTTTGCTCCATCGGACTTTTGTTGGCCAAAAGTTTGTCCGTTTGCAGACCCAACTTTTGTCCGATGAAAACAAAAAAAAAAAAAAAAGTTTGTCCGATGGAGCGTGTACACGGTCGGATTGTTGGTCCAACTTGCTCAAAATGAAGTTTGTTGGCCAAAAGTCCGACCGTGTGTAAGGGGCTTAAGAGATGGGAGGACTTCAATAGAGTTATCTAAGCAAATAGCTGGTAACATAGGCTAGCCATACAAACTACAAGTCCCAGGAACCATTGCTTTTGTTTCAAATAATGGTGGTCTGGGAAGATCCATAGAGCAGGACATGTCCTGACATCAGACGGCAAGCGTTCCATGGGATTGAAAAAGGAAATGAGCAGCACCAGGATTGTCATCACATCTTCTATTCTACTTAGTGTCACCCAGGCCCTAATTAAGCTTCATCCACAGGAGGGACACTGAGTAATGCAAAATAATCACTTAGATGTTCTTTTGTTTTAGTCTTTGTTCTGTTAATTTACCTAATTTCTGCCTCCTGACCTGTACTGATTTGGTGACAACTGTAAAATTTTAAATGTCCTCCAAGTAGTCACCAGGACCTATATGCAAGGGTGCATCGCCCCAGTGGAGATGTACACAGCAAAAAACAACTAACTCTTCCCCATGCAATTGAAAACTATAAATTTTTGGCTGGCGTTCTACATTAAAACTGAATCCTGTGCATTAAAATCCACAGCTATGGTGCACAAATTTAAACTGGTTTACCTGCCAAAAGATTTGTTTGACTGTCTGTATCACTACCCCCGTAAAGTGCCGCTGGTGAATGTGGTCGTCTCCCACATTTTTTCACTCCAAAGTCAAGAAACAGTCCTTGCAGCTTTGTTTTTTTTGTTTTGTTTTTATTAGGGGAATTGAACTTGGATAGGGAAGGGATGATTTGGGATGCCCATTTGATCCACAGAACCTGTGGTGGACTAGAACTTTATACACACTCCAGTATATACACACACTTCCCTCTTCTACCTCCTGCACTATCTTGATTGCAGCACAACAACTCCCAGGACCAGCTAGCACAGGTTTCAGATCCAACACAGAATCAGCTGGATCTTAGCAGAATGCCCTTTGCGGACAGGGACCGTGGGCCCCTATGGTGTAGCAAATATAGAAGTCTTTGGTGCTAGCTGTCCTATATGTGCTATATGTGGCTACTGCTCCCAGTACCACCTCTTCAGGCAATGCTAGCTCTCCTGGCTGCAGCTGCCCCTTTGCACTGCCCGTGCCACCACAGTCCTTCTGACTTGCTGTGCACCCATCCTAGACTGCTCCATCCCAGTCCTCTCAGGCATGTCCTCCTGACTGTGTGTCACTCACCAGCGCTCTTGGCTGTTCCTTGTACTCCTGGAGACTTGCCTGGCAGTCTTCTCCCGCTGTCCTCTCCCTTCTCCCTTCTCCTGGCCAGACTGGGGAGCTCCTTCAAAGAACATGACAGCCTAACACTCCATCTCCAGCTTCTACCCAAACTCTCCTCCCCAGAGTATTTGAGGGGGCCTGTCCTCTGCCAACCCAAGTTGGGGATTGGTCAGGGCCCTCAGAATACTCCAGGAAGCCCCACCTTACTTCCCCTCCCATTCTTCTAGAAGGTTTCAGTACATTCTAGAAGTAGGGGGAGGTCTCGTGATGCTTCCTGTGAGTCATCCAGCTCTCCCCATCCCAGGAAAAACAGCCAAGCCTGCACAAATTTACCTACACTAAAAAAAAAAAATATTTACACTTCTAGCACGCTAGAGGGTGCTACATGTCCATCCAATCCTGAGATTCACATAGCTCAGGTAGCATAGCCAGGCTGGTCACCTACATCTTCTTTAGGCAAAGTTTCCACAGGCATTAAGAGCAGACGTTTGACAGGCGTTTGACAGGCGTTAAAAATGCCTGCCAAATGCTTATGCACAAGATATTATAGACAGCACATTGTGCTGTTCATACTAAGCTTTAGCGTCGCATTAAAATTTAAGCCTCATGTCGAATCAGGAGGCGTTTGAAGCCTTTCAATGCCTCCCATTCAAGTCTATGGTAACTCTCGGCAAACGCTCTGATAGGCGTTTTCGGTGTGGTTTTGATGTGTTTGCGGCACGTTAAAATTTGTTTTTTACTGTCACTTTACAATGTGGAGCAATTTTAACGCTCATCAAACACTACGAAACCACTCACAGGGCGTTTAGGGAGCGTTTTTAACACTTGTAAAACGCCCCATTCTAAGGCTCATTGATGCCTGACTGACACCCATACTAATACCATACAATCGCTATAGGAGCATTTGTTGAGCGTCAGAAAATTAGTCAAGTGTGCAGTTTCACGGCCCAATTGAACTTTCAACCTAATTCAGCTAAACACATTCCGAATGCATTAAAACAAAATGTGTGAAAAGTTGTACAGATCGTGTTCTGTCTTAAGCAGGCACAGCCTGGGTAGATAAGGCAGTCCCCTACCAGCATGCTACAGAGAAGGACCCTTGCTCTCTGTGTGTAAGCAGTGGTCTTTTTGCAAACGTCTGCTAACCCAGACCTATAGCTCTGCAGTAAGCAAAGCTCAACTGCAGATTGGAGAGCTATAGCTCTGAGAATGGGGTGTGTCAGACCTCTGCAGGGAGACCACTGCTTCCACACAGAGAGCAAGGGTTCTTCTCTGCACCAGGGACGTGCGGTGAGGTCAGTGGCTGGTGAGGCACTGGCTAGTATCAGAGCCAGATACACACAGGTTACATACGCCGCAAACTTTAGAGCGAGAGCAATAATTCTAGCACTAGACCTCCTCTGTAACTCTAAACACATAACCTGTAAAAAAATGAAAAGCATCCCCTATAGAGATTTTTAAGTACCGAAGTTTGGCA
Source organism: Rana muscosa (assembly GCA_029206835.1). Classification (NCBI taxonomy): domain Eukaryota; kingdom Metazoa; phylum Chordata; class Amphibia; order Anura; family Ranidae; genus Rana; species Rana muscosa. Next base: position 202,579,107 of record CM055118.1, read on the forward strand.
CCTTTCTACGAGTGTGCGAAATTTTAAAGCGTGACATGTTAGGTTTCTATTTACTTAGCGTAACATCATCTTTCACATTATACAAAAAAATCGGACTAACTTTAGTGGGTTTTTTATTTTATATTCATGAAACTGAAAAAAATGAAAAATTGCTGCACAAATACCATGTAACATAAAAAGGCAATGACCACCATTTTATTCCCTAGGGTGTCTCCTAAGTATATATATATATATATATATATATATATATATATATATATATATATAATGTTTGGGGCTTCTGAATAATTTTCAAGCAAAAAAAATATGATTTTTACATGTAGAAGAGAAGTGTTAGAATTGGCCTGGGTGGCAAGGGTTAATTACCATAAATAAGTAATATACAAATAATTATTATATATTGTTTTTGAGATAATTTACTATGTTTTTTAAAACTGTACTTAAAAACGGGTGGCTTAACAGATAAATTACTAAAGTTATAACTTCAAGCCAGTAATTTCACAGTAAATAGATAAATAATAAATTATGTTATAACATATAGCATAATAATATATGATTTAGCTTGATTAAAACAGTACCTTTTCAGCAGCAGCAGATTCTCATTCTCCTTCTTAACTGTGTGAGAAAAACATGGTATTATGGGTAAATCTTATACACATAAACCCATGCTTTTTCCTTCTAGTTAGGAGGCCTGGGCTGGAATGGAAAATTTGTCTTTTGGACACATGCCCCCTTCCTCTGACACTGCAGTAAGAGAACAGCCTCTTCTGCAGCATTTTTATTGGATAGCTTGTTCCAATGGTGCTTTACCATTGGTCCAAGGCTCCAAGCTGTCCATTAACCACTTAAGCCCCGGACCATTTCGCTGGCCAAAGACCAGACCACTTTTTGCGATTCGGCACTGCGTCGCTTTAACTGACAATTGCGCGGTTGTGCAACGTGGCTCCCAAACAAAATTGACGGCCTTTTTTTCCCACAAATAGAGCTTTCTTTTGGTGGTATTTGATCACCTCTGTGGTTTTTATTTTTTGCGCTATAAACAAAAATAGAGCAACAATTTTGAAAAAAATTCTATATTTTTTACTTTTTGCTATAATTAATAACCCCAAAAAATATATATAAAAAAAAAAATTCTCTCAGTTTAGGCCGATACGTATTCTTCTACATATTTTTGATAAAAAAAATCTCAATAAGCGTTTATTGATTGGTTTGCACAAAAGTTATAGCGTCTACAACATAGGGGGTAGTTTTATGGCGTTTTTATTTATATATTTTTTTACTAGTAATTGAGGCGATCAGCGATTTTTATCGTGACTGACATTATGGCGGACACATCTGACACTTTTGACACCATTTTGGGACCATTATCATTTTTACAGCGATCAGTGCTATAAAAATGCACTGATTACTGTAAAAATGACACTGGCAGTGAAGGGGTTAACCTGTAGGGGGCGCTGAAGGGGTTAAGTGTGACCTAGGGAGTGCTTCTAACTGTTAGGGGGCGTGGCTTGCCATTACACGTGACTGATCACTGTTCCTGATGACAGGGAACAGACGATCAGTGACATGTCACTAGGCAGAACGGGGAGATGTTGTGTTTACACTAACATCTCCCCGTTCTTCAGCTCCGTGACACGATTGTGGGACACCGGCGGACATCAAGTCCCGCGGGCACGGTCACGAAGCTCGCAGCAGGGTCGCGAGCGCGCTGGTGGCGCGCGCACGACCACACAGCGGCAAATTAAAGGGGACATATATATACACCCATTTGCCTGTCTGTGCCATTCTGTCGACGTATATCCTCGTGCGGCGGTCGGGAAGCGGTTAAGCTTAGTGCTTCTGACAACAAGTGAGAGGCACTGTGAGCTCATCCTCTCAGTCAGCTGCAAACAAATTGTGCCAGCTTGTATTTAAACTGGCCGCTCTGTATGTAGCTTCTGACAGGCAGGAGCCCCACATTTTGACCAGTGGTGGGGTAGGACTTTAGCTACCTACCCCCCAAATTTGGGGTTTCTGTGACCCCAGGTCGCCAAGCTTTTTTTTTTTATGTTTTTGGCAGGTAAGGGTCTGTCTCACCTGCCTCCCCTGACTGCATGTTTCTGCTCAGCACCATGCTGGCAAGGGACAGGCTTTTCTACTGAGGCTTTCTAAAGAAAACGAATGGCAAGACTTTGCACATCTTCTGTTTTGATGCACATACAATGTATTGAAGAAGATTGTTGCTGATTTAAACGAAATCTTCAGCTGAAATGTACTTTTTTCTACTTTATTAATGAGGCCTGATTGGCTGGGTAACAGATTCACTTTCTCTCATGTTTTTAACCCCATAGGATTAGAATTCTGGGTTCTTCTTTCAGCACGTGTGAGGCCCTGAAACAGGTTCAGTAATGACTGTATATGTTATTAATGCGATGTGTTTCTAAAACTACAAATAAATTACTAAGGAATGGAGGTATTTCCAGTCTTGGACAGCTGCAGCCCAGCAGACCACCAAGGTAAAAAAATAATTATTTCAGCAGCTAATTTATATCACTGTGCTATTAGCGTGTCTATAGAAAATGTTACGGACCAGCTGGGAATGAGATTTTGTATTTTGTTCCCTCTTTTATTCAGCTGGAATATTTGTAATTTGTGCAATTATATTAGTAATGAGAAGCACAAAACTTACTAAAACATACGAGCAGCCACCATTCAAAACATTAGCCACTCAAAACAATGGCTGCAAAGCGCTGACTGGGAACAGAGCCCAACGTCTGGTTTAAAACGAGGCACACTTTTTTTCTAGTTAGGAAATGTTCAGATAAAGGTTTAAAAGAGAAGTATGGTTATTCTTTTAGAATCATACTTACCTATCTGACCCCCGCCGGCTCTAATGCTGGCCATACACTATGCGAAAAATCGGCTGAACCTATTTTTGAAAAACAAACATTTGGCAGTGAGAGTAAACGATAGTGCCAACATGTAATGACCAATAAATCGTTCAGTGGACATAAATGAATCAATATTTTGTTAATTTTCTTACATATACCTAGTGCAAACAGTTTGGACGGGAAACACATTAACCTTTCAATATATCGTTCATTCGGTCGAAAATTTCCAAACTTGTCCTTCGTTTTTTCGGCTCAAAAACATCCCAACCATTACCGATTTTGTGCCCATTTACTGGCCGAAAAATTACAAACTGGCCAAATGATCGAATTTCGGCTGATTTTTTGTATAGTGTATGGCCAGCATAAGGCTGAGATCTAAGCAATCAAACAACGCCTGCTAAATACTTAGAACTATAACATTTAATGAATTAATGCCAGATACAGATAAGCAATGTAATAATATTAGAAAATATATGAATGCTATGCTGTTTCGCCACAGAGTCCCGCTCGCTTTTGCAGCGTGACCAGATGATTGGATCCAGGCACATGCTCGTCCTGGTAGAGACTGAATATTCCACGTGATAGCTGTAGTATAAAGGATTTGTGTGTAATGAAACAACCAACCCCCTTGTTAGCAACATAACCTTCAAGGACTTGCTCAGTTTGTAATGATATTCCTTGGTATGAAGTCATCTAAGGTAACTAGACTTTGGAGGCTTTTTTTAGATATTATGAGACAACTTTAACCACTTGCCGACCTGCCGCTGTCATTATACTGCGGCAGGTCGGCACGATCCCGCGTACCGTCGTAGCTGTACGTAGGTCCGTTTAAGCGGGATAGCGGGCGCACACTGCGGGTGACTGTAGGTGACTGTAATGGTCAGGTAGGTGAGTGCAATGGTCAGGTAGGTGAATGCAATGGTCAGGTAGGTGAATGCATGTGTCAGGTAGGTGAGTGCATGTGTCAGGTAGGTGAGTGCATGTGTCAGGTAGGTGAATGTATGTGTCGGGTAGGTGAGTGTAATGGTCGGGTAGGTGAGTGCATGTGTCAGGTAGGTGAGTGCATGTGTCAGGTAGGTGACTGTAATGGTCAGGTAGGTGAGTGCAATAGTCAGGTAGGTGAGTGCAATGGTCAGGTAGGTGAGTGAAATGGTCAGGTAGGTAAGTGCAAGTGTCAGGTAGGTGAGTGCAAGTGTCAGGTAGGTGAGTGCAATGGTCAGGTAGGTGAGTGCATGTGTCAGGTAGGTTAGTGCAATGGTCAGGTAGGTGAGTGCAATGGTCAGGTAGGTGAGTGCATGTGTCAGGTAGGTGGGTGCAATGGTCAGGTAGGTGAGTGCATGTGTCAGGTAGGTGAGTGTAATGGTAAGGTAGGTCAGTGCAATCTGAGCACAACACATTCCTGATCCCTGCATTCTGAGCGAATCTGGCAGAATCTTAAATTTTTGGTCCCTTAGGGCTCATTCAGAGGGATGATCAGTCCCATCCTCTGTTTTGCATCGCGGTTTGGGCACTCTGGCTCAAAAAGGTTCGCCATCACTGATATAATGTCTCCAACTGTACATAATGAAACATGTTAACAATGGAAAGTACCTGATTAATTTCCATTCTTCCATCCCCCCAGGTGTTTTGCTTGCGTCAACCTAGCAAGGTTACTTTGCGGTATAAGCAAGGAAACTCAGACCTCTGCAGTGTGTAAATGTGCTTTCACTGAACAAAAATGCTGTATATACAAAACTATTACAATATTAGGAATACAAATCAAGACTGACAGATATATCAAGCAAGATGCCTAGCAAATAAGAAACTATGGTCTGTAACAGTAGAAATACACTTAAAAGTTACTTAATTCCGGTTACTGTGTGTTCATGATCTCCGTTGACAATGAGGCTTCTGGAGATCAGGCACCTTCTTCTTGGCTGGTACAAATCCTTCTACTTGCTATGGTGTTAATTCATGTTGAAGTCACTCCCTCGTGTTTAAGGCATGATAAGTCCTTTTATATGTCAGGTTATTTACCATAACAACCAACTAACAGACATCTTTGTAGCTTTCAGTTTCAGACTGTAGCTATAGAGACAATAGACTGTTCAAACTGTCAACTGAATACAACAGTGGTATCTACGTTCCCATTGTATCCAACAGCATTTGTTTGAGAAGTATCCACTCAAGCCAAACCTGACAGTAATCTGATTTCTGTTTATATAACCAACTATTAAACAGACTGTCCCATGTAATGTTATGTCTGATTAATATAAAAAATAATATTGTTTAACAAACACAACACATTCCGCCCTTGGTATACACATTCCGCCCTTGGACAAGCTTGGTACACCACTCCCCATATTGCTTTTATTCTGTTACCTGTAAGCACTTTTAATGTTTTGTTGGTTTCATTTCATTAAAACCCACATCTTTTGACCTGCACCATTAGAGCGCCGTTTTTCTTTCTCCTTCCATGTTTTGGCGGATTAAGTTTTTTGAGTTGTTCCATCGTGCCCTTCACTGATCCCTTAAGGGGTTTACCCATCTGAAGTTGTCTCAACACCATCTCAATACCATCTGAAAACAGTGTGGACACCCTGTGAGCTCTGAGTCTTCCACAAGTCCAGGATATAACCTACCAAGGGTCCCCAGCCGTGGACTTTCGGGTCCAGGGGCTACGTCTGTGGTTCTTACTACCCAGAGTCTTCAGACAAGCCAAGCCTACTTGCCGTTGGGATTCCATATGCCTAAATGATCTGCTGTCACTGACAGGTAGATCCACCTGTTCCGGTAAGGGTATTCAGTCTTTTCTTACCTGCTTGAAAGAAAGTCCTATGTAATGATCTACACGTTTACACGTCTATCATCACCGTCACTCTTCACTTCTTTTGATGGACAATTTACATTTATGTTTTTCTCTTTTTTCTTTTTTATGTGAACTTATTAGCACATATATATTTTTTCACTGTATAACCCAGTGGGGTACACTGTACTTAGTGAGATAGCAATATTTCTCTTAGAACCTAGCGCCACATTCCCATTTCCAATCCTTTTGAATTTTTGTCACATTCCTGTGTAGCAGCTCATTTTTTGTTTTTGTTTTTACTTTAGACCCAGCGCACTATTTCTCTTTTTCCATATCTATATAAGCTGGTCAAAGTCCTCCATATCTGGTGATGGACAGCAGAATACAAAGTCCATTTTATCCTCTGGATTTTTGCAGTTCACAAATCATAGATGTACAGACACTTGACCATCATGGCCAATGCAACTTTAGCTTATTTGTTCAGACAGTTAAGATATTTAACCATCATAGCAGGTGGAACTTGCACAAACAGTTAATTTTCTGATAAGCCTTTTTTAGTGGGTTGCTGCTGTCAAAAGCATTTGTCTCCTTCTCCAACATGCTTATGGTTAACGTCAAGGCAGGTGTCACCAAGACTGTCGGTCCAACATTTCATAATTACCAACAATGCCCATACAGCTCATTATAGATTTCTGAACAGGCAAATCAATGATCACTAGTGGCCTGGCCTAACACTAAAAGAAAAACTTAGCTTTCTACTTTACTAGGTGAAGTATTGTTACAGGACACTTACCCATCTACCACCTGAATTCTACATTATTCTCGACCTAAACTAACCTATCTCAGACTATAGGCCCAATTTCAAACTACTTAATGTGTGTATTTTCTCTGTGTACTCTGGTTTCCTCTCATACTCTAAAGACATTCTGGATGGCCAACTGGCTCTTGTCTACAGTGGCCCCAGTATGCGAATACAAATTGCCCATGTATATGTGTCACTGTACTCTACATGCCAACCCCAAACCCAAGCAGTTGAGGAGGATTGAGGAAAATCCTGGAAATCTTTTTCATAATGATTTACCAATAGAATTTTATGAAAACTCAATCAAGTGTATCAAATGTGGTGGCCAAATGATCGCTGGGTGTCAGATATAACTGACCGCATTTATACTAGAATACCTTATCTTAAAGGACTTTCAAAATTGCATTCATTGCAATAACAAAGAAATAAAATTAAGTTTTCCTTAATAAACAAAATGATTGGCTTAACTTTAAACTGTCAATCATGTAGGAAAATCTACTTCAAACCCCAAGTTCAAACCTTTAAACTGATCACATTTTACTTATATCACCCTTTTTCTCCCTGTACAGTGTACATCCTGTGGATTCTGTTTTTAGGACTTATATGCACTTAGCCAGTGGTTCTGCCTTACAGTTCCACTACAATGACTATGGCAGAATGTATTAAAGTACATTGGCTAATGGCTATCATAATCTAGCTTGAACACACACACACAGGATAGAACAGTACAGGAAGATATACAATAACCTTTTTTTTTTATAAATGTTTTATACACCCTCCAAGGCTTTAAAAATAAATATACCATCCCAAATGTAATACAAACATACTGTCATTACTCAAACACTCCTTTTTCTCTATTGTTGTTTCAGATCATTCAACTTAACCAAAGAAAAACGCTTAAAGTGGTTGTAAAGTCAGAAGTTTTCTTATCTTAATGCTTTCTTTGCATTAACTAGTTAAGGACCGGAAGGATTTGCCCTCTTAATGACCAGGCCATTGTTTGCGATACGGCACTGCGTTGCTTTAACTGACAATTGCACGGTCATGTGACGCTGTACCCAAATAAAATGTATGTCCTTTTTTTCCCCACAAATAGAGCTTTTTTTGGTGGTATTCGATCACCTCTGTGTTTTTTGGGGGGGTTTGCGCTATAAACAAAAAAAGACCGACAATTTTGAAAAAAGAACAATATTTTTTACTTTAATAAATATCCCCCAAAAAAGTAAAAAAACGAATTTCTTCATCAGTTTAGGCCATATTGTATTCTTCTACATATTTTTGATAAAAAAAAATCAATCAGGGGATAAAAATCAAATAGGGGATATATTTATGGCATTTTTATTATACATTTGTTTTTACTAGTAATGGCGGTGATTAGCTATTTTTAGCGGGACTGCGACATTGCGGTGGACAGATTTTGACACTTTTTTTGGGACCAGTGACATTTATACAGCGATCAGTGCTAAAAATAGCCACTGTATAAATGTCACTGGCAGGGAAGGGGTTAACACTAGTGGGCGATCAAGGGGTTAAGTGTTCCCTAGAGAGGTGTTTCTAACTGTGGGGGGAGTGTAGTGACTGGAGGAGGAGAGAGATCGCTGTTCCTAATCACTAGACAGAACGGAGATCTGTCTTTTTACATTGACAGATCCCCATTCTGTCTCTCTCAGGAGCGATCAGGGTGGCCGACGGACATCGTGACCACTGGCCACACACATCGGCTTTGGCGTTGTTCCCCTTAGAGCTCTTAAAGCAGCTGATGTACAATGTTGTTGATTCACCCAGGAGAGTCAACCTGCCGCCGTACAACTGCAGAGGCTGGTCCTAAAGTGGTTAAGATAAAAAACCTTCAGTGTGCAGCAGCCCCCCTCAGCCCCCCCTAATAATTACCTGAGCCCCCTCTCTCCAGTGATGTCCACGAGTGCCTTGGACATCTGTGACTCTCCTCCTGGTTGGCTGAGACACAGCAGTGGCGCCATTGGCTCCCGCTGCTGTCAATCAAAGACAGTTAGCCAATTAGAAGAGAGAGGGGCGGAACTGAACCGGGGCTCCGTGTTTGAATGGACACAGGCAGGTGTGACTAGGCTCGGGTGCCCCCATAGCAAGCTGCTTGCTGTGGGGGCACTCAACAGGAGGGAGGGGCCAGGAGAGCCGAAGAGGGACCTGAGAAGAAGAGGATGCAGGCTGCCCTGTACAAAACCACTGCACAGGGCAAGTAAGTATGACATGTTTGTTATTTTTAGAGAAAAAAGGAAAAAAAGACTTTAAATATCCATCATGCAGCATCAAGAATATTAGCTTCTCTGTTTTACAATCCGTCCTCAAAAGAACTTTCATTACATTCACATATTTCATATAGACATATAAACAAGAATAAAACAGCACAAATTAAAGCTGTGATCTTCTTCTTTAGTTCTGTTCAATCAGCCATATATTGATGCCGTTTAGTGCTATCTAGGAACTAAACAAAATAAAAGGTCTCTGTGGTATCATCACAGTTTCCTCCTAGAAATAAACGAATGGTTAGCACCAAACACACATAATACAAAACATTTAGCCATGATTTTGTTGATTCATGAGTGCACCCTCTATTACTCATATTTAATGAGCTCATATCAATTAATTCATTAATTATCACCACGTGGATTTTCATTAAAGAACGTCCATTAAAAGTTGTTATTATTTTACCCTGAAATGACACTCACTAATTCATCATATTTGTGCACAAAGATTGTACATCACCAAATTCATATTGATTTTTCTATCTCACCCTCTTCTTCAATCCCAACTATACAGACCTTGGAAACTTCTTAACATCTAGAAACAGATCTGGTTCCTTCTGTATTAACAAGAAAACGTAATAATCATAAGTAGAGTTGAGCGGACACCTGGATGTTCGGGTTCGACGGGTTTGGCCGAACTTCGGAAAAAAGTTCGGGTTCGGGACCGAACTTTAACCCGAACCCGGACCCGAACCCGAACCCCATTGAAGTCAATGGGGACCCAGACTTCTAAGGACTAAAAAGGCTCTAAAAAAGTAATGGAAAGGGCTAGAGGGCTGCAAATGGCAGCAAAATGTTGTTAAGAGCATGGCAAGTGCTCTGCAAACAAATGTGGATAGGGAAATAACTTAAAATAACATAAAAAAAATAAAAAAATAAAAAAATATGTTGGAGGCCCCCTTTTCAGCAGAAGAGGTACGGGAAGTCATTAAGAACCTCAGAAACTCAACGGCACGATGCCACACATATGGTGGGAATGCCCCCGAATACGCCCTTTCTGGAATAAATTATTAAATTTAATAGATAAGCTAGTAGGAAAATAAAATACTTTGAAATAAAAATGTAGGATTCATGGACCATTTTGTCTTCAGGGGACAGTATTGGTGTGCAGTTCCCTGCGGCCTACAGGTGGCGCTGCCATGGTAGACTAGGGTTAAACCGCCGATACAGTGCTGTGCCTTTTGTGTCCCCTCTTGGCAGTAGTACAGCGGGGCGGGGAACCTGCTGTGCATGCCAGGAGAGCATATAAAAGGGGCAGACCTTTGGCCTGGGGGCTGATGTCCAGTGGGGTCCACGCCCAGGTGCCTTCGGCCTGGGTGCATGTGTTCCTGTTCCATCTCGGGTACCTTTAGCCCGGGGTGAGGTACTATCCTGGAGTTCCTGTTGCCCTGAGTATGGAGGCCTAGGTGCGGGAGTAAAGCCTGGAGTCCAGAGCCTTCGTCTGGAGTCCGCTAAGGGTCGAGGAGTCTTAGGGTGCCGCCTCGTGTAGGGGACCATGTTCCAGGGAAGGGAGGATCATTCTGATGGACCGATGCGGGAGTCACGGTGAAGGAAGGGTCTGTTGACTCCCTGGAGAGATGTCTTCCCCTTGATATGGGCTAGGTTCGTAGAAGGAGAAGCTCAAGGTCATCTTGACTGTATCAGAGGCCTGATTCACCCGGCCCATGGCAGGGGCCTTATACACCCTGGTCTGTGGCAGAGACCAAAGTTCTCCAGGTCCGTGGCAGGGGCCTTGTACACCCAGTCTGTGGCAGAGACCAACCTCAAGGTCTGTGGCAGAGACCGTGCACCTAAAACTGTTTGAGAAACCTAAGCAGTGAAGTGAATGTGCTACGTTTGTGCCTGGACCTGCTCCACACCTTAAGCTGTCCTGTTTCTTTGCTCTAACCTTTTCTATCCGAGTAGAGTTTATTTTGCCATGAGAGAATAAGAGTTGTAATTTCAGCTGGTGTGGACATTGACTTTACTGGGAATTAAAGGACTTGCCTCTACCTACAGTAGAGGTGAGAATAATCCTCTGGAGGAGTTTTGACTCCGGCTGTGGACACGGCCCATCAAGTACACCGCTCAACCTCTTTATATAGGAGGGTACGGGCTGGTAGTGCGGTGTGCCTTTCTCCCTCCTGCGAGGAGCCAACAACATAAAGGCAGGTAAGGGGGAAAGGATCTGTGCGCTACAAAAAAATAAAATAAAAATTATAATCTTGACCTAGGAGGACAAGGTCCATATGGAGTAGGAGGTTGAGGTGGCGGCGGTGGAGGAGGACGAGGTAGCCAACACTGGTTCAAAAATACAACAATGGCTGGGTAAGGCCGTGTCATGGATATGCATTAATGTCTGTCTGCCATCTTACCTTTCCTCCTCATGTGTTCATCTTAGAGACCAGACCTCCTTCACCTGGCTTCCTTTATAATCTCCTCCCAGCCAGACTCCACCCCAGGCCCTATCACAGAACACTATATTAACCTGTGCACTGCAAGCCTGCTTTGCTGATCAACGTGTTTGTTAGGCATTGTGTGTTTGGGTTCCTGCCTGCCGTGTGCTACGTCTGTCTCTCTGTTATACATTTGGCTTGTCCCCGACTATCCCTGTCTGCTCGTGACCCTTGACCTTCGGCTTGTCCTTCGTTTTCCTTGTCTGCTTGTGGCCCTTGACCTTCAGCTTGTTATTCGTTACTCTTATATCTTGTGCTGCTGCTTCCCCTCTTTTCCCCTTATCCTACGGGGCGTGAGCTAGGAGACTCTAGGGGCCGCGACCTGGACCCAGCCTGCAGCATAACATCCTCACCACTAGAGGCTCTGGAGAAGACCTGCTGGGTCTTAGACTCCGCGCCCTGGGGAATCTTGGCTCTAGCTTCCTATAGGATCCCGGTTGTGCTCCTCTGGTCCCGCTTTCCACAACTACCCAGTTTCCTATCCACAGCAGTCAGCCATAGGGTTCACTACCTTGCGGTGCACTCCTGTCCCCCTACGGTGTGCATCTGTCACCTGGCCATAGGTGACCTGACAGGCCGGTGATGTGTCGAATTCTGTCCCCCGTCAAATAGTGTCCACCCTGTACTGCGCTTGCTCAGTATGTAGGACAAGGGGATTTCGAAAATCTCCCAAGACGAACGGCGCCTGCGTGGTGAGTTCAGGTGAAGGCCACACCATCCGTGGTTCAAGCCGAGCCAAGTGAGGCCATGCCCGAAGCGTGGCGATCGAACTGAGCCCGTGAGGGGCCCTGTTACTATGTGCTACCGTATGTCCACTTGGATGGTGGGGCTTGAACCTGCACTCACTGCGCAGGCACCGTTCATCTTCGGAGATTTTGTGAATCTCCTTGTCCTCTGTACTGTGCAAGCGCTGCGCCTTCGCAGTATGGGCCGGATACAATCCGATGGCCGGACAGTTTTTGTCACAACACCGGTATACATGTCTATTCTGCAGAAGGTACGGACAAGTCCTGTGGGATCCATGCCTGGTTCATTTTAATGAACGTGAGCTTGTCCACATTGGCTCTGGACAGGCGGCTGCACTTGTCTGTGATAACGCCCCCTGCCGTGCTAAATACACGTTTAGATAATACACTGGCTGCAGGGCAGGCCAGCACCTCCAAGGCATAAAGGGCAAGCTCAGGACATGTGCCCAATTTGGAGACCCAGAAGTTAAAGGGGGCAGACCCGTCATCCAGTACGTGTTGGCCTGTGGACACATACTGCTCAACCATGTTGGTGAAATGCTGCCTCCTGCTAAGACGTTCCATCTCAGCTGGTGGTGCTGGTTGTTGTGGCATGCTGACAAAGCTTTTCCACATTTCAGCCATGCTAACCCTGCCTTCTGAGGTGCTGCCGGTGCCCCGGCTGGGTTGGCGACCTCTTCCTCCTCCTCTGCCTTCGCCTTGTGCTTCCACCGTACGCTCGCTGTCAGGTGGGAATGCCACCAGCAGCGCGTCTACCAGCGTGCGCTTGTACTCGCGCATCTTACGATCCTGCTCCAGTGAGGGAATTAAGGACGGTACGTTGTCCTTGTAACGGGGATCCAGCAGGGTGGCCAACCAGTAATCAGCACCAGTTAAAATGTGGGCAACTCGGCGGTCATTGCGGAAACACTGCAGCATGTAATCACTCATGTGTGCCAGGCTGCCCAGAGGCAAAGAAAAGCTGTCATCTGTGGGAGGTGTATCGTCTGCAAAATATTTTTTGTGGCCCTAAATGGCGTTTTTTGGAAGACCACAACACACCCACAGTACGTAACCGCTGAATCGCACAGCTACAGAACTGCAGAAAATGCTATTCAAAAAAAATTGTTGTTTTTTTAGTATAGCACAGTAGGAGAAAACTATATAGAAATTGTTTATTTCACACACCTCCACATATGTATAACACACTGCAAAATATTTTTTGTGGCCCTAAATGGCATTTTTTGGAAGACCACAACACACCCACAGTACGTAACCGCTGAATCGCACAGCTACAGAACTGCAGAAAATGCTATTCAAAAAAAATGTTGTTTTTTTAGTATAGCACAGTAGGAGAAAACTATATAGAAATTGTTTATTTCACACACCTCCACATATGTATAACACACTGCAAAATATTTTTTGTGGCCCTAAATGGCGTTTTTTGGAAGACCACAACACACCCACAGTACGTAACCGCTGAATCGCACAGCTACAGAACTGCAGAAAATGCTATTCAAAAAAAATGTTGTTTTTTTAGTATAGCACAGTAGAAGACAAATATATAGAAATGGTTTATTTCACACGCCTCCACATATATATAACACACTGCAAAATATTTTTGTGGCCTAAATGGCTCTTTTTGCAAGCGTACATTAAAGTGCAATTTTTTTTTTTTTTTTGCCCTAAACTGGTCTTTTTTTGCACGAGCAAAATAAAATGCAAATTTTTTTTTTTTTTTTTGGCCTTTAATGGGTCTTTTGGAAAAGAGCACAATAAAGTGCCTTTTTTTTTTTTGCCCTAAATGGATCTTTTTCCAAGAGCAGAATACACCCACAGTATGGAAACGGTGTATCTCTCAACGTAATATATGCAGTGCTGGTGCACTGAGCTTGCAGATAAAAGTTAGATTTTCTCTGACACTGGGCTCATGGCAGTGTAAAAAGACTGTGCACTGCAACACAAACAGGTAAACCTATGCAGATCGCTGATTTTAATCTCTGTATCTGGACTCCTATAAAATAAATCTCTCTCCCTGAAAGCACCAACAGGAACCTGGCCCTACACTACACTATCTCTCTATCTTTTCCCTCAGATTGCAGAATCAGGACTACCTCATGTATTTTACAATCTCTCCCTATTAGCAACAGCAGCAGCCAAGATCCTCTCCCTATCTATTCTGAAGCAGAGTGACGTGTGTGCTGTGTGCCTCTAGCTTATATAGAAGCTGGGTCACATGTTGCACTGACCAATCACAGCCATGCCATTAGTAGGCATGGCTATGATGGCTTCTAAGGGCACACCAGCTAATCAAAAGGTGATTGGCTGGCCCCTGAAGCATTTCTAACTGCGGCATTAGATTGCCTAACCCGAACCCGAACCCGGACTTTCGCGCAAAGTCCGGGTTCAGGTTCAGGTTCGGGAAAAAGCTAAAGTTCGGTACGGACCCGAACTTTACAGTTCGGGTTCACTCAACCCTAATCATAAGTGTTATATTCTACAATAGTACACTTCACTACAATTACCAATAAAGGACAATACAAAGTAGTTATACATATTCATCTCCAGTGTGATCATTAACTATTGTCCCATCTTATGCTTTTTCCTTGGTCTTCACTCAAATGACTGTCATTAAAGGGGTACGACAATGTTTAATCAGTAGGTGGTGCCTTCTTCCATTTCCATGCCCAGTAGGCTGGAATGGAGAGATAAACATTTAAATAATTATAATAATCATGGCCATTTTTCAGGAATTTAAAGGGTGTCAACCTCAATTAGCCATTTTCTCTTCTTTGTTTCAAATTATCCTTGATTTATATAGTAAACATGACCAATTTCAGCTAAGATTTAATTTTACAAAAATATTTAAACATTTCCATTTGCCTTATAAAATCTCTTACATCAACCACATTTGAACATTATTATTATTATTATTATTATTATACACGATTTATATAGCACCAACAGTTTACGCAGCACTTTACAATGTATAGGGGGGACAACACAATTACAGTACAGTTCAATACAAAAGGTACAGGAGGACCATGCTCATAGAGCTTACATTATAAAGGGAGGGGTTGGTGGTACAAAAGGTAATAGCTGCAGAGAATGATTTGATGGGGGTGGCTCGGGGACAGTTGTTAGGTGGGTGTGGGATAGGCTTCCCTGAATAAATGAGTTTTCAGGGATTTCCTAAAAGGTGGACAAGGTAGGGGCTGATCGGACATACTGGGGCAGGGAGTTCCAGAGGATGGGAGAGGCTCTGGGGAAGTCCTGAAGGCGAGCATGGGAGGAGGTAACAAGGGAGCTAGAGAGCAGGAGGTCCTGGGAGGTGCGGAGGGGACGATTTGGGTGATATCTGCAGATGAGGTTGGTGATGTAGATGGGGGCGATGTTGTGAATGGCCTTGTATGTTATGGTTAGCATTTTGAATTTTATACGGTGGGGTAGGGTAAGCCATTGAAGGGATTGGCAGAGAGAAGCAGCAGTCACGGATCAGTTAGTGAGGTGTATTAGTCTAGCAGCAGAATTCATAATAGACTGAAGGGGCATAGCCTGCTTAAGGGTAGGCTATTAATGAGAGAGTTGCAGTAGTCAAGGCGGGAAATAATCAAGGAGTGAATAAGCTTTGTGGTGTCATTAGTCAGGAAGGGTCAAATTCTGGAGATTTTGTGGAGGTTAAGGTGGCAGTATTTAGCCAGTGATTGGATATGGGGGCTGAAGGAGAGGTCAGAGTCAAGGATTACACCCAGAAACCTAGCATCTGTGGAGGGACCAATGATTGTGTTGTTGATATTAATGGTGAAGTCACAGGGGGGGGACCGTGAAGGAGGAAATATAACAAGCTCAGTTTTAGAAAGATTGAGTTTAAGGAAGTGGTGTGACATCCATATCGATATGTCATTCAGTAAGTTTGAGATCCGTGAGGAGATCGAGGGGGTGAGTTGAGGAGTGGAGAAATAGATCTGGGTGTCGTCGGCATAGAGGTGGAATTGGAAGCCATGGGAGGTTATCAACTGGCCCAGGGAAGAGGTATAGAGTGAGAATAGAAGAGGCCCAAGGACAGAGCCTTGGGGTACCCCAACAGAAAGAGGAAGAGGAGCGGAGGAGATGGAGTTTTAAGTGACACTAAAAGTGTGCTGAGATAGGTAGGAGGGGAACCAGGATAAAGCAGAATCTCGGAGGCCAAGGGAGTGTAATTTGCTGAGGTGGAGAAGGTGGTCAACTGTGTCAAAGGCAGCAGAAAGGTCTAAAAGTATGAGTATGGAGTAATGGCCATTGGTTTTAGCAGTTAGTAGGTCATTGGTGAGTTTTAGTAGGGCAGTTTCAGTAGAATGTTGTGGGCAGGAGCCAGACTGTAGGGGGTCGAGAAGGTTGTTGTCCGTGAGTTAGCGACTCATTCGGTCATGGACAAGGCGTTCCATGAGCTTGGAGGCTTAAGTTATTCAAACAGGTGGGGTCTAGTGAGGGTTTTTTAAGTATGGGGGTAACCAGTGCATGTTTGAGCGGGGAAGGAAAGTGTGTCGGAGGAGAAGGAGAGGTTGAAGATGTGGGTTAGGGAGTTGAGGATAGAGCGGGAAGGTGGTCGCAGTAATTGAGAGGGGACAGGGTCCAGGGGACAGGAAGTGAGGTGGGCCATGGAGAGGAGTTTATTAACTTTATCTGTGTCAACTGGGCAAAAGGAGGAGAGTATTGAGTGTGGTGTTGGACCCGGTGTGTTGGGTAGGGGAGGAATTTGAATGCTGGATATCTCCTTGCGAATTGTGTTGATGTTGCATGTTATATAACTAATTTCTTAAATATTCAAAAATGTCCTGCTTCACACAGACACAATCTTTTAAAAGAGGATGAGGGGGAAGCCGGAAACTGTGAGCTCAGTCTCTTTCTCCTTCTTCTCTTCTCCCTCACACATAACATGTAAGGGAAGGGTCATCTTTACACATGCATTCATACACTAGACAAACATACACAAACTTTCTGACAAAGGTTTTTACCTTTCTCATATACCACTTAGTGTTTCTCATTTTCAGTACCTATAACCCTAAACTCTTCACACCGGCCACACACATATATGCGGCCTCTCAACGTATGGACCTTCCCGCCGAGCTGCCGCATATATGCGGCCCTGTTTAAAACACTTACCGTGCTGAGAACGCACTCCCTGTGCACTCCCAGCACGGTATGCAGCAGTGACTGGTAAGCTATCGATGCATAGTAGCGATCGTGAGTTTTCTGATCATGTGACCGCTGTGACAGCCAATCACAGCGGTCACCCGAATGCCCTCCCGGCATAATTTAGAACCCTAAAAGGGCCAGGAGGCAACCAGCGGAAAGGGGTTAAAGTTACTTTGAACCACATACATAAGAAGCAAAAAGTATTTAACACATTTTCAGTAATAAGCGTCACCTTTTTGTCTTTATTCAGGTAATATTGTCACATTGTTTAGATGGTTTGTCAATTAGTACTACACATTGCTGGCTCCTTAGGAAGTGGATAATGTCCATGAAACACGTGGGACCATTGGAAATTTACATCTTGTGATTTGAATGTACTACCTTTATATAGCAATTGATTTTAATAATTGTATTTGATATTTCAACAAACTTATGTACAAAAACAGGAATGGGCTTGCACGCCGATCACCAAACAGCATATTTCTTTTAGCACAGCTAAGCAATTGAAAACATTTCTACGCTTTCTGAATGTACTATGGCTTACAATACAAACACAATAATAAACCCAGCACAATCTAGCACAATCCTACCATAACACACTCTATTATTTATATCTCTAGTACACACAATTAAAAAATCCCACTTCTGACACCAAATATTGTATCACGATTATGTGATAGTTTAAGTTTTTGGGGTTGTATTCGAGATGCTCAAAGAGAAAATCACACAAATACCTATAAGTATAACATTTAATTAAGTAATTACAGATAACAAATATAATAATATTAGAAAATATATCAATGCAATGCTGTTTTGCCAGTCTAGGTGTTTCTCTTCTTTTAAATGTATTGCTGAATAACTGGGCTAGGATGTAGGGAGCAGTGGGATACTCCAGAACCCTGATCAGTAGCAAAAAAGACACTCTTCAGCTACTCCTTGGAACAGTCCCTTCAGCGATAGCCCCAGCTATGGACAGCACTGAGACACCATATGCAATGTTCCAGGCCAGGCACACTTTAGCCTTAATACACAAGGGGTTGCAGCAGTAAGTGTAGACACTAGGATTCTGCATACAGGTCTGTACTCAGTGTCCCTGGATACTTGGATGCCCCCATCCAATATATAAAGACTTCCCTTAGTGAACCTTCCAGGCCATATTCTCAGAAGAAAATCCCTTGTATAGCTGTAGCAAGTCTTAGCAAGTAGGCCCTCCAGCTCATCAGAAGCTGGGACCTTAGTGAACATTAGATATATTTTTAACTGGGCTGCCTAGAAGGGCAGCAACCCTTCAGGCTGGAGCTTCCCTAGCTGGACAAGAACTGGGCTGCCTGAGGCTCCTGCCACCTACTAGGCAACCTCCCCAGGGATTGGCTGAGACAGCATAAATATTCAGACTGATAATTTGCATCCTCCCAACCCACTATATTCTGGAATCCCCCAGAAGACAGGGGAAGCAATCAAGACTGCAGCCTGCAGAGCCATGAACAGCCCAAAGCAATCACAAACTGCTCTACTGTTTACAGTGTAGCTAAACAGGACTAAATTTACCTAACTTTCCTAGCAGCCTATCTGGGAGGGTGCTACACATCTTGCTTGTTGCTGTCTTACCTTTGGCAGCAGGAGAAGAAATGAGGGCTGTGGTTGTTCCCTTCCAGGACAGAAGTATATAGACTGTAATAATAGTATGGCAAAGGTTCTTAGCCTTCCATTTTACTTAAAAAAAAAAAAATCAGAACTTCTGCCGAAGGACCATCAGTAAGTAGACAGGAGTGATCCTGACCAAGCTTCATCTTACTTTTAAATGTTTCGGTAGTGGATGGGGCTCAAATGTCCCACTTTTCCATTGTAAGATGGAGAAATGCAAACTCATTCTAGTCCTCATTTATTCTAAGAATTCCAACCACAAGTTATCCACAAAACTTTAGTGACTTTTTTTTCAGCAATTAGTCACAGTTGGATACTTAACTGGTACAAGTATTTTTAGTCCTCTACTAAGATATTGGTGTCATTTGCAGGAACATTCATAAAGGTATACCCATATACAACAACGTGTCCTGTTGTGAAGCCTTTCTAATGATTAATTCACAAGCCTCTCACTTGTCTCCTGGGCAAGCATGATACATAGCTCCTGTGAATCGAGTAACAGCGTGAAGATGAAGGTAATAAGTCAGCGTACAGATACTCCAGTTTGGGTGTTAGTGGAGAGGGACTTTTGGCTTCTGAGAATAGAGTTTAGGCTAATTCTGTTTCAGTATATTTATAATATAGAGAAGACAAGTGACCTCACAGGAGCTCATACTCAATATGGCAGGCCAGTAATGTAGTATTTGCATAACACACTAGTAACACTAAACAGGGTCAACAGTGATTTGCCAGCTATAAAAATAAAAAAAATGTGACAAACTGCAAATGTCCAGGTTTCAATCAATAATTTAGGACACAGGAGAAGCAGGAATTTCCCAGAGAGTAGGCAATCACTTAAATGAATGCAGATAAGAGACATTTGCCTAAACAGCTGAACCAATATGGACATCTTGATCCTACCCTGGAAGTTCCTCAAGGTCATCAATTGTAGCATGCAGCAATTGTTCTATAGCCTCAATAGCTCCTGCTCAAGCCTCCAGGGCCTGCAGAAAAATGCTGTTCCGCTACACTGGTTAAGCACTACTGACCCCATTGCCTGGTAACTAAGGGAACTGCCCGCCACTATAGAAAGAGCGCTCTTCAAAGAGCTGGTTGAAAGTTATGCCCAGGAAATTACATAATCAAAACATACTGTGTCTGTATAGGGAGATGTAGCCAATATTCTCCTGGTGCGGTGGGCTATAGACACCCACCAGCTAACACTTCCCATCTTTATTATGCCATTACTAGAACTCAGTGGAGCTAACTGATGAGATTGGTCCTCACTTCCTGCAGTCTCAGTGCTTGTCTTTTCTAATATGACCATTCCTCCATCCTAAATACCATTAGCTATATTTTGCTATATACACTCACCAGCCACTTTATAAGGTCCACCTTGCTAGTAGTGGGTTGAACCCCCTTTTGCCTTCAGAACTGCCTTAATTCTTCAGGGCATAAATTCAACAATGTGTTCATTCCTCTGAGATTTTGGTCCCTTATTGACATGATAGCATAACGCAGTTGCTGCAGATTTGTCATCTGTACATCCATGATGTGATTCTCCCATTCCACCACATCCCAAAGGTGCTCTATTGGATTGAGATCTGGTGACTGTGGAGGCCATTGGAGTGCAGTGACCTCATTATCATGTTCAAGAGACCAGTGGTGAGATGATTAGAGCTTTGTGACATGGTGCATCATCCTACTGGAATTAGCCATCAGAAGATGGGAACACTGTAGTCATAAAGGGATGGACATGGTCAGCAACAATACTCAGGTAGGCCGTGGTGTTTAAATGATGCTCAATTGGTACTAAGGGGCCCAAAGTGTGCCAAGAAAATATCCCCCACACCATTACACCACCAGCCTGAACCGGTGATACAAGGCAGGATGGATCCATGTTTTCATGTTGTTTATGCCAAATTCTGACCCTACCATCTGAATGTCGCAACTGAAATCAAGACTCATCAGACCAGGCAACGTTTTTCCAATCTTCTGTTGTCCAATTTTGGTGAGCCTGTTCAAATTGTAGCCTCACTTTCCTGTTATTAGCTGACAGAAGTGGCACCCGGTGTGGTCTTCTGCTGATGTAGCCCATCTGCTTCAATGTTCGATGTGTTGTGCTTTCAGAGATGGTATTCTGCAAACCTTGGTTGTAACGAGTGGTTATTTGAGTTACTGAAGCCTTTCTATCAACTTGAACCAGTCTGCCCATTCTCCTCTGACCTCTGACATCAACAAGGCATTTTCAATGCCTAAGCCCTGGTCCACACTGGTGCGATTTCAGGTGCGATATGCGATTTCAAAATCGTACCTGAAGTCGCACCCCATGGATTTCAATGGAAATGTGCTAATTGGTGCGACACAAGACACTAGCGATTTCCAAAAGGTTTTTCTATTACTTTTTTTGCGATTTCAATCGCAGTACTGTTTATATCAGTGCGATTTGGAGCAGTCTTTTTTTTTTTTTTTTTTGGGTGATGTCATTGCAGCGTCAGCTGATCTGTCCCCTCCCCTAGCAGGTGTTTTCGTGAGGAGTTTGGAGCAGGATTTTTTTTTTAACTCTGCCAGCGCTGCTATGTGTATGAAAACAGCTGACCTGTCCGCTCCCCTAGAAGGTGTTACAGTGAGGAGTTTGGAGCAAGACTTTTTTCACAGCCAGCGCTGCTATCTTTATTAAGTCACAAATCAGCTTGCTTTTCATTTGAATAAGTACAAATCATACTATCTGCAAATCGCAATTAGGCTCCAGAAATCGCAAACAAATACAAAAGAAATCGGAACAAAATCAGAAGTGATTAGGAAAGAAATCTGAGTTTTAAATCGCACTCAAAACGTGAGATTTGTAAATCGCACCAGTGTGAACCAGGGCTTAGCCCAGGTTCACACTGGGGCTGCGGAAGTGAAGCCGTGCGAGTTCAGCTGAACTCGCACGATTTCACTCCTGCCTGTCAGTCCCGATTTCAGCTCGATTACAGAGACATCTGACACAGATGTCAATGTAAATCGCGGCTGAAATCGCAAAAAGTAGTACAGAAACTACTTTTTGAAATCGGTGCAGCGCCGCAGATGAGGCGTCGCACCGATTAGGACGGTGCCATTGCCTGCAATTTGCAGCAAATTTCGCCGATTTGACATGTCAAATCGCATGTCAAATCGCACCAGTGTGAACCAGGGCTTAATGTCTCAATGCCTAAATGAGTTGCTGCCATGTGATTGGTTGATTAGCAATTTGTGTTACCAAGCAATTGAACATGTGTGTCTAATAAAGTGGCCAGGGAGTGTATTTCTGTATGTAGTCAGTTGGTCACTGACATAAGTCTTTTTGAGTGCTAAAAGTGTATTTACTTTATTTTTCTCATGAATCCTAGCACTATAAACATATTTAGAATTTTTTTTCTTCAGTACTTTTAAATCATTTGATATGTTTGTATTTTATTATCCCAAAAGCAAGTGCTGTGCACAGAACCTGGAAGCATCCCAAAATAATAAGCTTTTCTCATAAACAGTCCTGGGTAGACATGATTAAACATGGGATTACAAGGAGAGATGAACAGCGCAAATCCGTCCGGTATGCTGTTTACTGTGGATTAAAGCCACAATCAGCTTGTCCATTATCGAACAACATCAAGTCATCACCTTTTAACAAGCGTGATGACGACATTGAAAACATTAATTTGTTCCACTGGGGATCTGTGTTTTAGCAGATGACAATGAAAGGGATTTATTCTGTCCGCTTGAGGGTAAACGAGAACTCGTTATGCCCTGTACACACGATCGGTTTTTCCAAAGAAAAAAGTCTGATGGACTTTTTTCATCGGAAAAAACGATCGTGTGTGGGCCCCATCAGACTTTTTTCCATCGGTGTAAAAAAATAGAACATTTTTCTGATGTAAAAAAAACGATAGAAAATTCTGATCGTCTGTGTGGAACTCCATCTGAGAAAAATCCACGCATGCTCAGACTAAATTAGTAGACGAGAGCGCTCGTTCTGGTAAAACTAGCGTTCGAAATGGAGATAGCACATTCGTCATGCTGTAACGGACTGAAAAGCATGGAGGCTGAAAAGCGCAAATCGGCTAACACCAAACTTTTACTAACACGCGGTAACACGAAATCAGCAAAAGCAGCCCAAAGGGTGGCGCCATTGGATTTGAACTTCCCATTTATAGTGCCGTCGTACGTGTTGTACGTCACAGCGTTTTGGACGGTCGGAATTTTGTCTGATGGTGTGTAGGCAAGACTGATGGAAGTCAGCTTCATCGGAATTCCGACGGAAAAATCCATCAGATTTTAGACCATAGAAATTCCGATCGTGTGTACAGGGAATAAAAGATTAAAGTTCAGTCCCGGACACATCGAGAAATTTCCTGATATAATATTGCTTGTTTTACATAGGTTGTTTAGGAATCTCTCAAATGTCCTCGCACTTTAAGAAGCACACTATTAAAGTAGCATATGTCCAAGATTGATCAGTTGGCAATGAGTGGATTAATTCCCCCAAAATGATTGAATGAAAGACAATTATTGGTGAGTAAATATCCACTGTGGATTCCTCATCAAAATGTTAGATTTATCCACTCACTACTGTAAAAGGAGCTTTTGAAGTGATTACTAGTTTACCACGGATGCTGTTCTCCATCTTTCAGAACAGCATCACTTCTACTAATTCTCTGACGTGACCTCCCCTAAGGGATCCAGTGGGGAATCCTCAATCACAAACTAACAGAGGCACTGGAGATTATGGGTCAACTTCCCTGCAATTTATGTAGGAAAAGAAACTGTAAGGCCCCTTTCACACTGGGGCGGGCAGGAGCGGTGGCGGTATAGCAGCGCGATTTGCAGCGCTGCTATACCGTCGTTCTTACCACGGTATGCGGTCGCTAGGGGGGTGAATTTAACCCCCGCTAGTGGCCGAAAAAGGGTTAATACCGCCCGCAAACCGCGGCTATTGCCGCGGTTTGCGGGCGGTATTACCGCGGTGTCCCATTGATTTCAATGGGCACCCGCGGTAAAGGAGCGGTGAACACACCGCTCCTTTACCGCTGTAAAGAAGCGGCTAGCAGGACTTTTGGAGCGGTCCTGCTAGCGCACCGCTTCAGTGTGAAAGCCTTCAGGCTTTCACATTGAAGGCTACAGGGCAGGAATTTTTCATGCGGTATAATAGCGCTATTATTAGCGCTAAACCGCATGAAAAACGCGCCAGTGTGAAAGGGGCCTAAGCGCAGAGATGGAGTGACTGTGAACATTTGATAGTGAACCAATAGTCATATAATAATAAAAGTCCATTAGTCCATAGCCACCCTGGCGGTATGATTATGTCAGATTTTTGAATCTCAAAGGGGTACATTGTTTTGCATAGAAATTTGGCGTTTTATATTGTAGGCCTGCAATTCTTAGTAATAACGCACTTAAATCTGTGCAAACCAGAGTCTAGTAGATATAATAAAGTTTGAAAAATGAAATCATTATAAAATAAATAACTATAAATAACTTGTATCTATTAAAAGAAGGAAGCTAAAGCGCCCCAACTTGTATAAAAAACACAAACACAAACAGTCTCCAGGGTCTGGACGGCGTGCATTCTGTCCAGACCCTGGAGACCGTTTGTGTTTGTGTTTTTTATACAAATTGGGGCACTTTAGCCTCCTTCTTTTAATGGATACAAGTTATTTATAGATAGTCTTCACATTAAAACACACCAGTTTTTAACATATTACACTATGAGGACTCGTTTCTTGTATTAAATCACATGTGGATACCCGACCGTTGAAATTACGGTGTGGAGGAGGAGGATATCCCAGCGAGTGGGACATCAGGAGTCGGGACATATTTCATCATATGACCCCTATCGGTGGATGGGTTATGTCCTTTGGAGGATACCTGATTGCCCCAAAGTAATGTTGTGGAGGAGTAGGACACCCCTAATGCTGCATACACACGATCATTTTTTTTTAACAAGAAAAAAAAACGACCGTGTGTGGGCTTTTTGTCATTTTTAACCAACTGGAAAAACGGCATTAATCACGACGAGAAAAATTAGAACATGCTCTAATTTTTCTCGTCGTGATTCCCGTCATTTTTTCCGCGGCAGTTTTCCCATATGGAAACACTGCCACGGAGCCCACACGCGGTCGTTTTTCTCGACCAAGAAAAAAAATGACGGGAAAAACGGCCGTGTGTAGGGAACCAAGCCGTTCCCTCGTTTTTCCCGTCGATTTTCTCGACAGTGTTTTCACCGTCGAGAAAATCGATCGTGTGTACGCGGCATAAGAGTGGGACTTCAGGAGCAGGAGTATTTACTACATGCTCTTTACCCCGGCAGGGGTAAGGTTTTCTGGTGAGTGCACACACGAGAGGGGAGCACTGAAAAGTCACTCATTTCCTCTTTTTGCACAAGAAGCCAAGATAGACTGTCACTATTTGGATTCAGAACAAGTCACTTTGTTGGGATTCGTTTGGAATTTGGACATCTACTATTAATAATAATAATTTTTACCTTTGTTGCAAATTTCGTTACAAGATTTTTTACATAAGCTTTTTTCACAGTTTTTTACTTGTAGATTTTGTATGTCTATTCTAGTCACATTTTATTAACCATCACATTGGTTTTACGTTACAATTTACTATACCAGTTATTTAAATCACTCCTGCACTTGCTACCGTCAGGTTGTTCTATAGAGCAGCGCCATTTCCCTTTTCTATTATATCTATTTATCTGGCTTCACTTACAGTCAGGTCCATAAATATTGGGACATTGACACAATTCTAATCTTTTTGGCTCTATACACCACCACAATGGATTTGAAATGAAACGAACAAGATATTCGTTAACTGCAGACTTTCAGCTTTAATTTGAGGGTATTTACATCCAAATCAGGTGAACGGTGTAGGAATTACAGTTTGTATATGTGCCTCCCACTTTTTAAGGGACCAAAAGTAATGGGACAATTGGCTGCTCAGCTGTTCCATGGCCAGGTGTGTGTTATTCCCTCATTATCCCATTTACAAGGAGCAGATAAAAGGTCCAGAGTTCATTTCAAGTGTGCTATTTGCATTTGGAATCTGTTGCTGTCAACTCTCAATATTAGATCCAAAGAGCTGTCACTATCAGTGAAGCAAGCCATCATTAGGCTGAAAAAACAAAACAAACCCATCAGAGAGATAGCAAAAACATTAGGTGTGGCCAAATCAACCGTTTGGAACATCCTTAAAAAGAAAGAACGCACCGGTGAGCTCAGCAACACCAAAAGACCCGGAAGACCACGGAAAACAGCTGTGGTGAATGACTGAAGAATTATTTCCCTGGTGAAGAAAACACCCTTCACAAAAGTTGGCGAGATCAAGAACACTCTCCAGGAGGTAGGTGTATGTGTGTCAAAGTCAACAATCAAGAGAAGACTTCACCAGAGTGAATACAGAGGGTTCACCACAAGATGTAAACCATTGGTGAGCTTCAAAAACAGGAAGGCCAGATTACAGTTTGCCAAACAACATCTAAAAAAGCCTTCACAGTTCTGGAACAACATCCTATGGACAGATGAGACCAAGATCAACTTGTACCAGAGTGATGGGAAGAGAAGAGTATGGAGAAGGAAAGGAACTGCTCATGATCCAAAGCATACCACCTCATCAGTGAAGCATGGTGGTGGTAGTGTCATGACGTGGGCATGTATGGCTGCTAATGGAACTGGTTCTCTTGTATTTATTGATGATATGACTGCTGACAAAAGCAGCAGGATGAATTCTGAAGTGTTTCGGGCAATATTATTATCTGCTCATATTCAGCCAAATGCTTCAGAACTCATTGGACGGCGCTTCACAGTGCAGATGGACAATGACCCGAAGCATACTGCGAAAGCAACCAAAGAGTTTTTTAAGGGAAAGAAGTGGAATGTTATGCCATGGCCAAGTCAATCACCTGACCTGAATCAGATTGAGCATGCATTTCACTTGCTGAAGACAAAACTGAAGGGAAAATGCCCCAAGAACAAGCAGGAACTTAAGACAGTTACAGTATTGGCCTGGCAGAGCATCACCAGGGATGAAACCCAGCGTCTGGTGATGTCTATGCGTTCCAGATTTCAGGCTGTAATTGACTGCAAAGGATTTGCAACCAAGTATTAAAAAGTGAAAGTTTGATTTATGATTGTTAATCTGTCCCATTACTTTTGGTCCCTTAAAAAGTGGGAGGCACATATACAAACTGTTGTAATTCCTACACCGTTCACCTGATTTGGATGTAAATACCCTCAAATTAAAGTTGAAAGTCTGCAGTTAAAGCACATCTTGTTCGTTTCATTTCAAATCCATTGTGGTGGTGTATAGAGCCAAAAATATTAGAATTGTGTCAATGTCCCAATATTTATGGACCTGACTGTATGTGAAGTTCTCTCAGGGAGGCAGCAGCTTTACATATACCTAAGCGCGGAATCTTCATTTAAATATGGAGACATACTTGGCCAGTCCCTCACCTTTACCCTCAGCTTCTTTAGCAAGGCAGTGGTCGTATTGGAGAGTGTGTTTGGGGTTGTTATCATGTTGGAATACTGCCCTGCCACCCAGTCTCCGAAGGAAGGGGATCATGCTCTGCTTCAGTATGTCACAGTACATGTTGGCATTCATGGTTCCCTCAATGAACTGTAGCTCCCCAGTGCCAGCAGCACTCATGCAGCCCCAGACCATGACACTCCCACCACCATGCTTGACTGTAGGCAAGACACATTTGTCTTTTTACTCCTCGCCTGGTTTCCACCACACACGTTTGACACCATCTGAACCAAATAAGTTTATCTTTCTCATCAGACCACAGGACATGGTTCCAGTAATCCTTGTCCTTAGTCTGCTTGTCTGCAGTAAATTGTTTGCCCGCTTTCTTGTGCATCATCTTTAGAAGAGGCTTCCTTCTGAGACGACAGCTATGCAGACCAATTTGATGCAGTGTGCAGCGTATTGTCTGAGCACTGACAGACTGAGCCCTCACCCCTTCAACCTCTGCAGCAATGCTGGCAGCACTCATACATCTATTTTCAAAAGACAACCTCTGGATATGTCGCTGAGCACGTGCATTCAACTTTTTTGGATGACCATGGTGAAGCCTGTTCTGAGTGGAACCTGTCCTGTTAAACCGCTGTATGGTCTTGGCCACTGTGCTGCAGGTCAGTTTCAGGGTCTTGGCAATTTTTTTTTCAGATCCCCAGAGAGTTTTTCGCCATGAGGTGCCATGTTGAACTTCCAGTGACCAGGAGGAGAGAGTGAGGGCGATAACACCAAATTTAACAGACCTGCTCCCCATTCACACCTGAGACCTTTTAACACTAATGAGTCACATGACACCGGGGAGGGAAAATGGCTAATTGGGCCCAATTTGGAGATTTTCACTTAGGGGTGTACTCACTTTTGTTGCCAGCGGTCTAGACATTAATGGCTGTGTGTTGAGTTTGTAGCGGACCCCCCCATAATTGGGGTCGCTATGCCTAAATTTAAGGGGTAGCCTGAGCAAATAGTTAGGCTCAGGCGGTTTGAATTCTTTAAATTGGTTTCTGCTTTGTTGTGGTGTTGCCTGGCAGTACAGTTCCCTTTGGTCTGTGGGTGGCGCTGTCGCTCAGGTCTCAGGTTGAACCACAGGTAGCATTGCAGCGTGATTGGGTGTCCTCTCTCGGCAGGCGTGCAGTGGGCGTGGTCTGCCCGTTGTACATGCTGAGAGAGGGTACTTAAGGGGCGGACGCCATTAAGTCAGGAGTTCGGAGGCGATCCAGAGGACCCCTTGGTCTGAGGCACGTACCCCACCTTCGGTGGCACTCATGGCCAGGGGTACGTGTGTGTGTATTCAGCCCTGGGCACCTTCGGCCAGAGGCTGCATCGTTCGAGGTAGGCCCTCACCTTTGGCTGAGGCCTACACCAGAAAAGGAGCCCCAGGGTGCCCAAGTGAGGGTGACCCGCTCTGAAGGAGAGGAGACCAGGGGAGGACCTGTCCGCAGGGATCAGTGAGGGAAGTCACTGTCTCGGGAGAGGCCTGGTTGCCTTCTCTACCACCAACTTTCCTTCCAAGTTCCTACGCAAGCAAAAATAAACCTTTCTTTATTGGGTTTAATACTGTCTGGACAATGGCCTTATTGAATACAAAGAGAGAATAGACTTTATCCTACACCCAAAACATATAACACCGCTCACCCTCTTCTATCAGGAGGATATTGGGCTTGTGGCATGGTGTGTCCCATTCTGCTTGTGGAGGTAAGCACGGTAAAGGATCTGTGTACTACAAGTTATTTTGAGCGGACAGCAAATTTACACTGTTATACAAGCTGTACACTCACAACTTTACATTGTAGCAAAGTGTAATTTCTTCAGTGTTGTCACATGAAAAGATATAATAAATTATTTACAAAAATGTGACAGGTGTACTCACTTTTGTGAGATACTATATATATGTATTGTATTGATAATTTTTTCACGTTTTTATGTCATCACTGCACATTGTATATGGAAGTCTGTTGAAGGTTATGTATCTTTAAACTTGTGCTAGCAGCTCTCTTTTGCTTTGTTTCTCATTTATTTTGTCACTTTTTTAATCCTAGCGTGGAATTGCACACGCTTATATTATGTCATATTGCTGCCCATTTTTGTTTGTTTTGTGTAACCATTGTGTTGGGATTCTTGCCTTGTGCCCCTGGACATATCCTTCAATGCAAAATTGCTGCCTGTGACTCTGTTTTCTGTCCCCACTGCACCTGAATTGCTGCCCTGTGCTCCTGTATCTATCCCTTCGTACCATATTACTATTCGTAACTTTGTTTTCTGTCTCCCTGGTGCTCTGGAGTGTTACATGTGAACTTTGCCCTTCATTGCTGCCCTATAATTCCCTCCAGGAATCCTGCTGAGTCTCTCCAGCTTTATCATACTACTGTGATCTTGCATCCCCTTCTGTGTATCCAAATACCTCAATAAAGCAACCAGCATCTTGCGTGATGTGTGATCTGCCTCTGTACTCGTATGCGCTCTCTCTCTCTCCCAGTTAGGGTGACCACGTGTCCCGGATTGACCGGGACAGTCCCGCATTTTGCAGGAATGTCCCGGGCACATTCATTCCAGGACAATACAGTGTCCCGGAATGAAACTGACACAGCCACCCCCAGGCCAATCTGATGCTCCCAAAAAAGGCCTCCACGTCACCACTTTACTCACTGACAGTACTTGTCCTGGCCGGGAATGCCTGGAGGAGCACAATCCTGCCCCTGCTTGTGAGTGGAGAAATCATAAATCCCGCCTCTTTTGTCCAATCACTGTGCTGTGATTCGTTACAGCACAAGCTGATTTTTGGGAAGGGAGGGTGTCCCTGAATGGTAGTTTGGAAATGTGGTCACCCTACTCCCAGTACTTCTAGTTCATCACAGGGCCTTTAAGTAGTAATAGATTGTATAGATTATAGAGAGTACAGATTATTTTTAGAGAATAAATCCCTTTAAAGATATTTTTAAAATTGTTCCCTATCACTGTGTGACATATCTTTGTGGAAAAACAAAGCTACTGTATATCACTGACATCATTAATCAACAAAGTCATGTGATCACTGAGTGATGAAGTATTAAAATTAAACAGGATTTATATAGAGGGATCAAAGGGCCTTGCCCATTAGAGCTTACAAGGAAGGGTCAAGTGACATAAAAGGTAATAACTGTGGGGGTTGAACTGATGGAGAATGTAAAAGTACAATTTATTAGTTAAAGACGATAGTCAGACAGATTGTGGTAAGGTGTTCCAGAGGATAGGAGAGGTTCTGGAGAAGTCCTGGAGGTGAGTATGGGAGGTCTTAGGAGTAATGAAGAGAACAGTTTGGTTGGTATTTTGAGATAAAGCTGGTGATGTAGCTGGGGGCTGTGGATGGCTTTGTAGGTTGTTGTTAGTATATTGAATTTTATTTGTTGAGTGAGCAGAAGCTAATTGAGGAATAGGCAGAGGGGGTAACGTACACTGAAATGGATGAGTCTGTTAGCAGCATCCATAATAGCCAGGATATCCATCCAGGATAGTTATGTCAAGATAGGTCAACTACGATAAAATACACCAAGATAAAACAAATCTCCCTACATAAGTTTTACATGTATATCTGCTGTCTTCATCTTTATATACTGTTTAGAAAGTTCAGATCCTGTTAGGAGACTTTCTCTTCCTGTTCAACACTGCAGTGAAGCCTGGGAACACAGCCAAGACAGCTGATTGGAGGAAAGCCACACACCCCCTCTCCACATAGGCAGAGATTCTCAAGCCTCGTACACACGACCGAGAATCTTGGCGTAAAAAAAACCAGTAGTTTTTCTCGATGAGATTCTTGTCAAGCTTGACGAGATTCTTGTCAAGCTTTCCTTGCATACACACTGTCAATTCCAAATCTCGTCGTTGGAAAGCGCAGTCACGTACAGCACAGCAGTATAAAGGGGAAGTTCGATTCCAATGGCGCCACCCCTTGGGCTGCTTTTGCTGATCTCGTGTTACCGCGTGTTAGTAAAAGTTTGGGGAGAGACGATTCACGCTTTTCAGACTTCGTACCTTTAGTTCGTTTTAGCGTGACGAATGTGCTCTCTCCATTACGAACGCTAGTTTTACCAGAAGGAGCGCTCCCATCTCATATTTGATTCTGAGCATGCGCAATTTTTTAAGACTCGGAAAAGCATACACACGACCGGTTTTCCCGTCGGGAAACAGGCCGACGAGAATCTCGACGAGAAAAACGAGAATCCTGACGAGAAAATAGAGAGCAGGTTCTCTATTTTTCTCTTTGAGATTCCCGGCAGTTTTCTCGACAAGAAACCAGACACACAAACAGTTTTCTCTGCAAGAAAGCTCTCCCAACAGTTTTCTTGTCGTTTCTTGACGAGAAAAACGGTCGTGTGTACGAGGCTTCAGAGTTGTTCTGTGAATAGTTGTCACAATAGTGTCCAATCACAGCCAGTCACATGTAAATGCGAAAGTGCCGTAAATCGGCTCTCCTCGCCTCACACTGACAAAGTGTGTGGCGAGTAGAGCCGGTCAGCGGCATCTTCACGCAGGGGAGAACAGGGAGGGTAATCAGGGCACTGATCATCAGTGCCCTGATTACAGGAAAGCTGCAGCAGTGCCATCAATCAGTGCCCATGAGTGCCACAAATCAGTGTCCATTACTGGTGCCAGTCAGTGCTGCCTTTTAGTACCCATCAGTGCCTGCTCATCAGAGCTGCCCATCAATTCCCATCAGTGCTGCCTATCCTTGCTGCCTATCAGTGCCCACCAGTGCTGCCTATCAGTGCCCACCAGTGCCACCAATCAGTGCTAATCAGTGCCACCTATCAGTGCTCATCAGTGTGGCATAAGAGTGGCACCTATCAGTGCCCATCAGTGTGGCATAATAGTGCCTTCAAATCAGTGCCACCTAAACAGTGCACTTCAGTGCTGCCTCATCAGTGCCACCTCATGAGTGCCCATCAGTGTCGCCTTATCAGCGCACATCAGTGAAGGAGAAAAATTACTTATGTACAAAATTTACTGACAGAAACAAAGAAAACTTTTTTTTTTCTACATTTTTTGTCTTTTTTCTTTTTCTTAGTAAAAAATAAAAAACACAGCAGTAATTAAATACCACCAAAAGAAAGCTCTATTTGTGTGAAGAAAATGATTAAAAATGTAATTTGGGTACAGTGTTGCATGAATGCTCAATTGTCATTCAAAGTGCGACAGCGCAGAAAGCTGAAAAATAGCTTGTGCAGGAATGGGGTGAAAGTGCCCGGTATTGAGGTGGTTAAAGACAGGTCCTGGATCACTTAGATCTTTCCTAACTCTCAGGGGTCATGTATAGTTATTATTATACAGTATTTATGAAGCACCAACAGTTTACGCAGCGCTTATTTGAAAGCCCATTGCACCCTCAAAAGCCACTTTAGTTGACTTTGAATGAATTTGAAAGACAGGTGACATTTTAATGAAATGTTTAGTGTTTTCCAAAATTTTAGCATTGCAAATATTCCCAGTTATACTTTTTTCTAATTTTAAACTAACATATGCTCAACTAACCCACTAAAATAAATTACACAAATGGTAAAGGGATCCCTAGAGGCTTTTGGGCAGCCATAAAACGTGGCATAATGATTCACTTAGTAGTGAAGAAAACATAAAAATGATAGCCCTGGAACATGGACATCCAAGGAAAAGTCCACAATGGCAGTTCCCATGTTTCCTTCCCAGTTATTTATGTGTGTCAGTGGTAAACTTTTTTTACACCCGCCTGTCAAAACCTAATGCTGCGTACACACGACCATTTTTCTCATCGGGAAAACTGTAATTTTTTCACTTGGACGAGAAAAACGGCCGTGTGTAGGCTCTCCAGCAGTTTTCCCGACTAAAAAAACGCAGAGAATCACGACAAGAAAAATTAGAACAAGCACTAATTTTTCTTGTCGCGAATCACTGCGTTTTTTTCCTCTGCAGTTTTCCCATAGGGAAACACTGCTAGGGAGCCTACACACGGCCGGTTTTCTCGACCAAGGGAAAACATGTCGTGAAAAACGGCCGTGTGTAGACTGGGAAAAGGGGACCAAGCCGGTCCTCGTTTTCCCGTCGGGTTTCACGGCGGTGTTTTCACCGCCGAGAAACTCGGTCGTGTGTACGCGGCATAAATCCCACGTCACAGCTGTCAGGGAAGCACACTTACCATGCTTAATATAACAAAACCCAAGTGGAAGGAATCCTTAACTGTCACAGGTCATTGTGTTCTAGTTTGATAATGAGACCCCCAGCCCTGGAAATGGAAATAAGAGGAGACATCCAGCAGCCTTAATGTATGATCTTATTAGGAACTGGAACTGTGGGGAGCAGGAGGATTCTGCAGAAAGAATTACCTTGTCTGAATCTAAAAATACATCCAGGGCCAGTCTCAGCTTCATCCCAGAGTCCTCTGTGTTCTGTTAACTCTCGCAGCCGCTGGGTCCCCGAAGGCTCCCACTGGGAAAGCTTAACAGGTCAGAAAATGATTTCTTGGAAACAAAGAAATCAAAGTGTGAGAACCCTCCCACAACGGTCGTCATCAATATCTGTGCTATTTTGTCTTTGTATTCTACTTCTTATCTTCTAAAGCTTAACAGCTAAGCGCACAGATAAAATACAGGTATGGGAGCTGTCTTATCTGCTAAAGGTTGTTTTTTCCAGTTCCTCCAGTCCTGAGAGACACACAGCTCTCTGCCACACAACCCTGTCTGCTAGGTCAGGATACCTGATTTTTCACCGCTGCAGTTAATTAACACCTACAGGTCTTGATACTTACCCAAACTGTGACTAGACAGTGAAAGGAGACATGACAGATTGATGGCCTTATCGGTCACTTTGCTCTCTTCACCTTTTGGCATGTCCCTGGTTGTCAGATGAGCGCTGCAGCAAAACTGACTTCTAGTACTGCTTCTTTTTCTCCCAGCCTGGGTTTTGCTGTACAGAGAGTCTCATGTCATGACAAATTCACTAATTTTTTTTTGTTTGCATAAAAAAAAAGAAATTTTATGAAGTAATGATGATTACAGAACAGTGTTAAATTGCGTCTTTTATATCTACCTGCGGTAGCAGGTGGTTACATTTAGGGGAAGTATCTGAGTGGTAACAAGGCTCAGGTACGCTAATTGTTAGGGTTGTGGACCATTTGTGTTGTGGAGGATATCAATGGTGTCTGGTTCCCTGTGGCCTATAGGTGGCGCTGTCGCCATAGGCTGGGATTGATCCACCATTGGAGGGCTGTGCCTTTTTGTGTCCCCTCGCGGCAGTAGTACGGCGGGGCGGGGAACCTGCCATGCCTGCCGGGAGAGGGTATAAAACGGGCAGACATCTTCCGGTCGAGGTCCGAGCCCCAGGCACCTTCAGCCTGGGGGCTGCTGTTCGGACACCCAGGTGCCTTTGGCCTGGGTGTGTGTGAGGATGGTCTCTGGGTGCTCCTAGGCCCAGAGACTGTACTGCTATTCCATCCCCAGACACCTTAGGTCTGGGGGTGAGGTACTTTTGAGAAGGCCAGGGACCCAGCGACCTTCGGCTGGGTTCCGCGTGGGATCCCAAGGATCCGCCTCGCGAGGGGACCCGTATCCAGGATCGAGGAGGCCAGGGAGGTGACCCTTTCTGAAGACCCAGCGCAGAGTCGTGGTGACAGAAGGGGCCTCTGGTAACTCTCCGGAGGGATGGTTTCTCCCTACAGAGGCCTAACTATTTAAGGAAGGAAAAGTGCATAATCTGTAGGTCATAGTGGCAGTGACTCTACGCACACCAGGTCAGTGGCAGTGACTACAACTATTCATCAAGTCAGTGGCAGTGACTACAACTATTCATCAAGTCAGTGGCAGTGACTACAACTATTCATCAAGTCAGTGGCAGTGACTGCGCACCAAGCTGTTCGTGCTAATCAGAACAGTGCTCCCCTAATCAACACTAAGTTTGTGCCTGGACCTCTTCCCACCTTATCTGAACTGTTCTTGTCCAACCTGTCTGCTCTCACAGAGACTGTTTATCGTTCTCATAAATAAATATTGAGTTGGACTCTCAGTTGGTGTGGACAGTCGTTTTACTGGGGAGAACTAAAGGACTTGTTTCTGGCTACCGCAGAAGCGAGATCAGCTCTGGAGGTTTTAAACACTGGCTGCAAGCAGGCCCGAGAAACTAACACCGCTCAACCTCCCCATCCAGGAGGGTACGGGCTTGTGGTGCGGTGTGCCTCAGTCTTTCCTGCAGAGGAGCCAAGAAGAGAAAAGCAGGTAAAGTCTGGGGTTGGTGCGCTACACTGGAATGAAGCTTTAATCTTTTAAAGAGGTCATGTCATAGCTGGGTGTCTGCAAAAAACGAAATATTCAAAGTTAAGGAATAACAAAAAAGTTCCCTTTACCATATAACATATACAGTACAGTATCTCACAAAAGTGAGTACGCCCCTCACATTTTTGTAAATATTTTATTATATCTTTTCATGTGACAACACTAAAGAAATGACACTTTGCTACAATGTAAAGTAGTGAGTGTACAGCTTGTATAACAGTGTAAATTTGCTGTCCCCTCAAAATAACTCAACACAGCCATTAATGTCTAAACCACTGGCAACAAAAGTGAGTACATTGTAGTAAAGTGTAAATTCTTCAGTTCGTGTTGTCACATGAAAAGATATAGTAAAATATTTACAAAAATGTGAGGGGTGTACTCACTTTTGTGAGAAACTGTATGTCATCACAGTCCTTCTACATATGTATACTGTATGTGTTGCTATGGCTATTTTAGTGATTTTTTTATAGCATAAATATATGGAATAATACATTTTGGTCGCCATGTATTGTTTTCAGAAGCTGGGCTTCCTCTATTCATATGCTAATTTGACTGCTTAAAGGAGGCCAGTGGAACAGGAAGTGATGTTTGTAGGAAGTAGGGGGAGGGAAGAAATACCATGTGCTAAACACAAATGAAGTAGTAGTATGAAGGACTCCAAAAAGGTAGGAGGAGTTTTAGAAGAGATCATGGATAGAAAGAAGACAACTCCTTATTAACAGGAAGAACAAAGAAGGAAGGGGACTCAATAGGACCAAAGAAAGTGTGTAAAAGGAGGGAACTTCACCTGGAATGACAATAAGGGGGGGATTTACTAAAACTAGGGCATACAAAGTCTGGTGCAGCTTTGCATAGAAATCACCTTCCAGGTTTTATTGTTCAAGCCTAATTGAACAAGCTGGTGTGGCTACTATGCACATCTGCGCCAGATTCTTAGTGCTCCAGTTTTAGTAAATATCCCACTCAATCTACAAGCCAAGTTAAGTAACTTTTGGTGTATCCCTATCGCATACATTGTCCATACTCATTTTCTAAGAAGGCTAGATAGCTTGTGCATGTGTATATTCTATGTATATTTGTAATACTCTGTATGTTGTGTATTGTTTTTATAACTTTGTAAGTAGTTTGTGTGAGTACAGCATTCTTGTTTAGTAAAGCACATTGATATGCAGCACAGTTGTCTATGCTTCCCTGCTTTACTGCAAAGTGAACTAAAAGATACAAAGAAAAACGATTGGGGTCTCGTCCGGTATTTGCACTAAAGTTCAATTGAAGCAGACCTGTTTTCTACAGTGTTTTCTGTTGCTTGTGGCAAGAAAAAAGTATGTGTAAGCTGTTTAGGAAATTTAAGGTTGCAGATGTTTCTCGTGTCGCAGGGGTTTTGGATGTCTACACAAGGGAGGCTTTTGTAGGTAAATAACATGCATAAAATATATTGACTGCACACATAATTTGTGGAAAGATTGTTGTTGAAATGGTTTGAAGACAGGATCTATTTTAAGAAAAATAAAGAGTGTTTCTAATGAAGAGGTATTTTGATTTTGGTTACTGATTTCTTTGCCTTCAGATCATCTTTATATGAAAAAAAAAAATCTAAAAAATTGTCCCTTTAAGAGAGGACTTGGAAATTCCAACACTGGGTCATTTTTTGTTTGTTTTTTAAATTGTCAGCAGGGGCTTGAACAAAAAGGTAGCTCCTGTCCCACACAGTATTTCCTTTCTGCCACCAGATGTAGATATAGTATAGTTTAGTCCAGCACATAGTTTGCTGTCCAGTGTAGGCTATATTGCCATTGCTTGTGACAACTATATATGTGTCATTAGTTACAACCAACCAGCCAGGGAATGGGTGACTGGCATAGGGTGATGATTGCTGTTATAGTGAAGGGGTATTGTGCTTGTCCCCTTCACTTGCAGCTGGCTCCCTTCATTTTGGGACCAGATGTGTGGCATAGAGTACCTAAGGACCTACAGTAGTAATGGGGTATATTTATTTATTTTATGTACTTATATAGCGCTGTCAATTTACGCAGCACTTTACATATACATTATAGATTCACATCAGTCCCTACCCTCAAGGAGCTTACAACCTAAGGTCCCTAACACACATTCACACATATACTAGGACCAATTGAGACAGGATCCAATTAACCTACCAGCATGTCTTTAGAGTGTGGGAGGAAATCGGAGTACCCGGAGGAAACCCACACAGGCACAGGGAGAACATGCAAACTCCAGGCAGATGGTGTCGTGGTCGGAATTTGAACCAGCGACCCTTTTTGCTGCTAGGTGAAAGTGCTAACCACTACCCCACTGTGCTGCTTGTTTGTGTGTTCATGAATGTTTATGCAGGACAGCAAAAAGTTCTTGGAGTCCACTTGGAGCGTTTCGGGTAACTTTCTGCTGATCTCAATGCTCAATGCAAGAGACTGAAGTATCTCTAGCCAAATAGATAAGAACAGCAGTGCACAATCGAAGTCTAGTATTTTAACAGATTTATTGTGGTGAAAAGACAAATGGTAACTCACATTGTGACAATTAATATCAGCCTTATCCCATCAGCAAGGGCTCACAACAACAGGGAACCACAGACCGATATAGGAGTACTGGGTGGATAGATACACCTGCAGGACCAAGAGCACACACCAGGGGGCACTAAACTAAGTGCATCATTAAAGGGGTTGCTCCACCGGAAAAAAAAAATTAAAAGCCAGCAGCTACAGCTACAGCAGCTGCTGGCTTTTAATATTTGGACACTTACCTGTCCTGGAGTCCAGCGACGTCCGCAGCAGAGGACGAGCGACCGCTCGTCGCTCTGCTGCTCCCTCCGCCATCCTCGCTGAGGGAACCAGGAAGTGAAGCCCTGCGGCTTCATGCCCGGTTCCCTACGGCGCATGCGCGAGTCGCGCTGCGCCGTTCTGATTGGTGCTCCTGTGTTCTGGGAGCCGAGTGTCTCCCAGAACACCAAGGGAAGTCTGCGGGAAGTGACGTAACTCCCGCAGATTCCCGGAGACAGGACTCCCGGATGTGGGTGAAAATACCTGTCTTAGACAGGTATCTTCACCCCCCCTCCCCCCTGAAAGGTGTCAATTGTGACACCGGAGGGGGGGAGGGTTCCAAATAGCAAAAGTTGCTATTTAGGGTGGAGCTCCACTTTAATAGTACTAAGTTATACTTGTAAATTAGTAACACACTTTGGAAGAAGAAATTGCACTTTTTGTATTGTGGCAGTGGGACCCCGTGCTACCTGAAAAATTGCAGGTCTACGCCAGATTTTGGGGAGAAAGACACGCTGATTGCACAGCTGTGTGTTGGGCTATTTTGTTGTGACCTGACTATGGCTCAGGGCCCCACCCAACAGACAGGAAGTCTGTGCATGGGAGTCAAGTGGACTCCCATTCCTCTGAGAGGAGTCAGAGGCTGCATGGGTGCAGCCAGAGCATGCGTGTCTGCAGGAGGCAGATATCCCCGGTGACAGAGCAGCAAGGCGCTGACCTCAGGAGTAAGCTTAACTCTAGGAAACTCTTTTGTTCTGAAGAGCAGACCTAAGGCCTAGGCTAAAGGCCCGAAGCAGCCGTATGGCAAGAATGTAAGCCAGGAGGCTAAAGTAGGCCCTGTGTGGAACTTTTCTGTCATTTTAAATAAAAGTGGGCTACCAGGCCCTTAAAGGTTCTGGACTGGCGTACTCACTGAAAACGCACCGACCGCTTTAGTCTGATCACCCCAATCTTACACGTGGTGGTAGGGTTGCCATCTTTTCTTCAAGCCAAACCCGGACACTTTAGCAGCCTGGGACATCTTTGAGTGCCCCAAGGAGAATAGTAATGCGGTGTGCATAGCATGCCGCAGCAAGCAATGGGTGTGGCCAAATTGCTCTTTCTGACATCATCACCTTGCAACCCAGTGATGCCGAACTTGCCCCAAGACAGCCGACAGGCAACAGATTTGTGTGACTATCTTGGTTACTTGAGGAGCCACTGCTCGGTTTGAATAATGTGTCCGGGTTTCAGTCTGCCTGAAACCTGGACACATGATTCAAAACCCTGACTGTCCGGGTGAATCCTGGACAGGTGGCAACCCTACATGGTGGAGGTATTGCTTCAAGCAGATTTCGAAGAGTTTCAGATCCTATTCCTCGCATACCAAAAACAGTGAGTAGCAAGAAACTGTGTTTTGCAGCAATCCTGTGAGGAGCAGCTAATGTGAACCAGTGGAGTCTGCATGTGAATGTGTGCTGCTTGCAAGTCTTATGCCGCGTACAGACGATTGGAAATTCCGACAACAAAACCGTGGATTTTTTTCCAACGGATGTTGGCTCAAACTTGTCTTGCATCTACACGGTCACACAAATGTTGTCGGAAGTTCCGAATGCCAAGAACGCGGTGACGTACAAGACGTACGACGGCACTATTAACCGCTTAACGACCGCCCACTGTATATATACGTCGGCAGAATGGCACGGACAGGCATAATTACGTACCTGTACGTGGCCCTTTAAATGCCTGCCGTGTGGTCGCGCACGCCGCCTTCCCCTTTAGTCGGACCGCAGGTCCCGCGGACTCGATCGCCACGGGAATCCCCGTGATCGTCTCACGGAGGTATAGAGCGGGGAGATGATTTTACTGATCGCTGTAAAAAATGACTGGTCCCAAAAATGTGTCAAAAGTGTCCGATGTGTTCGCCATAATGTCGCAGTCACAAAAAAAATCGCTGATCGCCGCCATTACTAGTAAAACAAAAAAAATTATAAAAATGCCATAAAACTATCCCTTATTTTGTAAATGCTATAACTTTTGCGCAAAGCAATCAATGAACGCTGATTGGGGTTTTTTTTACCAAAAATATGTAGAAGAATACGTATAGGCCTAAACTGAGGAAAAAAATATGTATATTTATTATAGCAAAAAGTAAAAAATATTGCATTTTTTTTCAAAATTGTCGCTCTATTGTTGTTTATAGCGCAAAAAATAAAAACCGCAGAGGTGATAAAATACCACCAAAAGAAAGGTCTATTTGTGGGGGAAAAAGGACGTCAATTTTGTTTGGGAGCCACGTCGCACGACCGCGCAATTGTCAGTTAAAGCGACGCAGTGCCAAATCGCAAAAAGGGGCCTGGTCTTTAACCAGCCAAAATGGTCCGGGGCTTAAGTGTTTAAAGGAAAGTTCAATACCAGTCGTGATAGTAGGAGTTTGGTGAGAGACGATTCGCGTTTTTCAGCCTCGTGCTTTTCAGTGCGTTACAGCGTGACGAATGTGCTATCTCCATTATGAACGCTAGTTTTACCAGACCGAGCGCTTCCGTCTCGTACTTGATTCAGAGCATGCGTGGAATTTTGTGCGTCGGAATTGTCCACACACAATCGGAATTTACGAGAACGGATTTTGTTGTCAGAAAACTTGAGAACCAGCTCTCAAATTTTTGTTGTTGGAAATTCTGACAGCAAATGTCCGATGAAGCCTACACACGGTCGGAATTTCCGACAAAAAGCTCCCATTGAACATTTGTTGTCGGAAATTCCAACCGTGTGTACGCGGCATTAGAGATAGTACGCCAAATGTTCCTGTGTTAAAAAGAACTGTGTTAAAAAACGTTGTGGGCCTGACTGCAGAGATGGGGCAGTCAAAACGCAAAAAGGAAGCAATGTTTGCTGCGATGAGAGACAGAACCTTGAGGCTGGAGGGGTTGTTACCGACAGAACAAGCCCCAGACTGGTGCAAGATGCACTTGGCCACACTGGAGCAAAGAAAAAAGGAAAGCAAGCTGTCACTTAGTGCAAAGAGTGAGCAGATGGGTGCGGTTGCCCATGGCAACAAAGCAGAAATCCATACAGCTGACTTCATACGGCCTATGTTGCCTTCTGTACATGTTGAAGACTTTTTGGCTAAGTTTGCGATGACTGCTTCCTACAGAGGATGGCCCAAAGGTCGCTGGGTTAAGTTGGTGCAACCTTTTCTGATGGAGGAGTACCAAGAGGTGTACTGTGGGATGTGTCATAACCGAGATGACTACGAAAATTTCCTAGGAGCAATCCAATCTAGAGAGCGCTGGAAAAGATCAGCGGGGAGAATGTGGTCTCCCATAGCAACCAGAGAAAGTATGTTTTCAGAAAGAAGGAGCTACAGCAGAGATTTGGCTCAAATTTTGAGTGAAGATGGTGCAAAAGTGTCTGTTGCCGCCCCTGGCAACTGTGGTGAATTTTTTTTTCAGCCCACAGGGGTGACAGAGAGCACACGAAACCAGTGCTTTCATCTTATGGCTGCTTGTGTGAAGTGGTCAGCCCAGAGAAGAGGGCACCGTATCCAGCATCCTGCAAGGGGTGTGACCAGGTGTGTGGCTCTGCTGTATCCCCTGGCAACAGGAAACCTGTTTGGCCTGCAGGGGATGTTGGAAAATCTAAGAAGGATGCAATGTTGCCCCATGTCCATATGGGGGCATTGGCTTGCGAGAGCACAGCAAAGAAGGGACACCTGCCAAATGGAATGGTAAGACTGTTGCAGTTAGAAATGCGAGAGAGACTGGTTATGGGACTATTCCCTATGAAGTGGGAAAAAGTCCAGTGAGAACATCTGCTTTTAGAGACTTGCTGCAAGTGAATACCCTGTGTAGTAGCAAAGCACAGTTTGAAGCTGAACCTGCAGAAAGATTGAGGACTGGTAAGGACCTGTCTTCAGGCAGTGTACTGTGTAGCAAGAAGACAAGTGTTAAAAATTAATATAATGTGTTGCTCGCTAATGCGATGTTGCATCCAGAAATGTCAGGGGTGACCACTAAGAAATGTGTGCCATTGGGGACCATGGCAGGAGTAGCAGAGGTGTCCCTGGAGACCGCCTAGGAAGCTCATGGTGTCTGAGCTCAGGGTTTCCCAGGACAACTGTGTCGCTGCCCCGACTGACAAATGTGTTTCACATGAGGTGAAAAGCGATGTACTAAGTATCCTACAATCTCAAACTGCAGCCTATACAAGGCAGGAAGGTGATGATGTTGAAAAGTGTATTACTGACAATGTTGATGGTTTGGTGTCTCCCATGGTAACCACAGGCAGTGCCGCAGAGTTGTCCCAGGAAATCTCACGAGGACTCCCTGTGTTGGAGCCAGCGGTGGTCCAGAACGGCTCTGATACTGCTCAGGTGGAACACAATGGGAAAACGGCTCAAGTGATGGAGCATGAATTATCACAATCTGATGTGGTTGACAGTGA
The DNA here is from genome assembly GCA_029206835.1 of Rana muscosa. Classification (NCBI taxonomy): domain Eukaryota; kingdom Metazoa; phylum Chordata; class Amphibia; order Anura; family Ranidae; genus Rana; species Rana muscosa. The sequence goes on from CM055118.1 coordinate 202,621,814, forward strand.
CTGGTGCAGGTTGTCTGCTGCTAAACCACTCTGTCCACCTGTGTCTCCTTGGGCAGAGGGAGCAGTGCTACGGAGTGCTGGTGATTGGACCACAGACATGATAGACTGGGATAGTCTCGCCATAAAGGTGTTAGCGTGGTGGAAAGAAATTTCTGAATGTAAGGTGGACACTATTGCTGCTGTGACAAATGGAGAGGCTGCAGGGCCAGTAGACACAGGTGTGTTGGCTTTTGCAGAAGTTAACCCTCTTCAGTTCGGAAAAGGGCGCATACATAGCAGAGGTTTTGTCCACAGCAAAAGAGATGAGTAATGTTGAGCGTCGGGATGATGGGATAATGGATAGCGACTTGGAAGGGTTCAGTGTTGCTGAAAATGAGAGGATAAGTGTGACACATGCGATTTGCAGTGCTCATGGGGAGCCGCAAGTTTTGTCAGTTGCCTCTGAGGTGGAGGTCTCTTTGAGTGTCTCAGCCTTTCAAGCTTTAGAAAATGAGTCCCTCCACATCGTTAGTAAAGGGAAAGTCCCTAGAGTTCTGTGTGGAATGTCTAGAAATAACTGAGATGTTGTTGGGATTGGTGAAAATCTTTCCGATGTACACCTGCATGTATCCACAGCAGAGGGGCGACATGGTACTGCGTAGTACCAATCGGTGGAGACAGGTGGTACAGGCGATGTTAAGCAATGTTGATGAAAATTTTTACTGCACTGTTGGTTACTTTTGTGGAAAGTGGTCTCACAGTTCTCTGCGAGAGTGCTTCCAGCAGCAGTTATGTGCAGAAGGCACTCAGGGGAACTGCTAGAGGAATCAGAAATGATAGACATAGTAAAAGTCTCTCCGTATGCTGGGGTGTTGAGGTGCATTCCTGCTGGTGCGGTCCGAGGTGCGGCTGAGCAGTGGTTGGAACATGGCGCGCGTACTGTCTCACCCGCTAGACCTCATGTAAAGGAAGGGCCCGGAACAGACATGGCAGTAGTGGGAATTTGGTCCATCACTTGCAGGGAGGTGCAGTTTGAGGTACCCGGAGACACTCTGACAGGAAATAACAGTGATGGTAACTGTAACGAAAAAGTGTATGAGAAGCACTGTAGAGCACTGTCGGACAACTCAGAGGTATTGGTTGAGGTACCAATGGACACAGAAATGGCTAAAGAGATTGGTGTGGGAAAATGTGGTGAAAAATGTGCGTTGGTAGGACAGTTGCTATTGGAGTGTTGGACAACAGGGGACCATGTGAACTGCAGGACTGTCCCATAGGGAGTAACTGCTTGCCTGTAGGTGGTCCCTCCATAGACACTGTCCTAGCAAACAAGTGGACAAGAGGTCCTAATGAGGTCATAATATTGAGATGAATAACCCCTCGTGGCACATTGCTATTAAGGTTAAACAGAAGGATGTGGTGTGGATCTCAGATGGTTTGGTTGCCAAGGGTAACCACACAGGGGTTAGTGAACCTGAGAAACGGATGTTGTTGGTTAGTGTTGCGTCGGGTAGTGAGAGGGGTCAGTCCCTGACAGATTTCATGGAAGTGGGTCCCCAACAGTCCCGGGAGAGTAGGTCTGTGGGAGAAAAAAAAGGGAGGATCCCGAGGCCAGAAGGTAGAAGGGATAGAGAGATTAGTGGGATCCCACTGTTCAATAAGAAGTGCTAATGGAAGCACACCCAGAAGAAAATGTGGGTGGAGTGCTAATAGTTGGCACAGAGGTGCCAAGGTGAAGTGCTGGTGGAAACATACCCGGAAAAAGAAATGGGCCCACGCAGCTAATGGCTGGCACAGAGGTGTCCCATCCATGGTGACGGGTTTATGTGTTCCTCCCTCAGGTTCGAAACAAGGGAGGAGGATATGTGGCAGTGGGAACCCGTGCTACCTTAAAGAGTGTTGGTTTACGCCAGATTTTGGAGAGAAAGACAGGCAATTTGGTTGTGACCTGACTATGGCTCAGGGCCCAACCCAACAGACAGGAAGTCTGTACATGGGAGTCAGGTGGACTCCCATTCCTCTGAGAGGCTGCATGGGTGCAGCCAGAGCATGCGTGTCTGCAGAAGGCAGATATCCTTGGTGACAGAACAGCAAGGCGCTGACCAGGAGTAAGCTTAACTCTAGGAAACTCTTTTGGTCTGAGGAGCAGACCTAAGGCCTAGGCTAAAGGCCTGAAGCAGCCGTATGGCAAGAATGTAGGCCAGGAGGCTAAAGTATTGAGTATGCAAGATACAGTATTGGTGGGCTACTGAAGTCTTTGTTAACTTTTCTGCCATTTTAAATAAAAGTGGGCTACCAGGTCCTTAAAATTTCAGTTCTGGACTGGCGTACTCGCTGAAAACGCACCGTCCACTTTAGTCTGATCACCCCAATCTTACAGTATGCAAACCGTGAGTGGTCAGTCATGCATCTGGGATGGCGAGCCTATTCCTACAACTTACAGCCTGGAAAGTCTGGACGTCAGGCTGGATGACAGCTTATATGAGCAAGTGGAAAACAACAAAATGGCGGAGAGCTTCTTGTGGGATGATGGGGTTGCCACCTCATCCCTTTAAACCCGAACACATATGAATTACACAGGTTCTGAGGCTAATTTAATGCAGATTAGGCACCAAGTGAGTTTAATTACCACTTTAATCAGCCACAGATCCTGTGTAATTCATATGTGTTCGGTTTTAAAGGGATGAGGTGGCAACCCTAGATGCAGAGCACACTGGAAGTGATGACATCTGGATGTTGGGGGGCGGAGCTATGCATTTCAAAGCTGCCCAAGCCTTTTTCTCAAGCTAACTTTAGGTTAGGACATCGCTTAGAGCTACAGCCAGTTTATTGATGTAAATGTTAAAGAGAGTTGGACTTATACTGTAGCCCTGTCTGACTCGACGAGCCTGTCAGAAGTGCTCTGTTCTTTTCCCAGTCACCTTAATGCTCATCTGTTCTCAGTATTTGAGCTCTTGGTGGCATCATACATGTTCCCTCCTTTTCCACTCTCCACTCTCTTTCTTACTCTTTCTCCCACTCCTTTTTTACACTCTTTCTTCAAATATAAAATTCTAAATATGTTTTCTCATCAGCAGTATATAGCAGTCTTGTGACTTCTATCAGTGTCTGGTAAAGCTTGTAGGAGGAGTTTTCATACTAATCTGATTGTCCTATGAGGATATATGACTCCTGACCCTGGACAGTGCTGATTGGCCCTGTGCTGATCACATGCACCCTCCCAAAAAAACTCTGTAGCAATAGACACCAAACTGAGCATGTGTCGAGTGCCCCCAAGGCTTTGTACTAACAGGAGATGGATTGGGTTAGTACAAGAGGGGGGGGGGTCAGAGAAGACAGGATCAAACAGCCTTTTTCCAAAATGCAGAGGAATACTGTAACACCTTAGGTTCCACAGTGAGTATAACAAGTATGCTTATGTAGCACACAGACCTTTTCCCTGCCTTTGGCTCACTTGCAGGTCAAGGCACACCGCACTATATGCCCGTACCCTCCTGTTTGAGGAGGTTGAGCGGTGTTAACAATTTTGGGTCCTGCCGCAAGGTATCCCAGCAGACTGGTTCTCATCTCCTAGAGTATAGGGACAAGTCTCTATTTTTCCCCCAGGAAGGCCAATGTCCACACCACTTTAACTCCAACGCTGAGTTTATTTTTATATGCAAGTTCAAGTTCAGCAGACAGGAAAGGTGGATGAGAGAAAGGACAGTAAGGTTTGTGAGATAGGTCCAGGCACAAACTGGTACGATAGTCGCTACTCGATCCCGAGTAGGTTTAGATCCACCGGATAGTCCCCTGTAAGAGCAGATCCTAGCAGCCGGAGTGATGCTCGAACGTTCACGTTAGGTTTCCTAGGGATACGATCGGGAGATCCTCTGCCACAGAATCTTTAAGTCCCAAACTTCTCAGCTATTGCAACACAAGGACAGGTGCCAGTGATAGCACGTTGCAAGGCCTGTGATGGATCTTTGAATCCCTCCAGAAGGTAACCAGGCCTCTCTTTCACCGTGAACTCTCACCGGTCCATCAGAAAGGTCCTCCCCCAATCTCCTCTTCTTAGAGCGGGTCCACCCTTTCTCGGGCACCCTGGGATTCTTCTTTTGGAGATAGGCCCCAGCTAAAGGTGCTGGGCCTACTGGTGGAGCTGCAGCCCCAGGCTAAAGGTGCCTGAGACCCATGCACGCGCGCACCCCTGGCCTGGAGGGCCGGGTGGCGCGAACCGCTCACACTCCAGACTCCCGACTTCCACCCCAAAACAATGGCGTCTACCTCTTATGTATCCTTTCCCGGGCATGCACAGCAGGCCAACCACGCCCACCATACTATTGCCTAGAGAGGACACCCTAAGGCATAGCAATGTCACCCACGGTTCAACCCTGACCTGATATGGCAGTGCCACCTACAGGCCACAGGGAACTGCACATCAGGTTACATCACATAGGCAGAAGCGAGTACTAACAAATCAAAGTGGTCTGAGCCTGGCTACTAGCTCAGACCAACCCCTAAATTTAAGTACATAGCACCCCTGTAAAGTAAAGGGGCGCTACACTTACTAAATATAGTAAAACCTTGGATTGCAAGCATAATTTGTTCCGGAAACATGCTTGTAATCCAAAGCACTTGTATATCAATGCGAATGTCCCCATAAGAAATAATGGAAACTCAGATGATTCATTCCACAACCATTTATTTATAGGTCTTTCAGTCTATAGTCCATATAAAAACATTATAGCAATATGATGGCAGCCTCCATAAGGGGATTAGATGCAAAATCCAGCAGGAGCTACAGAGAAAAAAAGAGAAGAGAAGAGACGCACCTTTAAGTGTAGCAATATGGTTACATTTAATAAAGGTACATTTAGCAACTCACATGGTTGATGATTAAAACAGGCACATCTAAGTATGCAGGCATCCGGGGTAAAGCTGTCCACATAGACCATCCCCCGCACAGCTGCCTCTCACCGCTGTCAGCCTGCAATCATGACCGGGAAGAGTACCCAGCAGTAGAGCGATCTGAAAGCGAGGCTTGAATCGCTCATGGAGCGCAGCATGGAAGGGATGACGTTGATGGCGGTGCGGAGGACGGTCTATGTGGACAGCTTTACCCTGGATGTCTGCATACTTAGATGTGCCTGTTTGAAATATCAACCATGTGAGTTGCTGAATGTTGTACCTTCATTAAATGTAACCATATTGCTACACTTAGAGGCGCCTCTCTTCTCTTATATACTCAGTTGTGACATGACGCTACATGTATATCAAGACATTGCTTGTTTATCAAGTCAAAAGGTACTGTATTTAAAAATTTTGCTTGTCTTGCAAAACGCTCTCAAACCAAGTTACTCTCAAACCAAGGTTTTACTATTTACAGACTGTTGTGGGTTTGGTAACACTTTACGGAGCTCTCCTTCTCTCTCCCTCTCCCTTTCTCTTTCTCTTTCCTCTCTCCTCTTTCTCTAAACAACTGTTGCAAAACTAAAAGTTGGACAACTTAGCGATTTGCATTGTGAAAAGAGCAGTAAAACACAATCATTGTGTAGCAGTGCAAAGCAAGCAGCAAACTGTGTACAGGTGCATCTCAAAAAACTCAAATATCATCGAAAAGTTAATTTATTTCAGTAATTCATTCAATTCACAAAGTGAAACTCATATATTATATAGATTTATTACACAGTTATTTATTATAGAATAATATATTTCAAGCATTTCTTTCTTTTAAATTTGATGATTATGGCTTACAGCTAGGGAAAACTCAAAATTCTGTTGAAAATTTGAATATTACACAAGACCAATAAAAAAAGGATTTTAACCACCTCCCGCCCACGCTATAGCCAAATGATGGCTACAGCGTGGGCCTTAATTGCTGGGAGGGTGTCAATAGACGTCCTCCCATGCATGAGCGGTGCGCTCTGTGATCACCGCCAATGACAGCTGATCACGTGATGTAAATAGAAGATCGGTAATCTGTTTTATTTTTTCTGCGTGAGGTTTAAAAAAAGCTGATCACCGGGTTCTGACAGAGGGAAATCGATCCCGAACAGGAAGAGGCACTGCTGCTATGCAGTGCCCTCCAGTGCCATCTGCCAGTGCCCAACAGTGCCACCTACAGGTGCATATACAGTTGTGTTCATAAGTTTGCATACCCTGGCAGAATTTATGATTTTTTGGCCATTTTTCAGAGAACATGAATGATAACACAAAAACTTTTCTTTCACTCATGGTTAGTATTTGACTGAAGCCATTTATTATCAATCAACTGTTTTTTAAATCATAATGGCAACAGAAACTACCCAAATGACCCTGATCAAAAGTTTACATACCCCAGTTCTTAATACCGTGTATTGCCCCCTTTAACATCAATAACAGCTGGAAGTCTTTTGTGGTATTTGTGGATGAGGCTCTTTATCTTCTCAGATGGTAAAGCTGCCCATTCCTCTTGACAAAAAGCCTCCAGTTCCTGTAAATTCTTGGGCTGTCTTCCATGAACTACACGTTTGAGATCTCCCCAGAGTGGCTCAATGATATTGAGGTCAGGAGACTGAGATGGCCACTCCAGAACCTTCACTTTATTCTGCTGTAGCCAATGACAGGTCGACTTGGCTTTGTGTTTTGGATCATTGTCATGTTGGAATGTTCAAGTACGTCCCATGTGCAGCTTCCTGGCTGATGAATGCAAATGTTCCTCCAGTATTTCTTGAGAACACACATCCCCAAAACATCAGCAATCCACCTTTCATCATAGGCCTTGTTGACTCCTCTCCAAATGTCGCGTTAATGGTTGTGGCCAAAAAGCTAAATTTTGGTCTCATCACTCCAAATGACTTTGTGCCAGAAGGTTTGAGGCTTGTCTCTGTGCTGTTTGGCGTATTGTAAGCAGGATACTTTCTGGCATTTGCGTAGTAATGGCTTTCTTCTGGTGACTCGACCATGCAGCCCAAGTGCCTCCTTTTTGTGCATCTTGAAACAGCCACACTACGTGTTTTCAGAGAGTCCTATATTTCACCTGAAGGTATTTGTGGGTTTTTCTTTGCATCCCAAACAATTTTCCTGGCAGTTGTAGCGGAAATTTTAGTTGGTCTACTTGACCGTGGTTTGCTTTCAACAGAACCCCTCATTTTCCACTTCTTGATTGGAGTTTGAATACTGCTGATTGGCATTCTCAATTCCTTGGATATCTCTTTATATCCCTTTCCTGTTTTATACAGTTCAACTACCTTTTCCCGCAGATCCTTTGACAATTCTTTTGCTTTCCCCATGTCTCAGATTCCAGAAACGTCAGTGCAGCACTGGATGAAAGATGCAAGGGTCTGTCAGGAGTCCAGAAACTCATTGACCTTTTATACACACACACACTAATTACAAGTAAACAGATCACAGGTGAGGATGGTTACCTTTAATAGCCATTCAAACCCCTTTTGTGTCAACTTGTGTGCATGTTATCAGGCCAAAATCACCAGGGTATGTAAACTTTTGATCAGGGTCATTTGAGTAGTTTCTGTTGTTATTATGATTTAAAAAGAGTAAACACAGTTGATTGATAATAAATGGCTTCAGCCAAACACTAACCATGAGTGAAAGAAAAGTTTTTGTGTTATCATTCGTATTCTCTGAAAAATGGCCAATAAATCATAAATTCTGCCAGGGTATGTAAACTTATGAGCACAACTTTAAGTTCCGCCTACCAGTGCCCACCAGTGCCACCTATCAATGCCCACCAGTGCCACCTATCAGTGCTGCCCACCAGCGCCCATCAGTGCCTCATCATCAGTGTCACCTATCAGTGCTGCATATCAGTTTTACCTACCAGTGCCACCTATCAGTGCTGCATATCAGTGTTGCCTACTAGTGCCCATCAGTGCCACCTATCAGTGACCATCAGTGCTGCCTCATCAGCACACATCAATAAAGGAGAAAAAATTCCTGTCTTCAAAATTTTATAACAAGGGCGGAGCCGGCAGCCAGAGCTGATGGATGTGTGTTAGGTGAGCTCTGACACACCGGGTGTACTAACGCGGCTCACAGCGGTACAGGCATCACAAAAAGTATATCGATCGACTGGGAAAGACGAGGGGTACAGTGTGGCAACAATGCTGAAACGCAAGGAGAGAGAGGGACCCCGAAAACTAACGGATTTCTTCCCTCCATTAGCGGGCCAAGAAATCCAAGATGGTGCCCGCGCCGGGAGCCGTTCATCAGCCTCCACGATGCAGCCTTCCAGCAATCCACTGCAATCCTCGGGTGAGTCACATCCCCAAACCCTTAATACAGCATCATCACCTTTTAATAGCCCTGATAAACAAAGGAGAAGGGTGGGGGATGGAGGGGAGCCTCTGAATGACACGGAAACTGCAGGGGAAGAAATGGAGGAATCCTCCAACTATAACCAACAGCTGGATGCATTTCCCACCTCAGGGATGCCCATTATAGATACCACAATGAAAGAAATGCTGCAAACCCTGCGGGGGGCCCTCCAACATGACATGGCAGCGTTTATGCATACCACACAAAAAGAAGTTGTTGCGGTGGCTAGCAGGGTAGAATATGTGGAAAAAAAAATGGAGGATTTTACATTGGCACACAATGAGCTTGTTGATGCTCACTTTGAGGTGGAAGACGAGATTAAAGCTATGCGCCTTAAGATGGCTGACCTTGAGGACAGGGCAAGGAGGAATAATATTAAATTTAGAGGTCTACCTGAGACAGTCAAGCCTGCTGAACTCACAGCGTACCTGCAAAAGCTTATGCTGACAGCCCTTCCGTCATTGAGCTCAGCAGACATCACCATTGACAGGGCCCACAGACTGCCTAAACCCTCTTTCCTGCCCGATCAAATCCCCCGAGATGTTATTGCAAGAATACATTTTTATCATGTAAAGGATCAGCTCATGCGTTTTGCAACACCCTGCTCTCCCTGATCCATTTTCTGGAATTGCACTATATGCTGACTTGTCGCAGGCTACCCTGTCCGCCAGGCGAGACCTGGTCCCGATTACCAAAATGCTGCGCAATCATAAAATCCTCTACAAATGGGGCTTCCCGGCTAAATTGCTAGTGGACATGAATAATGAATCGCATACAATTGCGACTCTGGAAAAAGGGCTAGAGCTTCTCCGTAAATGGCATCTTCTACCCGCGGATGGAATCCCTGCGGACATGAATCCTCCACGCCAAAGCCGCAACAACTCTCGCCAGAACAAGGGTAAATAACCACTGTATTCAAGTTTGTCATGATGTCCAGTGTCTCTCTTAGACTGCCTTTTCCTCTCTCCCAGGGACACTGCACGCCTGATACCTTTTGGCCTTCTCATATTCTATGAGTGACTAATCAATACGCCCGATGTTCGGCTGTATGGTTGAATGTCTATTCACCTTTTCCCCCACATAAGTTACGAGATGCCTTCCGTAACCTGTTTGCCGCATACCAAGCGGCCTGTCCTTTCTGACGCATCTACAGTTTTTCTTCAGTTGACTCTGATTAGTTTTTTTGTTACTTCTCAAGTTACAAAACAGTTTTACTTTTCTCTTTTTCGGATCACAAGCATTCTGAACATACCTGGAATAAGAATACTACTAATAGGACCAACCACTAGATGGCAGCAATGCGCAACACTTCAATGGAATGACCCTTAAGCTTATGTCATATAATGTGAGGGGGTTGAACAGCCCGCATAAAAGGAGAGCCCTCTGGAAATCCGCCATGGACTCACAGTGCGAGATCTTATGTGTACAAGAGACTCATTTTTCTAGTGTGAACCCCCCCACAGTGTACACACGTCAGATTCCCACATATCTTTACTGCCAAAAACTCTACAAAAAAGAATGGGGTAATGACTGCTTTCAAGGACACATTAACCTTTTCTCTTTTACAGGAACATGCTGACCCCCTTGGACGCTACCTTATATTAGTAGTTGAAGTGAACCGAACCATCTACACACTAGTGAATGTCTATGCGCCCAATGTAAGACCTTTGAAATTTATTCACAAGATTATTAAGCTGGCTAAGAAACTACAAAAGGGTGGTCTGATATTATGTGGTGATCTCAATATAGTTATGAACGAAGAATTAGACGTGTCTTCAGTAGCCCGTAGGCGTAGGCCCTCATTAGGATCATTGTGCCATGAAGAACGGCTCTTTGATCCATGGCGCTGCCTTAGGTCTAATGAAAGAGACTATACGTATTATTCAACGGTACATGATAGCTATTCAAGAATTGATCTCTTCCTAACTGATATACACACATTGCAAAATGTCCAAACTGCTGACATCCATAATATCACATGGTCGGACCATGCGCCAGTGACTATTGGGATTGTGGATACCGGCAAATTCTCTCACAGGCCTCTGTGGCGTAATAATACCTTCCTCCTGTCGCACCCCAAGATCAGAGATGAGATAGAAGGAAAGTTGACAGAATATTTTAAGATCAATGATAATGGGGAATGCTCCCCTATGACCACCTGGTGTGCACACAAAGCTTTTGCTAGGGGTACTCTTATCCAAATTGCCTCCAGGGAAAAGAGGAAAAAATTACAACGCATGACACAGCTACAGGAATCCATAGCAGATTTAGAAACACAGCACAAAAACACAGACACCAAATCTGACAATATCCTTAAACGCCTCACTGCTTGCCGTGAGGATCTAAGACAGGAAATTAGAGCAGACTATGACACTTACTTTAAAAGATTGAAAGTTTCATACTATTCCCAAAATAATAAAGCGGGTAAAATACTAGCCTCCCAACTTAAGAAACGACAGGTACGCTCCAATCTTAAGCACATCAAGCACCACGTCTCCAAGGAGTCGCTTAGCAATCCTAAAGATATTGCCAATGCATTTAAGGACTATTATGAGTCCTTGTACAATCTAAATGTAGATTCATCTACTCATCAACCTTCAGACAAAGAGATTGATGACTTTTTAAGTAGTGTCCACCTTCCGTCTATAGAGCCAATTTACCTGCAAAAACGGAATGCTCCCATTTCCACCCAGGAAGTTGAGGATGTTATTACATCATTACCCATGCATAAATCCCCAGGCGCAGACGGCTTCTCAGCTGAGTATTATAAAGCGTTTTCTTCGCTCCTAACACCTGAACTAGTGAAAATTTTTAACATTGCAGCTTCATCAGGCTCCTTCCCGAATGAAATGCTCCAAGCGATAATAGTTACATTACCAAAACCTGGCAAAGACTCGTCGCTGCCAAAAAATTTTAGGCCTATATCACTGTTAAACTCCGACCTGAAAATGTATGCCAAAATTCTAGCAAATAGACTGATGGATGTAACTACCTCTCTTATAGGTTTGGATCAAGTTGGCTTTGTGAAAGGTAGGCAAGCCCCAGATAGCACTAGACGAATGCTAAACCTTCTACGCTTAGCAGAGGTCACGCGAACACCTAGTACCTTCCTAGCTCTTGACGCAGAAAAGGCCTTTGACAGGGTCCATTGGGGATATCTGTCAAAGACTCTACACAAATTCGGAATATCAGGTCCAATTCACATGGCCATAATGTCCCTGTATTCTAACCCTACTGCCAGAGTATACACATCCAGTATGCTCTCTGACACCTTTAAATTATCAAATGGCACCCGTCAAGGATGCCCACTATCCCCAATTATCTTCTCCCTAGTTATAGAACCTCTAGCGGAATCAATCAGGTCCAATGTAGAAATCACAGGCATAGAATCTGGTTCTGGAGCCCATAAAATAGGACTTTTCGCGGATGACATCATTCTCACTGTCTCCAACCCATCGACATCTCTACCAGCCATCCAAAATATATTATACAAATTTGGGCAGATCTCCTTTTACAAAGTCAACACATCTAAATGCTACGCTCTAACACTTAACATCCCAAGCGAAGAAAAAACTAGATTACAAACCATATTCCCTTGCAACTGGGATCCCCCGGCTATCACGTACTTGGGTGTGCAGCTAACCTCATCATCCGCCAAAATCTACCCGACTAACTACCCCCCGCTACTGAGTAGAATAGATACGGAACTTAATCAAATCGGCACCCTACATCTCACTTGGCTGGGGAGGATAGCCGCATACCAAATGCAAGTATTGCCTAAACTCCTTTACTACTTCAGGACACTGCCCATCCCAGTACCCCAAAAGTTCTTTACGCAACTAGAGGCATCTCTGAAAAAGTTTATTTGGGGGGGTAAAAAGCCAAGAGTTGCACTAGCACAGCTTTACAAACCTAAGCACCTTGGAGGGGTGGGATTGCCGAATGCCCAACTATACTATAGGGCTGCAATTTTAGATCAATTACGATACTGGTTCTCCTGCCAAACAGACAACCGATGGTCAGACATTGAAAGCACAGTCACACCTGGTCATAATCTTCCAGCATTAGCTTTTGCTGCCAGCATTAATCATAGAACCATCGCTCCATCGTACCCAACTATACAAGCATCCATAGATGCTTGGTCCTCCCTAACCAATACCCGCTTCACTGATACCCCCACCCACAAACTAATTCTCCCACTTGCATCCTATGAATATCTAATACCTAACTTCTCGGCACAATCTTGGAGAAAGGTGGGAATGCACTTCACAGTCCCAACTTTGAATGCAAAGAGTGTAATAGATAACTACAGGGCCTTCCAGATACATCATTATTGGCGTAGTACACCAATTAAAACAATAGAAATCCCGCAGAGACTGTGGGATTTTCTTATGAGCAAACCCCCAAATAACCTCAAAGGTATATCCCTCTTTTACAAATACGCGTCCCCACTCTATGTCCAAACTAAGCTCCCATGTATGCATAAATGGGAACAAGAACTTCAGAAAGAATTCCCTTTACACCAGTGGCATAAAGCAATACATTACAACAGTAAATCTTCGGCATGCGTGGACCACTGGGATAATGCTCAAAAACTCCTACACAGATGGTACTTTACCCCGGCCCGCCTTAACAAAATGAGCTCTGATACTTCGACTTTATGCTGGAGAAATTGCAAATCCACAGGTAGTCTAATCCATATATTCTGGAGTTGTGATGTTCTACACACATTCTGGTTAAAAGTGCAATCACTCATTCGGAAAATCACCGGAATAGATTATACTATTAACGCTGCACTTGCAATATTGAACCTTGGTATAGAAAACTTCCCTCCTCTAATGAGAAAAGTGGTCACTCACGTCATGTTCGCAGCGCGCATATCGATTGCAAAAGAATGGCGCTCCCAAGCGCCTCCCAATATCTCAGTAGTCATAGCTAGAGTAAATTCACAATATACTATGGAAAGGATGCTTGCTTATACCGAAAGACGTTCCCTAAACTTCCATAGAAACTGGGAAATATGGAAAACATCCAAATACGCCTCCTCACAAATATGACAGGATATGCTATGTTATGATTTGATGAATGATCTCCATCAACGTCTAGTGGTATGAACTAACTAATAGTAAGGTATGACTAGGAATGCTTGTCCAAATATGCTTACCCGCATAGTTTAGACTTATCCTTGTTTAATATTGGTTACAGTTTAAGCGTTCCTGATCCTAATGTTTAACTTAAATCCTTGGACCCTCATTAAGGTCCGGGACGAACTACACAGCATCGTCCATACAAGTAGCCTGCTCACAGTGTGAACCCTAAAGGGGTGACAGGCTTATCCTCCTAGTGAGGCCTATGCTAATCCATACTTGTGTAGTTCCATACATAACTTGCAGGTTATACTCTTCTCCTTAGGATCTATACTTGTTAATCACATTGTATGACTCTGTACTGTAAAATGTACATATATTCTGTATACACAGTGGAAAAAAAAAAAAAAAAAAAAACCAATAAAAATCTATGGTTTAAAAAAAAAACATTTTATAACAAACTATCAAAAGGTATTTTGTTTTTCTAAATTTTCTGTCTTTTTTCATTTTTTTTTTAGCAAAAGATAAAAAAAACACAGAAGTGATTAAATGACATCAAAAGAAAGCTCTATTTGTGTGAAAAAAATGATAAAAATTTAATTTGGGTACAGTGTAGCATGACAGCGCAATTGTCATTCAAAATGTGACAGCGCTGAAAGCTGAAAATTGGTCTGGGCAGGAAGGGGGTTTAAAGTGGTTGTAAACCCACTTTTTCAACTTGCACCTACAGGTAAGCCTAGATTAAGGCTTACCTGTAGGTGCAAGAAATATCTCCTAAACCTACACGGTTTAGGAGATATTTACTAAAATGACAAGCGCCGCTGTCTACGGCGCATGCGCGCCGTAGACAACGGCGCATTTATGGGGTTAATCCCATTCACATACTCGGCTACTTCCCAGCAATCGCTGAGCGTAGCCGAGTGGGACGCCTCCCGCTCGCATGCGCAGAGTGACGTCTCCGCCGCTTCGGCCAATCACAGCGCCGGAGCGGCACTGTGATTGGCTGGTGCGGCGATACCCGGAAGTAACATTCCGGCTATCGCCGCAGTGATGTCTGCGGCTGGACAGAGGGACGAGGACGGCTTCGGGGGCCCCGATCTAAGGTAAGTGGAACATAATGAGCAATTATGCTAGTCATAATAGCTCATTATGCCTTTCTCTTGCAGGTGGGCCAAAAAATAAAAAAAATAAAAGTGGGTTTACAACCACTTTAAGTGCCCAGTAAACAAGTGGTTAAAACAGAAATGTTGGCTTACTGAAAAGTATGTCCATGTACAGTATAGTATGCACTCAATACTTGGTCTGGCTCCTTTTGCATGAATTACTGCATCAATGCGGCGTGGCATGGAGGTGATCAGCCTGTAGCACCACTGAAGTGTTATGGATGCCCAGGTTGCTTTGATAGCGGCCTTCATAATCATCAAAATGAAAAGAAAGAAATGTTTTTAAAAATAATAATAAAAACAAATTATACATTTGCTTTAAATAGGAACCCCAGTTCATATTATGTAGTTTTAGGCCTCATGCCCATGGACGTTTTTACAGCCGCGTTTTTGAGCGTTTTTTACAGCTTAAAAACGCCTGTCCATGTTAGTCTATAGCTTCATGCCCACCTAGGCGTTTTTGAGCTGCAAATAGCATAGACGTTTTTAAGCTGTAAAAAAAAAACAGGACCAGTGCGTTCCTCAGCGTCAGAATTAGGCAGAAAAAAACGTGCAAAAACACGCACTAACGCCGTGGTCGCGTTTTTCAGCTCCGACTTTTTTTTTTTTTTTTCATTTTTTTATTATTTTTTTTTTCAAAAAAAAAAAAAAAAAAAATTATACAATAACATGCACAGGCGTTTTTAAGCTGTAAAAAACGCGGCTGTAAAAACGTCCGTGGGCATGAGGCCTTAAAAATAAATATATAATTGCAATAACTGCCGGTCTGTAAAGTTTATGTTGTTTAGTAATCTAATGCTGAGCTATAGGCACAGAAGAAAATGATATGACATGTTGAGATCCCCAGGTATATACTGAATGATGTGTTCAATTTCAGCCATTTATCTTTGCTAAGTTAGCTACCTACCCTCCTGAAGTACAATTCTCCCCAGTGGTTCCTATTCTGGTGTCCAATCACTACCGCAAGCCTTGTGCTCATTGCTTTGAGTGACTGGTCGCTGAGCCACCCCCTGTGGCTGCGGACAATGTATTTTTTTGGCATTGCATGTGATGGACCTTCTCCTGCTCATCTACACCCGAGAATTCATTTGCTATACAGCTGTCCCTATATTTGCATTTCAGCTGTGAATTGATCTGTTTGTTTGGACTTTCCCTTTAATAAATTATGTTCTGTATAATTTAATCTTTCATCTGTAGCAGAAAAAGGAAAGCAGACACCCTGCTAGGCAGATTAATTGCACCACTTTAGCGTTGTAAAGGTATAAGTGACAAAATGCAAGGAATGTCATCTGCTGAATAACGGATTTGGATGAAGATAAAAGTCTCTCATTGCTAACTCAGATACTGGCAGCTTTTTATGTGAGCTGAACATTATCGGAGTGATGACTTATGGGAGAACAAAACACAGTGTCCTGTCCTCTTGTATCTCACTTAGCGGCTATATTTTCTGCCTGTGCCGTCAGCTCCTGGAGGGAGAAACTGATTGCAGAAGTTATGTACTGATAGAGAGACTGCTTAATCTTTTATTAGGAATTTATTGACAAATAAGAAAGGAGAGGCTAAAGCATTCAGTCCATTTCAAAGAAGAACTGCACACAATCTATTGACAATCCCATTTAGAAATCAATAAATATTTTTCAAACACTGCTAGTGGTAACATAGGAACAAAGGCAGAAACGTGGGGTCTCAACCAGGTCCTTGCTCCTGGAAAATTCATAGGGCCATATACTAATAAATCCAACCCCCATTTGGTACCCCTTAAAATACTATCACCTTGTACCCGAACCCAAAAACTGAACAAAATGTAATACATTGTTTTAGGTGGTGTTGAAGGCCCCTGGCCTGGCTTAATCAGCCCCACCCAACAGTAGTCTGTCCCATACCTTCCTCAGGCATTAGGGCAAGGGATCCCAATAGCAGCCTCATTCAGCAAACGTTTCATTTCCAGGAAATGTTACCTTCTTGAGGTTCAGAAAAGGAAGAGCCCACACAAAAACAGCCTTTTAATGGAGCACAGTTGATACAGTATGCATATTAAAACACTTTCAGTCACCATTGTTGACAGCGCATTCCTTCAGCTGAAAAATAGATAATAGAGAAGAATGCTGGGTTGAGGAACAGCCCATACATTTAGGGGTTTTTCAGAGTTCTACATCCCATACCCAAGGAATGAAAGTAGCTCCTCAAAGATTACATCTCTGCTGCCTTGGTCCATGCACTGCTTCCCCTGGCCAACTCCCCAGGCAGACTCCCACCAGTCTATATATACAGAGGCCTTTTAATTAAGATGTCCCACACTGTCAGGGGCAGGGCTGGTGGCCTGGTGCTACCCCACTATCTATGGGGTATGCTGGTGGCGCTCGGGATCAGATCGGTCCCCGCTCGGCGGTGACTCCTGGGGCTAACAATAGAATAGTGCATGCCTGAGACCTGGGGCTTTTCAGGGACCCATTCAGGGCTCCAGCCCCTCCTCCCGATGCTACTGGGAGCAGGTGTGTTAAATTTGGTGTTATTGCTCTCACTTTCTCATACTGGTCACTGGAAGTTCCACATGCCACCTCATGGCATAGAAATCTCTGAAAATCTGAAAAAAAATTTTGTTGCTCTACATAAAGATGGCCTAGGCTATAAGAAGATTGCCAATGCCCTGACACTGAGCTGCAGCATGGTGGCCAAGACCATACAGCGGTTTAACAGGACAGGTTCCATGCAGAACAGTCTTTAGTCTTGGTCGACTAAAGAAGTTGAGTGCACATGCTCAGCATCATATCCAGAGGTTGCCTTTGGGAAATAGACATATGAGTGATGCCAGCATTGCTGCAGAGGTTGAAGGGGTGGGGGGGTCAGCCTGTCAGTGCTCAGACCATACGCAGCACACTGTATCAAATTGGTCTGCATGGCTGTCGTCCCAGAAGGAACCCTTTTCTAAAGATGATGTGCAAGAAAGCCCACAGTTTGCTGAAGACAAGCAGACTAAGGACATGGTCTACTGGAAACATGTCCTGTGGTCTGATAAGACCAAGATAAACTTATTTGGTTCAGATGGTGTCAAGCCTGTGTGGCGTCAACCAGGTGAGGAGTACAAAGACAAGTGTGTCTTGCCTACAGTCAAGCATGGTGGTGGGAGTGTCATGGTCTGGGGCTGCATGAGTGCTGCCAGCACTGGGGAGCTACAGTTCATTGAGGGGACCATGAATAACAACATGTACTGTCACATACTGAAGCACAGCATGATCCCCTCCCTTCAGAGACTGGGCCACAGGGCAGTATTCCAACATGATAAAGACCCCAAACACACCTCCAAGATGAACACTGCCTTGCTAAAGAAGCCGAGGGTAAAGGTGATGGACTGGCCAAGCATGTCTCCAGACCTAAACCCTATTGAGCATCTGTGGGGCATCCTCAAACGGAAGGTGGAGGAGCACAAGGTCTCCAACATCCACCAACTCCGTGATGTCATCATGGAGGAGTGGAAAAGGACTCCAGTGGCAACCTGTGAAGTTCTGGTGAACTCCATGCCCAAGAGGGTTAAGGCAGTGCTGGAAAATAATGGTGGCTACACAAAATATTGACACTTTGGTCATTTTCACTTAGGGGTGTACTTACTTTTGTTACCATCGGTTTGGATGTTAATGGTGTGTTGAATTATTTTGAGGGGGCAGCAAATGTACACTGTTATACAAGCTGTACACTCACTACTTTACATTGTAGCAAAGTGTAATTTCTTCAGTGTTGTCACATGAAAAGAGATAATAAACTATTTACAAAAATGTGAGGGATATACTCATTTTTGTGAGATACTGTATAATACAACACAGTGTACAAAGGAGAGCAGTGTACAATATATAATCTATAGCATATTGTACAGGATCGAGCATATAGCAAAGATTGTATTGTACAGGATGGAGCAGTGTGGAGTATTTAACGTACATGGTTAAATATTTAAAATACAACATTATGGGAGAGATTTACTAAAGCTGGAGCACTCAGAATCAGGTGCAGCCAGGGATGGTAGCCAATCAGCTTCTAACTTCAGCTTGTACAATTTAAGCTTTGGCAATAAAACCTGAAAGCTGATTGGTTTCTATGCACAGCTGCACCGGATTTTGCCCACTTCAATTTTAGTAAATACCCCTCTATATAAAGTGGAGCGGTGTGGAGTATATAGAGACTGTACAGCATAGTCTACTGAATAGAGTGGTTGAAGTATATATCATAGCACAGTGTATAGGATGGAGCAGTGTGGAGTAAATGACATGCATTGCAGTGTGCTGGATAGAGCAGTGAAGAACACACATAATAATAATAATAATACAGCATGCAGAGTGGAGTTCTATTCTGCCCAGTCCACAGGATTGAGTACTGTATAGTATATAAAATAACAGAGTACAGAGCAGTGGCGGCCGTCCATAAGGGACGCAGGGGTGCACCCCCCTAATCCATGCGCCTGGCCCCTAATCTCCATGCAGGGCGCATGGCTTTCAATGGGGGTCTTTTTTGGAAGCACATGATTAGAGCCTGAGGCTCTAATTGGCTTAAAAAAATGGTGAGCTTAGGGCGCAGAGCACTTTGCCCTGAGCCCACCCAGTTGTGTGACAATAGCAAATTAATATTCACTATTGTCTTCCTGATTCTCCTCCAGGCTATTTAGGAAGCAGGTCTTAAAACCCGATCGGACGAGAGAAGAAGCGACCGTATTGGCCGCCGAGGAGGAGGAATCACAGGGTGAAGCCGCGGAGGAGGGGGCGATGCAGGGTGAAGCTGCGGAGGAGGAGGAGATGCAGGGTGAAGCCACGGAGGAGGGGGAGATGCAGGGTGAAGCCGCGGAGGAGACGTAGGGTGAAGCTGCGGAGGAGGAGGAGATGCAGGGTGAAGCTGCGGAGGAGGAGGAGACGCAGGGTGAAGCCGCGGAGGAGACACAGGGTGAAGCCACGGAGGAGGAGGAGACGTAGGGTGAAGCCGCGGAGGAGGAGGAGATGCAGGGTGAAGCTGCAGAGGAGGAGGAGATGCAGGGTGAAGCTGCGGAGGAGGAGGAGACGCAGGGTGAAGCCGCGGAGGAGACGCAGGGTGAAGCCACGGAGGAGGAGGAGACGTAGGGTGAAGCCGCGGAGGAGGAGGAGATGCAGGGTGAAGCTGCGGAGGAGGAGGAGACGCAGGGTGAAGCCGCGGAGGAGGAGGAGACACAGGGTGAAGCCGCCAAATAGGAAGCCGCCAAGGAGGAGGAGACGCAGGAAGTAGCCGAAGCTGCCGTGACCTAGATGGGGTAAGTGCAGAGCTGGTGGGTGGACACGCGAGCGAAGGTGTGGGGTTGGGTGGTTTGTTTGCCACCCCCCACAAATGGAGCACCAGAGTAAAGCTTTGTTCAATATATAACAGAGGTCTCCAACCCCAGGGCCGCGGAACAGTTCCGGTCTTTAGCCTGTTAGGAAGTGGTCCACACAGTGAATTCACATGGGAACAGAGAGCTTCCGGAGTGCTTTACTGCTTCAGTAGATGTCCGTTCCCGGTTGCAGTAGGGGGCAGTGTGGTGCCCAATTCAGCACATCGCATGCCTCCCCTTTTTTTTTTTTTTTGTACAAACTTTATTTGGAGTGTACAAAACATACACCTTATTCATGGAAAGGGTGACAATGTTGTTTGGCATTGCAATGCCACAGCAGTTGGTTGAAACAAGGAAATGGGAGATCTCACCTATGAAGTCCCGAAGATAAAATATACCAACACAGGGATTATTGTATAAGCAACGAAAACTTTTGTTCTAAGAGGCATTGGCCTTTACATAAATAGAGATCTGTACATAAAATACATTAAAAAAACTGATGCCGCACTTCCACAATTATGAATATTTTGAAGCATTCCCTTCCACCCTCTCCTGTGCTGCCATGAGTTATCTTCTTTCATCATCTGATACAGCAGTAAATTGGTGCGAATTCTGTGAGGGAGGAAAATAAAGAGAGAGCGCCTCTGTGTCAATTAATATGAGTCATCTCCGAAATACGCTGCTGTCTGGTTGCATTAGATCAGACTGGAAGATGAAGACCACAGCCAAATTCACAGAGGAAGGAGAAAAACACAGTCTTTGTGTGAATCATAATGCACCGTCCTCGCAAAGTTTACCCCAAGTCAAAACAACTTCTTAGAGGAAAAAAAAAAACTTGGCACATCTGACAACCAGAACTTTTTATTCTTGAATGTCTGGAAATGGGAGAACTGCTAAAATATTCATCGGTGCAAAATGTACCTGGTATTTTGCCTTACAAGGATTATTGTTTGCTACTTGTGTAAAATGTATCTAAATCTAAAACTAAGAAAAAAATATGTAATATATCGCAGATTACCAGCCCTCAGATATGATGGCTGCTTTAGTTTTCTATTTTTAACCTCTTTTTCCTTTTTTTTTCCTGGTGATCCTGCCAGTAACCCCAGTTCAAGCCTGACAATGCTCACTTACTGTACTGTATCTATGGATAAGCAACATTATCACTCTGGGACAGGAAGTGTGTTAAAGTGGATGTAAACCCCATTCAATTTTTTTATAAAAAATACATAAAAAAGGGGGGTTACCATCCTGGGCCCAGGGGGCCCCCTGGGCCCCTTACAAAAAATAAATAAAAATACATTTAAAAAAATATATATAAAAAAATATAAAAAATTCAATTTTTTTTTTTTATAAAAAAAAAAAAAGGGGGGTTGCCATCCGGGCCCCTTACAGGTGTACTGCCTGTACCCCCCTGATGGCGGCCCTGCACACAGTGTATGCCAAGACGTCACACCCACTGCTGAAAGAGGAATAAAGTTTTGTAACACAATCTGCACTTTTGAAAGAGTGTAGAAAGATGAAGACAGCAGATATGTATGTAAAACGTATGTAGGGAGATTTGTTTCATCTCTGTATCATCTGAGGTTATTCACTTCACTGGGTATATGTGAGGGTTTACATCAGTGGAGGCTGATGCTCAAAATTTTTGGGGGGGTGCAAACAAACTGAAAAAATTCTGAAAATAAATACATCAATTGTAGCCTCACTGTGCCCATCAAACGCAGCCACTGTGCCATCAAACGCAGCCACTGTGCCATCAAACGCAGCCACTGTGCCATCAAACACTGCCACTGTACCCATCAAATACTGCCACTGTGCCCATCAAATGCTGCCACTGTGCCATCAAATTCAGCCACTGTATCCATCAATTGCAGCCACTGTGCCCATCAAATACTGCCACTGTGCACATCAAATGCTGCCACTGTACCCATCAATTGCAGCTACTGTACCCATCAATTGCAGCCACTGTGCCATCAAATGCAGCCACTGTGCCCATCAAATGCAGCCACTGTGCCCATCAAATGCTGCCACTGTGCCCATCAAATGCTGCCACTGTGCCATCAATTGCAGCCACTGTGCCATCAATTGCAGCCACTGTGCCCATCAAATGTTGCCACTGTGCCATCAAATGCTGCCACTGTGCCCATCAAATGCTGCCACTGTGCCATCAAATGCCGCAACTGTGCCCATCGAATGCCACCACTGTGCCATCAAATTCTGCCACTGTGCCATCTAATGCAGCCACTGTGACCCCCCCGCCTGCTCGCAGTCTGCCTGGCACTTACTCTGTCTTGGTGGGGCAGTGGGTGACGGCAACGAGCAGTGTTCTCCATGCGTCTCCTCCCATCCTCTCCTCCCGTCAGGCGTCCAATCACAAAAAGGGTCCGGGCGCCTTAATAGGGGGTGGCACCGGCGGACATGGATAGATTCATGCTATGCATGAATCTATCCATTGGTTATAGACGGGGTGCCTGGAGTGAGGGGGTGGCACCAGTGCGCCCCTATGGACGCACCGCCACCGGTTTACATCCACTTTAAAGAAAACTTATCGTTAAAAATCATTAAAGTTTCATTCTCTATGGGACAAAGTACATGTAGTACCTGGTTAAAAATACGGACTTGCCCCCACCTTCCCTTCTGCCACAGTCGATCTGACAACAGCTATGGAGGAGACGGCTGATTCATAGTTGCTGATTGTCTCAGCTGTGAGCACTCTCCAGAGACAAGCATCAGCAAGAAGAATGCAGAGGTTGACACGCCCCCTCCCTCTGCATTCCTCTTGCTGTTGCTTGTCTCAGGAAAGTGTTTAGAGCAGAGACAAGCTGCACCTATGAATCAGACATCTCCTTCCTTGCTGTTGTCGGATTGGCCGCAGCACGGGGTAAGAGGGACAGGTCAGACCTCATAACTAAGGTTAGAAATCACTTAAAAACAAGGGAAAATTTACTACATGTACTTTGTCCCATAGGGGACAGAACTATAATAGAGATAGATCTTCTTTAAAGTGGAAGTAAACCCTCCTATCGTTGTCAGCCAATGAAGCTGCCATCTTTGCCTCTGTTTATTCTTCAACTGCTATGATGCTGCACATGTGATCAATTATGAAACCAGCTATTGGGTGGTTTGACAGTTTGGTTGAGAGCACAAACAATGTGACAGTTGCATTCCTGGCACGTGCCGCAAATGTAACTGTTTTTTTAAACTGTTAAATTGATGGGTTTACTTCTGTGTTAAGACCACAAACTCCCCTTTTCCTCATCCACATAACACAGAAGGATTTGTTCTCCTTGGTTCTCCCCTGCTAGATTACAGAACTCATCACCCTTAAAGCGAAACAAAACTTTCCTATCCTTTACAGCAGGGGTCTCAAACTGGTGGCTTTCCAGCTGTTGCGGAACTACAAGTCCCATTATGCCTCTGCCTTTGAGAGTCATGCTTGTACTTGTCACCCTGGCAAAGCCCCATGGGACTTGTAGTTTTGCAGACACTGTCACTTTCCTCATTGGAACCCTGCTGTTAGGACCAAGTTTACTTGCTGGTGGCACTGTGGTGCTCTGGGCTGATTGCTGCAGTTCCAGTGTCCACCAGCAGGAGTCTCCTAGAGGCCAGCAGGCCCTAGTAATCAGTTCCAAATGGTCCCAGCTGCTAGCTGGACATATAATGCTTCTCTCCTGTCAGAAACATTGACGCATCTCAGCATAGTGCCTACAAATATGTCAGAATGTTTATACTGAAATATTATTGTACTTATGGAAATAGGTAAATCTTAATTTTGGGAGATTCCCAAAATCCTACAATATCAAGAAATTTTAAGTTCTTTATATCCGTGCTAGATTGAAGACAAGTAACACAAATGAATATTGCTTAAAATATTATAAATATATTTATTAACTAAAGTACAGTACATATGACAAAGTAGATTCACAGTTCAATACTTAAATGATACTTGTACATTTAAAACTTGGTAACTCCAGGTGACCCTCTCTCCCTCTCTCTCCTCTCTCTCTTCTTCTCTTATCTTTCCTTCTCTTTTCTGCTTTTTTCCCTTTTCCTTTGTTTTTCCTTTCTTTCTATCCTTGGTGATATACCTTCTGTATACCTTGGTTATCAATATATCGTGATAGAATGTTACTAATGAGGCAGGAAACCCTATCATAGTGGGGATCCACGGCTAACCCCGAATCTTTAATCGAGGTCCACTGAAGCCCTGGACCCTCCCTATCCCCCCCCCCCCCTAGTGCTTGTGCAGTTTAATGTTACTGGTCTGGACGCTTGCACTCGTACTATGCCCTACTTGAGGGTTTGCATAACCCATAACCTTTATGATGATACTATGCATATGCCTCCTACCTCCTGACAGGCTCTGGGTGGGTTAAAAATATATTATCAAAACATTTACATATTTGGCCGAATGTAACCTGGCTATTTGCTCGTTATTGTTTGTTTTTGTTTCTTTTATTCCTCTCCTGTATTGTATTTATTTCAATAAACATATTGCAATATAAAACTTGGTAACTCTTGTGAAATGTCTCTCCGTGACTTCACGGAAGGGGTAAACACTCTTTTGTTGAATTTAACACTATTATCTTTCTCAGAACAAACAGATCTCCTGATTACACTTCTTAACCACTTCCCTACCACCCATAGTCATATGACATCCACAGATGGGATCTCCCATCCTGGGTGGACGTCATATGACGTCCTCGGCTTTGTGGGGGGATATCTGAATGATGCCTGCAGCTACAGGCATTATTCAGATATCCTTTTCTTCAGCCGGCGATTCTGCGCACCATAAGAATGATCATAGCAGCGGTTCCGCCGCTTGATCGTTCTTATAGGTGGCGGGAGGGGTCCTCAGATGTAAACAAAGCCGCCATTGCGGCTAGTAAGTATGAGATCAGAGAAAAAAATGTCACTGATCTCATGCTTTCCAGCCTGGAGGAGAGATGTGGGGTCTTATTGACCCCGCATCTCTCAATAAAGAGGACCTGTCACACACATTCCTATTACAAGGGATGTTTACATTCCTTTTAATAGGAATAAAAGTGATCAAAATAAAAAAAAAGTAAAATAAGTGTTAAAAAATAATAAAATAAGTAAAATAAAAAAATTAATAATAATAAAAAAAAAAAATTAAAACGCCCCTGTCCCCTATAGCTCGCGATCAGAAGCGAACGCACATGCAAGTCCCGCCCACATATGTAAACGCCGTTCAAACCACATATGTGAGGTATCGCCGCGTGCGTTAGAGCGCGTGCAACAATTCTAGCACTAGACCTCCTCTGTAACTCTAACCTGATAACCTGTAAAAAAAATTAAAGCCTCGCCTATGGAGATTTTTAAGTACGGAAGTTTTGCGCCATTGCATGAGTGTGAGCAATTTTAAAGCATGACATGTTAGGTATCTATTTACTCGGCGTAACATCATCTTTCATATTTTCCCCAAAAATTGGGCTAACTTTACTGTTTTGTTATTTTTTAATTCATGAAACCATTTTTTTTCCCCAAAAAAAGGCGTTTGAAAAATGATTGCGCAAATACCGTGCAAGAAAAAAAGTTGCAATGATCGACATTTTATTCCCTAGGGTGTCTGCTAAAAAAACATATATAATGTTTGGGGGTCCTGAGTAATTTTCTAGCAAAAGAATGATGATTTGTACATGTAGGAGAGAAGTGCCAGAATAGGCCCGGTATTTATGTGGTAAGAAAAGCCCGGTATTGAAGTGGTTAAACGTGTGCAGACCAAGTGTCATATTAGAGACACGGCTTGACAAAACAATCAAGGCTTAATAAATTTAGAAAGAATTTATTTTTACACATACTTCACAATAAAACCACTGTACCAACTCAGCTCTAGCTTTTTAAAGACAACCAAATTAGGGTATGTGCCTAAATATTTGGATTATCATTATTTTATACTGCAGTTAAAAATATAGATAATTCCAAATTGCTTTGCCATATATATTTAAATGGTTTTAGTTATGTGTATGCAAAAACAACTCCATTACCAAAGGTATAAATAAAAGAATTATACGTTACCAGTAGTTAAGAGTTCTGTCTGCTTGAGAATCAAAGTCCCAAGAGGGACTTCTTTCACCATTGCTACATGTTTGCGTTTTAAGATCTCCTTCCAGCTCCCTTCATGAGAGATCCCCCGACATTCTCCTTGCTATCTATCTTTTCTCTCTCTCACCCTGAACTCTTCCTACTTTTATCTCCCTCCAAAAAGTGGGTGTGTATCTTATCACTAGGTAACTGTTTTGGAAGGTTGTCTTAGCAACCAAATATACGCCATCTTGAACAATGTCATTTTTAACCTGTAGGGGCAGTGGTGTATAAGGAATAATTCCTAATGTTAGGGTCACTGAGTTCAAATAAAATGTATGACCCCCTTGGACCAAGGCTTAGAAAAACACACTTAATTGTCTAAGGGAGTCAAACACATGTCATGTATCCCAGCTATCTCGGCACCACTTCGGATTTACAGGTGTGAATGTTTTGTGAAAATCTACCCACATCTCAGCTAATGGGTTGTTAACATTCCTCGAAGCTGAAGTCATTTGGAATAACTTTTAACTTACTTTTGACAAATACAGCTCCTAATATCAATACAGCTAGGATCTCACATTTTGTAATAATATATATATGTAGATATGGGTTTAGACATATATATATATATATATATATATATATAACCAATACATAGATATACTATAAAAGAAACATTAAAGATATACAATACAACAGGAATTTTGAATAAGCCCTATAGTTTTGTAGCTTATTCTGAAATACTAATTTACGTTTTCAGGCTCCCTTGAAACAAGAGCTCCTTATCTTGTTTCTATTACTAAGTGTCCAAACCTTTGAGTTACAACCTGGGGAGACTGGTACAGCCAAGACCCCCTAGTGAGACATAAGAACAAAGCCTATTCATGCCTATGAATCTAATTTAAACTTTTAAAGATAGTGAATTTGGGTTAACCTCTCAAAGAGAAAGTAGAAACCAAAGTATTGTTCATAGCATATCATGAGCTATGAGCTTAACTTTAGAGACAAAATGGCTGTCCTCTCGTTCATAATATACATGAATATGAACAATATGAAAAATACATAATATGCATAATATAAAGGCCTATATGTATATTCTTTTTAACCCCAAATGTTCTGACACTCCTATTAGAACATGGCTCGTCAGTGTTTTGGCTGCTCCTGCCCAGTACTCTGATTGCCGTCCTGTTGCTGCTGCTGCTGCCAGACTCTGCTGCCATTTATTCTTGACCTTGCTCTTTTTCCTGCCCTGCTGCCTTGCTTCCTGCTCCTCCACTTGAACCCTACCTTGTGTGTATCTCATTTGTGTATATGGTGTATATTGTTAGTTTTGTTTTAGGCATTGCTGGTTAGGTATTTTGTTATTTCGGTTTGATTCTCATGCTTTCTTATGTTTATTGTTTGCTGGTGTGTGATTGTCTTTTGTTTCACTGTAAATACATCTCACTTTAAAGATACAGTATACACATATGGTCTGGTCCCAGTTGCTTGGTGTAGCTACATACAGGTTTATCTGGCCTCCCAGCTGCTGATTCCTGACACCTGCAGGTGCAGCAGCTGATTGATAATTTTAAAATCACTCATATTCACATTCACTTTACACATGGACAGCTATTCCTTCAGAATAAAAAAAAGGTAGGAATCTGCAATAACATTTGTTAAAATCACTGCACTGTACATAGATCACCCAGAGGGGAATGTCTTTTTTTTTTTTTTTTAACAAAAGTGGAGTTACTCTTTAAATCAATTAGTTTAGTTCCACTTTATGTTATGGAATGATGTTCTAAAATCCAATAAGCAAAAACTGGGCAGGACTCAAAGCTGCTTGGAATTTCAATAAAGGCTACATTGCCGTCCAGCAGGAATTAGCAGCAGATCCACAAGAATTGAGAATACCTGCTGATCTCTTAACCACTTCAATACTGGGCACTTATACCCCCTTCCTGCCCAGGCCAATTTCAGCTTTCAGCGATGTCGCACTTTTAATGGCAATTGCGCGGTCATGCAACACTGTACCCAAACACATTTTTTTTAAAGATTTTACCTACAAATAGAGCTTTCTTTTGATGGTATTTGATCACCACTGGGTTTTTTATTTTTTTCATTTTCTTTGTTTCTGTTATACAATTTTGTAAATAAGTACGTTTTATCCTTCACTGATGGGTACTGATGAGGCTGCACTGACAGGCACTGATAAGGCAGCACTAATGGGCACTGATGAAGCGGCACTAATATACAGCACTGATGGGCACTGATAGGCAGCACTGATATGCAGCACCGATGGGCACTGATAGGCACTCATAGGTGGCACTGATGTGCACTTATAGGCCGCACTGATGGGTGGCACTGATGGGCACTTATAGATGGCACTGATAGGCAGCACTGATGAGGAGGCACTGACAGGCATTACTGATGGGCACTGATTGGCATCTCTAATGGGCACTAATTGGCATCCTTGATGGGCACTGATTGGCATCCCTGGTGGGCACGGATGGGTACAGGTGGGTATCCCTGGTAGGCTCTGGTGGGCATCCCTGGTGGGTCTGCACTGATAATCAATGTGCTGATTATCAGCGCAGACCCCCCCTGTCAGGAGAACCACTGATTGGCTCTTCTCTTATCAGTGTGAATAGAGGAAAAGCTGATAAACGGCACTTCCTGGTTACAGTGTGACCAGCTGTGATTGGACTATGTCATAGGCTCTTTACCAAGATTGTAGATGCGGTGTGTCATGGGCGCACGCAGGCGGTTTATCCTGCTGGACATCATATGACGCCCATTCAGGATAAAATTGACCACTTTGCAGCCGAAATTCTGCTATATGACAGGCGGGAAGTGGTTAAAGTGGTTGTAAACTACAGACGTTGCCAAAAAAAAAAAAAACAGCAAGGCAATAGCATAATGTGCTAGTATGCATCGCATACAGTAGTTCTAAAGAAAGGCTTAAGGTTTTTTACCTTCAATGTTCTTGGCATGAAGGTAAAAAACCTTCTGTTTTGTGCAGTAGCCCGCCTGAGCCCCCACTGATCTAGCGATGTTCACGATAGCCTCGGCTGGATGATACTCTCCATTGGCTCCCACTGCTGTCAATAACAGCCAGTGAGCCAATGAGGAGAGAGCATGGGGGGGGGAGGCATGGCTCTATGTGTCTGATGGATGCATAGAGCAGTGGCTTAGGAGCGAGCACGCAGCGGTGCCCCTGGGCAAGCAGCTTTCTCTGGGGCGCTGCTCGAGGGAGGGGCCAGGAGTGCCGGCAAGGTACCAAAAAAAAAAGAGGATCGGGGCTGCTGTGTGCAAAACCATTGCACAGAGCAGATAAGTATGACTTGTTTGTTATTTTAGAAAAAAAATGAAGCTTTATTATTACTTTAAGTCAGCCATAGAGGCAGGGGCGGCCGTCCATTAGGGGTGCCCGGGTGCTGCCCCCTCTCTCCTTGCCACCCCCTATATGCAGTGGATAGATTCATACATAGCAATGGATAGATTCGTACACCCTTTCAGGTCACCAACCAGGCATATAAATTAAAGCCCGAAGTCTAAGGCCGGAACCAGGAGGGGGATGTTGTATGTGGCGCCGCTTTTTTTTTGGGCTGGGTGGTGGGGTTGTGTGACTTACCAGTGCCCATCAATGCTGACCACTAAACTCACCTGCCAGACACTGACCATTACACTGACCAGCCTGACCTACATATACTGACCTACCTGACATACATACACACACTCATCCACATACACTGACCTACCTGACCTACATACACTGACCTACCTGACATACATACACACACTGACGGTAGTGACCTACATACACTGACCTGCCTGACCTACATACACTGACGGTAGTGACCTACATACACTGACGTGCCCGACCTACATACACTGACAGTAGTGACATACTTACACTGACCTACATACACTGATGGTAGTGACATACATACACTGACCTGCCTGACCTACATACACTGACCTACATACACTGACCTGCCTGACCTACATACACTGACCTACCTGACCTACATAAACTGACGGTAATGACATACATACACTGACCTGCCTGACCTACATACACTAACCTGCCTGACATACATACACTGACCTGCCTGACCTACATACACTGACCTACCTGACATACATACACTGACCTGCCTGACCTACATACACTGGAAAGAAAAAAAGAAGAGGTGAAAAAACGCGCGGCCAATGATGGAGGATATAGCTGCCTGCACAACAGATGTACTGTATTTATAAAAAAAGTGTAAGTGTAGGAGTGCAGCGCTCAAAATGATGATATACTCAGACAGTATATATGATGTGTAACATAAAACCCCCGTATAATGAGACACAGCTGAATGGAACCAAAAAATGGGTGATGTGTAATAGACAAATTAATGCAAACATGAACACTCCTGATGACTGTAAACTATTATAGCTTAATTGACAAGTGAACCAATTGCAATAATGAAAATGTGAATAAACATAAAGTGACAAAATGGAAATCTACAATGAAAATATGCAAAACAAAATTAACACCATCAAAGTGACGAACCAAGTATAATGGTGAGTATGTGAATATAAAGTCCAAATATTCCAATGGTGAAAAGGTGACTATATAACAAGTTGTCAGCAGGTAATCCACCATCGTGAAGATTTGAGGCTTACCAGACAGGGTGGACCCAGCAAGGCTTACGCCTAGTGAGTCAAACGAGCTTGATGGTGTAGCACACTAAAGGGGAGGTACAGCAAGCACAACTTCCAATGAAAACCAGGCAAGGATGTATCACAGCAATGACATCAATGAATATCCACCATGGAATGGGCAACGGTATATGTAAAACTCCTCGCAAAGTATTTATATAGCAAAAGGAGAGAACTGGGACCACATAGTGTAATTCCGTTAAAAGAGGAACATTTATTGATAAAATTATAAAATGGTCACTCACCTTTGAGAAGACAAGTAAAAACGTTTGTAATCAAAATGACGCAGTGGCATCAGCAAAGCCCTTCCTGATGCGTTTCGTCTTAATAAGGCATCATCTGGGGTGCTGGTCCACTGCTTCCACTGCGTATTTATAGACAAGAGTACCCCTTCATGAGGGCCAGCTCCACAATTGCCAAAAGAGTCACTTCCGGTTTGTAAAATGGCGCCCATGGCTTGAACTCCAAGCCTCACTTTGGTATGTGGCTCAAGCCTCAGTTCCAAAATAGAAGGGGCATGGTGTAACCAAATCACTCTCAAAAGAGAGGATATGAATTAACCTTCTAAATATATCACGACTGGATCATGTTATTAAAGATACTCCAGCAATGGATATATAAAAAACAAATAGAGTACAAAATGAAATGTGTATAATAAACCTGAATGAGCAGTAGGGCTACAGAAAAATGGCGCCCGGACCTCTCATGGAATGGATCCAGAGTTGGAGTACAACGGAGTCCACAATCAACTGGCCGTCCACACTACGGAGCCGTTAGGCCCCCGAATGGGGACGTACAACATACCGATCCGCCGGGATGGAAACAGGACGGCACAGCAACGTCTTGCGCCGCAGGGCTACAACAAAATGGCGCCCGCGATCCGGAACGTGGTCCTCTAGCGTCTGTCATCACAAAGATGGCGGATATCAACAGATACACACCAAGCCTCATTCTGATGACAGCTATGACTCCTGTGACTGGAATCATCGACCGGAAGTCGGGCGATATAGTAGAGATAGAAAAAAATGCAAAAAATGGAATGCAAAAAACAATGTATGATGCACCTACATATATTGTACTACATAAGACCCACCCCTATATGTATGCCTAAGAAGTTCGACTCTTGGCCAACAGGCTAATGTTGGGCCATTGGGGTGCGATGTATCAGTAATATATGGAGCTGACCCCCTCATGTGTTAACATACAATGTTGCGGTTTGCAAACACAAATGAATATAAACAAAAGCATATGTAATTGTAATTCAAAGTAAATATAAGATGATTAAGAATCTAAATGTAATATTTGAAAGAGATGTATAGACTGTAGAATTGGAATATGTGTATTGGTACAAAACATTACCCAAAAGGATCCTGCTTGTACTGTTGGAAAGGGGTGGGAGACTATGCCCTATTTAAAAAGGCATTAACGTCCCACTCAACGTTCATACCCCATGGTTGGTATGATTGGAGAACATATATCCAATATGTCTCCAATTGTGACACTCCCCTGGTGAGGGCACCACCTTTCCATGGGGGAATATAACAATCTATAACCAAAAAACTGGTACCTGCAGGGTTGCGATAGTGGTACTCCCTATAATGTCTGGGGACTGTATGTTTGGTATCTCCACCCTTGATCTTAGCTATATGCTCCCCCACTCTGATTGTAAATGTACGTGTGGTACGTCCAATGTATTGTTTTTCACATGGACATGTGATCAAATACACAACGTATCTTGAAGCACATGTGTGGAAACCTTTGATTGTATAAGTATGGTTTATAACGGTGGATTTAAACTGTAACGATTGAGCCTTCCTGATTTTATTATGACAGCATACCACACATTTCTTAGAAGGGTAATAGCCCTTCATATTCTGAAAAAAAGAGGGACGTATTGGAGGATTAATAATATTGGGAGCGATTTTACTCTGTAAAGAAGGGACTCCTCTAAAAGTTAGTTTGGCGTTTTGTGGAAGTAATGGGCGTAGAACTTTGTCTGTTCTCAACACCCCCCAAATGTCTATTCAATATAGTTTGGATGTCCTTATGTTGAATAGAGTAGGACGTTAGTATAGCCCATTTGTATAATTTATCTTGTGCCTTTGGTGGTCGGTCTGATAGCAGGGAATGTCTATCTAACTCCAAAACATCCTGATACTGTGTATGCAACCAACATTGGGTCATAACCCTTGTCAAGAAATTTATTCGTCAAGGTGGCAGCTTGTTGCACAAAAATATCTGTATCTGTGCAGTTCCTACGGAGTCTTACAAATGTACTCCTAGGGACGGCTTTAAGCCACGATTGATGATGGCAGCTATCAACGGGAATAAACCAGTTTCTGTCTGTGGGCTTAAAGAATGTTTTAAACTTAAACCGCCCAGAGTCGATCTCGACTTCAAGATCCAAAAAGTGCACGTTAGTGGAACTAGACTCATAAGTAAGAGAAATCCCACGATCATTGGAATTCAAAGTGCAGAAAAAAGATTCAAGGGATTCGAGGCTGCCATCCCAAAAGGAGGAGGATGTCGTCTATATACCTAGCCCATAGGATTAGAGAGGAGCCCCCCTCATGATAGACGACATCCTCCTCCCACTTGACCATAAATAGGTTGGCGAGGCTGGGGGCAAACTTGGCCCCCATAGCGACGCCTTTCTGCTGAATATAGTATCGCTGGTCGAACCAAAAGTAGTTATGTGCTGTGGCGAATTCCAACAGCTCTATGATGTAACCACACTGTACCTGAGTAATAGAAGGATCTTTACTCAAATAATAGTTGACAGCTTCAATGCCTAAGGCATGCGGAATGCAAGTATACAGGGGGGCGACATCAGCCGTAGCTAATATATAGTCGCCCTGTATATCTAACTGTTCCAAGCGCTGAATGGTGTGGCTAGTATCTCTAAGGTACGAAGGAACTCGTTTGACCAACGGCTGTAAGAAAAAAATCAATATATCCGCTAATTGAGGTGAACGAGTCGATGCCACTTATGATCGGGCGACCTGGGGGGTGAATGGGGTCCTTGTGAATTTTTGGTAAGAAGTAAATGGTGGGGAACCTAGGTGCTAGAGGCACCAAATAAGATCGCTCTTTGTTATTCAAAATTTTCATTTCGAATCCTTTATCCACCAGGGCCACTAATTGGTCCCTAAAACTGTTGGTGGGTTTGATAAGTATTTCTGTGTCACCAAGAATTCTATACATCTCTTGTTCGTAATCTAACCTATCTAAAACTACGATGCCACGCCTTTGTCGGCGGGGTGTATGACTATATCTTTGTTCTCACTAAGTGACTTGATGCCCGCGTGTAGCATAGGATGACTACGAGGCTACTTAATAGGCAATTGGGCCAAGTCACTGAGAACAAGGTCCTTGAAGATACTGACAGCCGGAGCAACGGGGACAGGGGGATTGAACAAGGAAGGATTCGACAGTCCATAATGCACTGTACCCGAAGTAGCGGCTGCCTCGTAACGTTCACAAGGATTGGACACAAGATATCTCTGAATGTTAATTTTCCTAATATACTTTTGTACATCAATAAAAGTATGGAACTTGTCCAACTATTCATTCTGTAGTCCAAGATAAGAACTAGGAGGACTGTGGGAATTGTATAAAGAACACAGGACAGCGCTGAATTTCTGACAAGATCAACAGGGCTTTTTAGCGCTTATCATATTTAACAAAAAAGTGTGTATATATATATGTGTATATATATATATATATATATATATATATATATAATTGCCTTGAAAAAGTATTCATACACCTTGAAATTTTCCACATTTTGTGAAGTTACAACCAAAAACGTAAATGTATTTTATTGGAATTTTATGTGATAGACCAATACAAAGTGGCACGTAATTGTAAAGTGGAAGGAAAATGATAAATGGTTTTCAAAAATTTTTAACAAATACATTTGTGAAATGTGTGATGTGCATTTGTATTCAGCCTCCTTGAGTCAATACTTTCTAGAACCACCTTTTACTGCAATTACAGCTGCAAGTGTTTTTGGGGATGTCTCTACCAGATTTGCACATCTAGAGAGGGACATTTTGGGCAATTTTTCTTTGCAAAATAGCTCAAGCTCTGTCAGATTGGATGAAGGGCGACTGTGAACAGCAATTTTAAAGTCTTGCCACAGATTCTCAGATGGATTTGTGTCTGGACTTTGACTGGGTCATTCTAACACATGAATATGCTTTGAGCTAAACCATTCCATTGTAGCTCTGACTGTATGTTTAGGGTCGTTGTCCTGCTGGAAGGTGACCCTCCACCCCAGTCTCAAGTCTTTTGCAGACTCTAACAGGTTTTCTTCTAAGATTGCCTCCATCTATCTTCCCATCAACTCTGATCAGCTTACCTATCCCTGCTGAAGACCACCATGTTTCACGGTGGGGATGGTGTGTTCAGGGTGATGTGCAGTGTTAGTTTTCTGCCACACATAGTGTTTTGCTTTTAGGCCAAAAAGTTAAATTTTGGTCTCATATGACCAGAACACTGTGTTGCTATGGCTACTAATCACTTCACCCCCCCCCCCCCTCTCCATTGATGTGTGAATAAACCAGTTGGATAGGTTTTGGAGCTGAGACAGGAAGGATGTGATGTAAGCAGGAGTTAGGGGGAGGAGATTTAGCTTTTGAAAGAAACGTGTTCAGAAAACAGAGATGTGTTTGGAAGGACAATGGGGAAAGACATGGCTACCAGAAGCTGAAAAGTTTTGGAGAACTTTTGAGTTGGACTGAGCAAGAAACCATAAAGGACATTACATCTTAAACCCTAAGTTGAGTAACTGTTTAGTTTACTTAATGCGTACATAGTGTACATGCTTACATTTGTAGGCATATATTTGTAAGCTATGAGTTGTGTTGTATTGTGCATCGTACAGTTGTATGTGCAGTTTTTCCTGTTTAGTAAAGCACTGATACACTACAGAAGTCTAAGCTTCCTTGGTTTCCTGCAAGAACTTTAATAGATAGACGCAAAGCATAATAAGCACCTTCTTCCTCATGTTTGCTGTGTCCCCCACATGGCTTCTCGCAAACTGCAAATGGGACTTCTTATGCCTTTTTTTCAACAATGGCTTTCTTCTTGCCACTCTTCCATAAAGGGCAGATTTGTGGAGTGCACGACTAATAGTTGTCCTGTGGCCAGATTCTCCCACCTGAGCTGTGGATCTCTTAAGCTCCTACAGAGTTACCATAGGCCTCTTGGCTGCTTCTCTGATTAATGCTCTCCTTGCCCGGCCTGTCAGTTTAGGTGGACGGCCATGTCTTGGTAGGTTTGCAGTTGTGCCATACTCTTTTCATTTTCAGATGATGGGTTGAACAGTGCTCCGAGATGTTCAAAGCTTGGGATATTTCTTTATAACCTAACGCTTCTTTAATCTTCTGCACAACTTTATCCCTGACCTGTCTGGTGTGTTCCTTGGCCTTCATGATTCAGTGTGTTCACTAAGGTTCTCTAACAAACCTCTGAAGGCTTCACAGAACAGCTGTATTTACACACGGGTGGACTCTATTTACTAATCAGGTGACTTCTGAAGGCAATTGGTTTCAATAGATTTTAGTTAGGGGTATCAGAGTAAAGGGGGCTGAATAAAAATGCACGCCACACTTTTCTGATATTTACTTGTAAAAAAAATTGAAAATCATTTATCATTTTTATTTATTTATGCATGTTGTCTGGCTTTGCTCTTTAAATTCTGGATAGCTTGGATGTTAAGGAACACAAATTACAGCTTGTTTATCCCATGCTGTTTTTTTACATCTGATTTATAGAAGACAGTACATAATACGGCTGTGAGAACCCCTCTAGCTACCGTTTCCCCCATCACCTGCCAGCCTTCCTTGTTTACCCAATAAGTATTGTTTTATGAACTACAGGAAGTAATTCAATCATTACACCACAGCAGAAAAATATATCTATCAAAATTCAATAAACCTCACTTCCAACACCAACTGCCTGCGTTTCACACCTTATAGGAAAACAAATTAACAATTGCTGAAGATTCAGTTTTTGCTTGAAGCAAATGTTCCCTAGTTGTATCTGTGTTAGAGAGAATGTATAGTGTTTATATATTGTCCTTATTATTTTATCATGTTCACAATGATAAAAGTTGTTTTCTTCTTTTATTCAGGCAAATATGATAGTAGGTGAAAATGTATTTCTATTTCTTGCTGCCAGGAGGTGGCAGGCACCAAGCATTCCATCAATTAAAATTTTCTTGAGGCTCAAAAACTAGCTGCTGCTGTGAAGTAGACCCGAAAAGCAGGATAGATCAGATTACACATGTAGCAATACCCCCGCAGGGGCCGCTGGTTTAAGATTTGGGTCTGCCGTTACCTTACTGTTGACCACATCCGTCCTAGGGGTCTTCCTTGAAGAGTTGCTCACAAATGTCTGCACCAAACACTTAAGCCCTGTACACACGATCGGTTTTACCGATGAAAACAGTCCGATGGACTTTTTTTTCAACGGACAAACCGATCGTGTATGGGCCCCATCGGTCTTTTTTCTATCGGTGTTAAAAAATAGAACATGTTTTAAATTTATCAGATGGGAAAAAAAACGATAGCAAATTACTATCGTCTGTGGGGAACTCCATCGGATAAAAAACCCACGCATGCTCAGAATCAAGTCGACGCATGCTCAG
Source organism: Rana muscosa (assembly GCA_029206835.1). Classification (NCBI taxonomy): domain Eukaryota; kingdom Metazoa; phylum Chordata; class Amphibia; order Anura; family Ranidae; genus Rana; species Rana muscosa. The sequence continues at coordinate 202,659,056 of CM055118.1, forward strand.
AAGCATAGAACTTAAATTTTTCTTGGCTCGTCTGCGTGTTTTACATCACCGCGTTTGGGACGATCTGTTTTTTGACTGATGGTGTGTAGACAAGACTGATGGAAGTCAGCTTCATCGGATTTCGGATGGAAAAATCCATTGGTTTAAAATCCATAGGAAATCCGATCGTGTGTACAGGGCTTTAGTCTCTTTTTCTCAAGGGTTTTATTACAGAACTTCCAGACAGAGGGATGGAGGGTTAGGGGAGATTCAGGTACCTTGCTTGCGGATCACGGGTATTTTCCTAATCCAGAGGACAAACAGCTTCCACACTGGATATAGCCACCACCGGATAGGCCTCTCTCACTGACCTAGCAGCCGGTGCGAGCTCTTTCAAAAGTCTCTGCCACAGACTTGGGTAACCACACACTTGGTAAAGTTCTGAACACATAGCACACGGTACCAGAATCTTTCAGCCAGGCTGGCAGCACTGTGAGGTAAATTTCCATCCGGATGCGTCCTCCAATTGAGTCCTCAATTGCTTGGTCCCTTCACGCAGGCAAAGCGACACAGGACCATCCCCGGATCAGCAGGCCCCAGAAACTCCTGGGCCTACTTTCAGTAACGGAGCCTCTGGGATCTGCAGGCCCAGAGGCAGAAAACAGCTAACACATCCCTAAGGCCAGGAGGGCTTTCAGGTCAGGATCGGAAGACCCCGCAAAAAATGGTGTCTGCTCCTTAAGTACCCTCTCCCAGAATGCACAGCAGGGTGACCAATCCCACTGAGCTGCTTCTGGGCAAGAGGTACCCAATACATACAGCCTGCTGCATTTCCATCCCTGACCTGTGGTGACAGCGACACCCACAGTCAGGTGGAAAATGTGCAACCCAGCCGAACTGGAACAGAGACCCAAAATTTGGTACAATTATTCTGAGCTAAACTACAGCTCAGACAACTAAATTTACACTAGCGTCTACCCAATAGGAGGAAGGCGCTACACACAGATACCTAAATGTTTTCTCCCTCTCCCTCGATGACTAAAAATGATAAAGACTGATCAGATAAAATCCAAGAAGCAGCAGGAGAGGCAAAAGAAGCACAGATCCTCAGAATGGATGAAGCAGAAGCAGGGAGATTTTGCACTGCAGGTCTTCGGGTACAACTTCCTCTCCAGCAAGGAGAACCGTTAGCAACACTACAGTGACCTCACAAAAATCTCACTCTAGATCTGGTGGAACTAGCAGTCAGAGGCAGTAGTGCCTTAGGTGATATCACACTGCAGATATACAGCTATGACAATATAGGCACCAGTGGCGGCTGGTGCTCAAATTTTTTGGGGGGGCGCAAACAAACTGAAAAAAAAAAATCATCAATTGCCGCCACTGTGCCCATTAAACGCAGCCACTGTGCCCAAACGCCACTAGTTTGTCCCCAAATGCAGCCAGTTTCCCCCCCATATGCAGCCAGTTTCTCCCCCATATACAGCCAGTTTCTCCCCCATAATACAGCCAGTTTCTCCCCCATATGCAGCCAGTTTCTCCCCCATAATACAGCCAGTTTCTCCCCCATAATGCAGCCAGTTTCTCCCCCATAATGCAGCCAGTTTCTCCCCCATAATGCAGCCAGTTTCTCTCCCATATGCAGCCAGTTTCTCCCCCATATGCAGCCAGTTTCTCCCCCATATGCAGCCAGTTTCTCCCCCATAATACAGCCAGTTTCTCCCCCATAATGCAGCCAGTTAATCCCCCATAATGCAGCGTTTCTCCCCCATAATGCAGCCAGTTTCTCCCCCATAATGCAGCCAGTTTCTCCCCCATTGACAGAGAGCTCCCTCAAGCTTAATGCATCCAAAACAGAACTGTTCATTTTCCACGCTAACCGAAAGAAAAACGCCAGGACCACATGGACACCATCCACCATCCTTGGACAAAACATAACCCCAAGCACCAAAGTAAAAAGCCTGGGAGTCATCTTTAACTCAGACATGACTATGGACGCACAAATAGGATCAGTAGTCAGCGGATCTCACCACCTTCTCCGCCTGCTACGAAGACTTATCCCTTTCATCCCAGAAAAAGACAGAGCAGTAGTAGTCAGAACCATCATCAATTCCCGGCTTGACTACGCTAATTCCCTTTATCTAGGACTTCCCAAATACCAGATTGCACGTCTACAAGTCATCCAAAACACAGCGGCCAGACTGGTAACAGGGAAAAAACCCTGGGAATCAATCACACCATCCCTGAGAAGCCTCCACTGGCTATCCGTAAAGGATCGGGTCACATTCAAGACCCTCTGCCTCACCCACAAATGTGCACAAGGAAAGGCACCACAATATCTATGCGAAAAAATAAAACACTACACCACTACTCGTGACCTTCGATCAACCAACCAAAACCTCCTCCATATCCCCAAGACTCGCTACAAAGCCAAGGGAGAACGAAGGTTTGCTGTCCAAGGACCAAGACTATGGAATGCGCTACCCGTGAACATCCGCATGGAAGAAAACCATCGAGCCTTCCGGAAAAAACTAAAGACCCATCTCTTCTAAAGGATCTCAACGACACTGGATGCCAAGCGCCTTGAGGCGATTTAGTTCGCAATTGTAGCGCTATACAAGTTCTCACTCACTCACTCACTCATATGCAGCCAGTTTCTCCCCCATATGCAGCCAGTTTCTCCCCCATAATGCAGCCAGTTTCTCCCCCATAATGCAGCCAGTTTCTCCCCCATAATGCAGCCAGTTTCTCCCCCAATATACAGCCAGTTTCTCCCCCATAATACAGCCAGTTTCTCCCCCATATGCAGCCAGTTTCTACCCCAATATACAGCCAGTTTCTCCCCCATAATACAGCCAGTTTCTCCCCCATATGCAGCCAGTTTCTCCCCCATATGCAGCCAGTTTCTCCCCCATAATACAGCCAGTTTCTCCCCCATATGCAGCCAGTTTCTCCCCCATAATGCAGCCAGTTTCTCCCCCATAATGCAGCCAGATTCTCCCCCATAATGCAGCCAGTTTCTCCCCCATATTGCAGCCAGTTTCTCCCCCATAATGCAGCCAGTTTCTCCCCCATATGCAGCCAGTTTCTCCCCCATAATACAGCCAGTTTCTCCCCCATAATGCAGCCAGTTTCTCCCCCATATGCAGCCAGTTTCTCCCCCATATGCAGCCAGTTTCTCCCCCATATGCAGCCAGTTTCTCCCCCATAATACAGCCAGTTTCTCCCCCATATGCAGCCAGTTTCTCCCCCATAATACAGCCAGTTTCTCCGCCATATGCAGCCAGTTTCTTCCCCAAATGCAGCCAGTTTCTCCCCCATAATACAGCCAGTTTCTCCCCTCTGTCTTTTTTTATTTGTATAGCAAAAAATAAAAACCCCAGAGGCAATCAAATACCACCAAAAGAAAGCTCTATTTATGGGAACAAAATGATAAAAATTCTGTTTGGGTACAGTGTAGCATGATCGCGCAATTGTCATTTAAACAGCGACAGCGCAGAAAGTTGAAAATTGGCTTGGGCAGGAAGGGGCGTAAGTGCCTGGTATTGAAGTGGTTAAAGCAGCGTGTTTTGTGTGCAGCTCCATAGGGGTTTAGAAATGCATGCACCCACACTAACATGAATCTAACCCTAATCTCAGGAATGGGGGGCCGAAATACAAATCTTTTGACAGTTAAAAAAGCTCCCATATAATATTTCATATATAGTTGTTTGCCTGGAGCTTTAAGTGATTTTCTTCCAGTCATCGTTTGTGAAGTATGCTGATTGGTCTGTTTATCATACAAACAGCCAGTAGCGATGAGACAGTGAAAGCTAAAGGAGGAGAAACCGAAAGGTTAATAGTTGATGTGAAGGGAGAAAAGAAAAATGAATACTATAAATATTAATAAATGTAATAAAATACACATGAACATAGCCTAGTATATTGCAGAATGCTCTGATAATCTTCCGCTCTTCCTTTTTCCATCAGTTGTCATGTCACTCACTGGCCTTAGGCAGGTGACCACTGTGCCCGTTCACTATATACACTGTTTTAGAATTCAGACTCATTGGCTGGGCACTGGTATCTACGACAAACATTCATTGCATGCCTTCTGGCAGCTTGGCTGGTTACAAATTTTATCCTCAACTAGAACGTTGAATCTAGAGGGTAAGATGGATCCTTAGGGCTCTGGATAAGATCCGGATAAAATAATCTCAAAACTAACAGTAGCACAGGCTGCTACACTGCCAGCAATTAAAACTATGAACCTGCAGTAATAATCTGGTGTGAGTGCATCATAGGCAAAGCTGCTGAAAACAAACCACGAGCAGTTTAGATTTTGTTATCTCTATTGTATTTTTAAAGTGTATTTCCACTTTTGCAGCCAAATTGGGATAACATCTGCTTATATCTGTCACATGTCCCCATACACATAGCATCACTGTAAAAAATATTAAAAAAATTGTTGCTTACTTTATTACTTACTTAACAATCTTACTTAGCGTCTCCCTTCTATGTAATGTAAAGGAGGGGGCAGGGGAGTTATGTTTACCATTAATTACCCTGTCTGTATACTGTGCTGGCAGATCGCATTATCAGTTGTAAACTAGATGTGTCCACTGTCTGTTCTAACAAAGGGTTAAAGATCTCAAGTCTTGGGCAGTACATGTATGTAAATGTGCTTAAACGAAAACTGTCCCCCAGTCTGTGCTCTAATTGCACATTGGAAGCTATTCTAAACAATAAAAGCTGCCTAGAGAGTGCTATGTATAAACCTGCACCAAAGATACAACGAGAAAGGTAAGAAATATTTGAATATTTTACTGTATGCTGTGTGAATGAGAACACATAAAAATCACTTGGTGGAGGTTCTCTGAATTGACTTCAAAAGTGGAAATACATTTTAAGTACCTTTAAAGTAGAACTGCATTGCATACTTCCCAACTTTTTTTAGATGAAAAAGAGGGACACTTAAGTACAAAATAGGTGGACAAAAGGCACAACCCCTTACCATGCCACAGCAACTACAAACAATATGCAAAAAAATATTGATTAACCATATAAGCCCAGGACCATTATGCAGCTTAAAGACCAGGCCATTTTTTGCGATTTGGCACTGCGTCACATTAACTGACAATTGCACGGTCTTGCGACGTGGCTCCCAAACAAAATTGGCGTCCTTTTTTTTGTCACAAATAGAGCTTTCCTTTGGTGGTATTTGATCACCTCTGTGTTTTTTTTGTTTTTTTGCGCTATAAACAAAAATAGAGCAACAATTTTGAAAAAAATTGAATATTTTTAACTTTTTGCTATAATAAATATCCCCAAAAAATATATAAAAAAACATTTTTTTCCTCAGTTTAGGCCGATACGTATTCTTCTACATATTTTTGGTAAAAAAAAATCGCAATAAACGTTTATTGATTGGTTTGCGCAAAATTTATAGCGTCTACCAAATAGGGGATAGTTTTATTGCATTTTTATTAATAATTCTTTTTTTCTAGTAATGGCGGCGATCAGCATTTTTTATCGTGACTGCGACATTATGGCGGACACATCGGACACTTTTGACACTATTTTGGGACCATTGTAATTTTTACAGCGATCAGTGCTATAAAAATGCACTGATTACTGTAAAAATGGCACTGGCAGTGAAGGGGTTAACCAGGAGGGGGCGCTGTAGGGGTTAAGTGTGCCCTGATGTGTGTTTCTTACTGTGGGTGGGCGTGGCTTAGCGTGTGACGTCACTGATCGTCGTTCCCTATGACAGGGAACAGACGATCAGTGACAGGCTCACTAGGAAGCACGGGGAGAGGTTTGTTTACACTTACCTCTCTCCGTTCTTCCTCTCTGTGACCCGATCGTGGGACACCTGCGGCGATCGGGTACACTGTTCCCGTGGGGATGGTCACGGAGAGGAGGACCTGTACGCCCTTGTGCCCAGCCGCGGCATTCTGCCAACGTACATCGGCGTGTGGCGGTCCTTAAGTGGTTAATCAAGTGGTACCTGTACGTGATTTCGTGCACAAGGTCTGCGGCGCACGCACGCTTTGTGGGAACAGTTTGGGGATGGCTCCTTCCTGTTCACATAACTGCGCACCAGTGCACAAAGCAAGGTCCATAAAGACATAGATGAGCAAGTTTGGGGTGGAGGAACTTGACTGGCCTGCACAGAGCAGAGTCCTGACCTCAACCCGATAGAACACCTTTGGGATGAATAAGAGTGGAAACTGCGAGCCAGGCCTTCTTGTCCAACATCAGTTCCTGACCTCACAAATGCGCTTCTGGAAGAATGGTCAAACACTCCCATAGACACACTCATAAACCTTGTGAGCAGACTTCCCAGAGGAGTGGAAGATGTTATAGCTGCAAAGGGTGGGTCAACTCAATATTGAACCCTAAGGACTAAGACTGGGATGCCATTAAAGTTCATGTACGTGTAAAGGCAGGCATCCCAATCAGTGGTAACTGGTGACGTTTTAGAATGGGAGGGTGCCAGGCCCTGCCCCTCTTTTTTGACCCATCCCACTTCTTATAAGCCACACCCCTTATAGAATCCACCCACTCCATCCCCTGTATTCCACTAACTTTCACCCATAGTGTCAGGAGTATTTAGCTCAGCATCATAGGACAGAGAATACAGCCCCAGAATCACAGAACTGGAGTATACAGCCCCAGCACCACAGGACAGAGTATACAGCCCCAGCATCATAGGACAGAGTATACAGCCCCAGCATCACAGGACAGAGTATACAGCCCCATCATCACAGGACAGAGTATACAGCCCCAGCACCACAGGACAGAGTATACAGCCCCAGCACCACAGGACAGAGTATACAACCCCAGCACCACAGGACAGAGTATACAGCCCCAGGATCACAGGACAGAGTATACAGCCCCAGCACCACAGGATAGAGTATACAGCCCTGGGATCACAGGACAGAGTATACAGCCCCGGGATCACAGGACAGAGTATACAGCCCCGGCATCGCAGGACAGAGTATACAGCCCCAGCATCGCAGGACAGAGTATAGAGCCCCAGCATGACAGGACAGAGTATACAGCCCCAGCACCACAGGACAGAGTATACAGCCCCAGCACCACAGGACAGAGTATACAGCCCCAGCACTGACTGATGATTATCGATCTATATCCAGTTCCCCATGGTGTCTTTTGATATGGGTCTGCAGAGAGGATGCAGTCAGTGCAGAGCTTGCTAATAAAGGTAGCAAACAGAAACATGTCTTTCTCTCTAACTTGTGACTCATCACTCTAGCACATCAGTTGATGTTTCAGTTGGTTTTAGCAGACAAATTGTAATGCAGCAATAACAACTTTACTTTTCCAGAGTATACAGCCCAAGCACCCCAGGACAGAGTATACAGCCCAACCACCACAGGACAGAGTATACAGTCCCAGCGTCCCAGGACAGAGCATACCGCCCAAGCATCACAGGACAGAGTATACAGCCCCAGCACCACAGGACAGAGTATACAGTCCCAGCACCACAGGACAGAGTATACAGCCCCAGCACCACAGGACAGAGTATACAGCCCCAGCACCACAGGACAGAGTATGCAGCCCCAGCACCACAGGACAGAGTATACAGCCCCAGCATCACAGGACAGAGTATACAGCCCCAGCATCACAGGACAGATTATACAGCCCCAGCATCACAGGACAGACTATACAGCCCCAGCATTACAGGACAGACTATACAGCCCCAGCATTACAGGACAAAGTATACAGCCCCAGCACTGACTGATGATTATCGATCTATATCCAGTTTCCCATGGTGTCTTTTGCTATGGGTCTGCAGAGAGGATGCAGTCAGTGCAGAGCTTGCTAATAAATGTAGCAAACAGAAACATGTCTTTCTCTCTAACTTGTGACTCATCACTCTAGCACAGAAGGGGACAGACTCCTCAGTTGATGTTTCAGTTGGTTTTAGCAGACAAATTGTAATGCAGCAATAACAACTTTACTTTTCCAGAGTATACAGCCCGAGCACCCCAGGACAGAGTATACAGCCCAACCACCACAGGACAGAGTTGACAGTCCCAGCATCCCAGGACAGAGTATACAGCCCCAGCATCACAGGACAGAGTATACAGCCCCAGCACCACAGGACAGAGTATACAGCCCCAGCACCACAGAACAGAGTATACAGCCCCAGCACCACAGGACAGAGAATACAGCCCCAGCATCACAGGACAGAGTATACAGCCCCAGCATCACAGGACAGACTATACAGCCCCAGCATCACAAGACAGACTATACAGCCCCAGCATTACAGGACAAAGTATACAGCCCCAGCACTGACTGATGATTATCGATCTATATCCAGTTCCCCATGGTGTCTTTTGATATGGGTCTGCAGAGAGGATGCAGTCAGTGCAGAGCTTGCTAATAAAGGTAGCAAACAGAAACATGTCTTTCTCTCTAACTTGTGACTCATCACTCTAGCACATCAGTTGATGTTTCAGTTGGTTTTAGCAGACAAATTGTAATGCAGCAATAACAACTTTACTTTTCCAGAGTATACAGCCCAAGCACCCCAGGACAGAGTATACAGCCCAACCACCACAGGACAGAGTATACAGTCCCAGCGTCCCAGGACAGAGCATACCGCCCAAGCATCACAGGACAGAGTATACAGCCCCAGCACCACAGGACAGAGTATACAGTCCCAGCACCACAGGACAGAGTATACAGCCCCAGCACCACAGGACAGAGTATACAGCCCCAGCACCACAGGACAGAGTATGCAGCCCCAGCACCACAGGACAGAGTATACAGCCCCAGCATCACAGGACAGAGTATACAGCCCCAGCATCACAGGACAGATTATACAGCCCCAGCATCACAGGACAGACTATACAGCCCCAGCATTACAGGACAGACTATACAGCCCCAGCATTACAGGACAAAGTATACAGCCCCAGCACTGACTGATGATTATCGATCTATATCCAGTTTCCCATGGTGTCTTTTGCTATGGGTCTGCAGAGAGGATGCAGTCAGTGCAGAGCTTGCTAATAAATGTAGCAAACAGAAACATGTCTTTCTCTCTAACTTGTGACTCATCACTCTAGCACAGAAGGGGACAGACTCCTCAGTTGATGTTTCAGTTGGTTTTAGCAGACAAATTGTAATGCAGCAATAACAACTTTACTTTTCCAGAGTATACAGCCCGAGCACCCCAGGACAGAGTATACAGCCCAACCACCACAGGACAGAGTTGACAGTCCCAGCATCCCAGGACAGAGTATACAGCCCCAGCATCACAGGACAGAGTATACAGCCCCAGCACCACAGGACAGAGTATACAGCCCCAGCACCACAGAACAGAGTATACAGCCCCAGCACCACAGGACAGAGAATACAGCCCCAGCATCACAGGACAGAGTATACAGCCCCAGCATCACAGGACAGACTATACAGCCCCAGCATCACAAGACAGACTATACAGCCCCAGCATTACAGGACAAAGTATACAGCCCCAGCACTGACTGATGATTATCGATCTATATCCAGTTTCCCATGGTGTCTTTTGCTATGGGTCTGCAGAGAGGATGCAGTCAGTGCAGAGCTTGCTAATAAAGGTAGCAAACAGAAACATGTCTTTCTCTCTAACTTGTGACTCATCACTCTAGCACAGAAGGGGGACAGACTCCTCAGTTGATGTTTCAGTTGGTTTTAGCAGACAAATTGTAATGCAGCAATAACAACTTTACTTTTCCAGAGTATACAGCCCGAGCACCCCAGGACAGAGTATACAGCCCAACCACCACAGGACAGAGTTGACAGTCCCAGCATCCCAGGACAGAGTTGACAGTCCCAGCATCCCAGGACAGAGTATACAGCCCCAGCATCACAGGACAGAGTATACAGCCCCAGCACCACAGGACAGAGTATACAGCCCCAGCACCACAGGACAGAGTATACATCCCCAGCACCACAGGACAGAGTATACAGCCCCAGCATCACAGGACAGAGTATACAGCCCCAGCATCACAGGACAGACTATACAGCCCCAGCATTACAGGACAGACTATACAGCCCCAGCATTACAGGACAAAGTATACAGCCCCAGCACTGACTGATGATTATCGATCTATATCCAGTTTCCCATGGTGTCTTTTGCTATGGGTCTGCAGAGAGGATGCAGTCAGTGCAGAGCTTGCTAATAAAGGTAGCAAACAGAAACATGTCTTTCTCTCTAACTTGTGACTCATCACTCTAGCACAGAAGGGGGACAGACTCCTCAGTTGATGTTTCAGTTGGTTTTAGCAGACAAATTGTAATGCAGCAATAACAACTTTACTTTTCCAGAGTATACAGCCCGAGCACCCCAGGACAGAGTATACAGCCCAACCACCACAGGACAGAGTTGACAGTCCCAGCATCCCAGGACAGAGTATACAGCCCCAGCATCACAGGACAGAGTATACAGCCCCAGCACCACAGGACAGAGTATACAGCCCCAGCACCACAGGACAGAGTATACAGCCCCAGCACCACAGGACAGAGAATACAGCCCCAGCATCACAGGACAGAGTATACAGCCCCAGCATCACAGGACAGACTATACAGCCCCAGCATCACAAGACAGACTATACAGCCCCAGCATTACAGGACAAAGTATACAGCCCCAGCACTGACTGATGATTATCGATCTATATCCAGTTTCCCATGGTGTCTTTTGCTATGGGTCTGCAGAGAGGATGCAGTCAGTGCAGAGCTTGCTAATAAAGGTAGCAAACAGAAACATGTCTTTCTCTCTAACTTGTGACTCATCACTCTAGCACAGAAGGGGGACAGACTCCTCAGTTGATGTTTCAGTTGGTTTTAGCAGACAAATTGTAATGCAGCAATAACAACTTTACTTTTCCAGAGTATACAGCCCGAGCACCCCAGGACAGAGTATACAGCCCAACCACCACAGGACAGAGTTGACAGTCCCAGCATCCCAGGACAGAGTTGACAGTCCCAGCATCCCAGGACAGAGTATACAGCCCCAGCATCACAGGACAGAGTATACAGCCCCAGCACCACAGGACAGAGTATACAGCCCCAGCACCACAGGACAGAGTATACATCCCCAGCACCACAGGACAGAGTATACAGCCCCAGCATCACAGGACAGAGTATACAGCCCCAGCATCACAGGACAGAGTATACAGCCCCAGCATCACAGGACAGAGTATACAGCCCCAGCATTGCAGGACAGTGTATACAGCCCCAGCACCACAGGACAGAGTATACAGCCCCAGCACCACAGGACAGAGTATACAGCCCCAGCATCGCAAGACAGAGTATACAGCCCCAGCATCGCAGGACAGAGTATACAGCCCCAGCATCACAGGACAGAGTATACAGCCCCAGCATCACAGGACAGAGTATACAGCCCCAGCATCATAGGACAGAGTATACAGCCCCAGCATCACAGGACAGACTATACAGCCCCAGCATCACAGGACAAACTATACAGCCCCAGCATCACAGGACAGACTATACAGCCCCAACATCACAGGACAGACTATACAGCCCCAGCATTACAGGACAGAGTATACAGCCCCAGCACTGACTGATGATTATCGATCTATATCCAGTTCCCCATGGTGTCTTTTGGTATGGGTCTGCAGAGAGGATGCAGTCCATGCAGAGCTTGCTAATAAATGTAGCAAACAGAAACATGTCTTTCTCTCTAACTTGTTACTCATCACTCTAGCACAGAAGGGGGGCAGACTCCTCAGTTGATGTTTCAGTTGGTTTTAGCAGTCAAATTGTAATGCAGCAATAACAACTTTACTTTTTCTAAGAGCCTACCAATTCTGGATTCTGTAAAAATGTATTGGTCGGGCCGCACGTTCCATCCACGGAGCCACGGCATCACTTATGGTTTCTCACTGACACAGAGAAACTGGCAGTGACGCTGCGGCTCCGAGGGAAAGCACAGTCCATGCCTTACAGCGGTGCCAATCAAAAAAAGAGATCAACATGAATGAAGGAGTGTTCAGGCGCATCGCATTGTGCCACAATGCAGCAAAAAAACTGGCAAATGAAGCGTCTCGTCTGCAATCACGTGATTGTATAAAGGTCACGCTTCCCATAGGCCACTGTGTCCGGCGCCCAAACACATTGCACTTAAAGGACCTTTTTTTTTGTAATTGTTTTTTACAAAGCACCTTTTTTTTTGTGACTAGCTTTTGGAGGGCGGTGCCCGTGCGCCCCCTATGGACAGGTCGCCACTGGTCCGATTACTTTTGGTAATATAGTGTATGTGAATTTAAAGCAGAACTCCAGGGTAAGCAAATAATGTCTAAATACAAGAGCCATGTGTAGTCTTACTGGAATCTAGGTGTGCTTTGTGTATTTCTTCCAGATCCATTTCAGGAACTTACTGTAATAAAGACTGATCACTGCTGTTTTCTCTCTATGTACAGAGAGCTTGGCCTTGTCTCTGCCCTCCTGTTGTTTTCTGTGTTCAGTTTGCAGTAGGTGGGGCTTTCCAGGTCCCTCCCACAGCTCTGCTCTCTGCACAGTCACAGTGATGATGTCACTGCTACTTTTACAAGATAATACCTGATTTTGCAAAGGCATTTGGCACTCACAAAGTTGATTTTCATACTTTGTGACTAAAGAAGGATATATTCAAATTCAAATTAAAGTGGCTTGTTTTTTTTAAAAATCTTAATGCATTTTCTGCATTAAGGTCAAAAACCTTCAGTATGCAGACCCCTCCCCCCCTCCCCAATTTCTTACCTGAGCCTGAACTCAATCCAGAACTGTGCCAGAGAGCAGTGGCTCTCTTGGGTTTCTCCCTCCTCATAGGCTCAGACACAGTGGGAGCAATTGGCTCTCGCTGCTGTCAATCACAGCCAGTAAGGAGGAAGCAGGGGAGCGGGACTGAGCCACACAGAGCCAGCTCATGTTTCCATAACATGTGGCTTGGCACTTGACAGGAGGGAGGGGTCAGGAGCTGCAGCAGGGGACCCGAGAAGAGGAGGATTGGGGCTGCTCTGTACAAAACCGTTACACAGAGCAGGTAAGTATGTTATTTCATTTTTTTTTAAACGGACGTTTACAATCACTTTAGGGTTTTTATGCCTGGAGTTCAGCTTAATATATATGCAGGAGGCCCATTACAACAAACTGGAAGAGGCAGTAGGGAGGTCTAGAGGTCAAGAGTTTCATAGCGTTTGTCTCTCCATCTCTGAATCTTAGCTTCTCCATAAGTAGCTTCACATTCACAGAGTGACAATACAATGGCTTAAAGCAGCTCCTTATCTTTACATAGAAAACAGTTCCATCACCATAGTAACCAGCATCTCCTGTTAAATCGCTGTTCACCTTTTTTTTTCCTTTATTTCGACTTTTATTATTCCAAGAAAGACTTCCATTCTCCGGCATGTGTCTCCCTTCCACGCTGAGCACCTTCCTGCTGCGATTTCAAAAAAGCCAGATTGAGTTTCACAAAGGATTATTATGTGTATATTTAATGGGCTTGTACATGAGCGGTAACATTCCAAGCTTGTCACCAACGCGTTTCTGTTAAGGTGAATACAATTATATTGTGGCAGACAAAAGCGGCGTATGGTATAATATATTATATAGTATGACAGCTCTACAAATCACTAAAGTGAGAGAGAGGAAAATATGCACTGCTGGAAAGTCATGAAAAGACATATCTGTGGAGATATATATCAAAAGAATGGAGGAGAGGGATGTCTAAAAAGTGACTTTTCACTAAAAGAGCGTAAGAAGAAAAAAAAAAAAAAGCATCTGACCTGTTTAAAAGCTGACTAAATATGGAAATTTTTTGGTCATCTATTCAGCAGTTTGGGGCCACTATAATATGCTATATACTGCTTTGCTGCACGGGCAATGCCTGGCTTTCAGCTAAAAAAAAGGGGCAATATACTGTACATTTTAGTCTCTGCAATTAGTGGCCCACCAATGCAAATTATAGTGTTTTCCATTTAAAACTGGCAGATATAAAGGCACATATAATGCAGCTACTGAACATTAAGGCTGGGTTCACACTATCCATGCGGTTCACAGTCCGGTGCGTCCTGGTTCACCGTTTCAGGTCCGATTTCAGCCAGAAATTTGGGCTGAATTCGGACCTGAAACGGGCCAAAAGACGCACAGCGTTCCTGTGAAAAATCGCAGCGGAGCCACAGAGGAGATACGTGAATTGGCTCCATAGAGAGCTGGTCAAAATCTCCTGCTATTGCGAATTATTTGCAATAGTGTGAATCCAGCCTAAAGCAGACCTTTAGCTCCTGTTCTTCGTGGCTCGATCCCCTTCTTGTGCAGCCATTATAGCACATGTGCAGATGTGCCAAAGGGTCCCAGAAGAGCAGATTAAAAGCCTAAGCGATTAAATCAGATGCTTAAAGTGCTTTCAAATTGAGGGTTTAATATCACTTTAAAGGCGTTGTAAAGGCAGGAGGTTATTTACCTTAAAGTGGATGTAACCCTCACATATACCCAGTGAAGTGAACATCCTCAGATGATACACAGGAATGAAACAAATCTTCCTACATAAGTTTTACTTGTATATCTGTTGTCTTCATCTTTACATACTGTTTAGAAAGTGCACATCCTGTTAGGAGATTTTATCTTCCTGTTTAACACTGCAGTGAAGCCTGGGCATACAGCCAAGACAGCTGATTGGAGGAAAGGCACACACCCCCTCCCCTCATAGGTAGAGACTTTCAGCTCTGCTAGTTGAATAGTTCAGCACTCTGCAAATCTATTTATAGCATCCTCCCCAACACAAAACTCAGGCTGCTTTTATCTCAGTTGACAGAGAGCTTATCAGGAGTTATCAGGCTGATAACAGAAGAACAGAGCAGGAGACAGCTTTGGGACATAGGGCTTTGAATAGAGATAAGAAAACACTGCAGATATATGTGCCCAGCTCAAATTTCATGAATCAGGCCTCGTACACACGGCCGAGATTCTCGTCGAAAAAAACATGTCGTTTTTTTCGACGAGATTCTTGGACAAGAAAATTGTCCTGGCCGAGTGTACACACGCTCGATTCAAAGAACCCGCGGTTCTTTGAATGGAGCGTACGCGGTGACATCATCGACTACGACGAGCATGCGCTCGTCACATTCGATGCCGTCGCCGCCATCTTGGTATACCCTACGTATGCCTAGGAAGCTACCGCGCATGCGTCAAATTCATTTCGAACATGCGCGGGCTTCCGGGAGGACAGGTAAGTGTACACACACTCACTTTTCTCGTCGAGAAACATGCCGACGAGAATCTCGACGAGAAAATAGAGAGCAGGTTCTCTATTTTCTCGTTGAGGTTACTTGTCGGTTTTCTCGACGAGAAACCATACACACGAACGAATTTCTCGGCAAGACATCTCTGCCAGCAAGTTTCTTGCTGGTTCTTGCCGAGAAACTCGGTCGTGTGTACGAGGCCTCAGGTTTACATTCACTTTAATGCTATGCATTAGGATAAAAAACCTTCTGTGTGTGGCAGCCTCCCCAGCACCCCCTAAATACTTACCTGAGCCGCCTCTCTCTCCAGTGATGTCCACAAGTGCCTTAGCCGTCCTCTCCCTGATTGGCTGAGACACAGCAGCGGCACTATTGGCTCCCGCGGCTGTCAATCAAAGTCAGTTAGCCAATCAGAAGAGAGATGGGCGTGGCCGGGTCGGGTGCCAGCATAGTGAGCTGCTTGCTGTGGGGGTACTCAACAGGAGGGAGGGGCCAGGAGCAGCAAAGAGGGACCCGAGAAGAGGAGGATCTGGGCTGCCCTGTGCAAAACCAACTGCACAGAGCAGGTAAGTATAACATGTTTGTTTTTGTTTTTTAAAACAAGACTTTACTATCACGTTAATAACTATATTTTGTTTTAGCAGTTATATAATGAAATGACTTGTGTAACAGATGAGATAAGTATTGAACAAAACTTGTTCTTATTGAACGTTACCTTGAATACTGTGTATACGAGAAACTCTGAAACTGGAAAATACCACCTAGAGTGGACTAAGTCTGCAAAATAGCACATGTTGGTGTGTATGTTGGCTTGCTGCATACTATCACATCTTCCAAGCAGAGCAGATACAGCCGGGGTCCGGGGTGTGGTGGAGATCCCATAGCAAGTGCCTTTCTGGCAAATATTTGGCGGTATTTGAAAGCCGAGTACCCTGGGTTATAAAGTGTAATGGGGTTTATGTTGGAGCTGCTACACAATGCTGGTCAGCCACAGGATGCTGGGAGGTTCGTTTTGGAATATTTTGGAGGGAACACAGCATAGCCAGACAAGTGCCAAACAAAACACTCCTCTTGTCTGGTTTGTAAAGCAGACGGGTTCATGTATAGAAGCTGGAAGGGAAAGAAGAAGGTGTTGTCCGTCACAGCCAATCAGATGTTTACACACATTTTAGGTTTATACTGAGAAAAGAACAGCTGGGATTTATCTTCCCAAGGTCAGTCCAACCATTCAGTCAATATGGTAATGTTATCCAGCAAACTCTGCAACTGCGCTAAAGCAGTAGTGTAGCGTGGGTTGTCAGCGCCCGGGGCAAGGCAAGTAATTTGTGCCCCCCTAACCTGCAGACTTTTCGCACCCCCGAGTCCCTTCCCTTCCTACAATAGTACTGACCAACCTGATTCCTACACTGACCTACCTGACCACTAATCTACCTGATTCCTATACTGACCACTACACTAACCTCTACACTGAACTACCTGATTCCTATACTGACAACTACACAGACCTACCTGCTTCCTACATCGACCACTACACTGCACACTAACCTACCTGATTCCTATACTGACCACTACACTATACACTACACTACACTATACACTACACTAACCACTACACTATACAATACACTGACCTATCTCATTCCTATACTGACCCTTACACTAACCTACCTGATTCCTACATCAACCACCACACTACACTGACCTACCTGATCCCTATACTGACCATTACACTATACTACTACACAATACACTACACTACCCACTGACCACTACACACCACACTGACCTATCTCATTCTTATACTGACCCTTACACTAACCCACCTGATTCCTACATCGACCACTACACTACACTGACCTACCTGATCCCTATACTGACCATTACACAATGCACTACACAATACACTACACACCACACGAACCTATCTGATTCCTATACTGACCACTACACTACACTGACCTACCTGATTCCTATACTGACCATTACACAATACACTACACACCACACTATCCTACCTGATTTCTAAACTGACCACTACACTACACACTGACCTACCTGATGCCTATACTGACTACTACACTTTACTATACACTGACCACTACACACCATACCACACTAACCTACCTGATTCCTAAACTGACCACTACACTACACACTGACCTACCTGATGCCTATACTGACCACTACACTATACTACTACACAATACACTACACACCACACTGACCACTACACAACACACCACACAAAACCTACCCGATTCCTATACTGACCACTACACCACTACACTACTACACAATACACTGACCACTACACACCACACTGACCTATCTCATTCCTATACTGACCCTTACACTAACCCACCTGATTCCTACATCGACCACTACACTACACTGACCACTACACTACACACTGACCACTACACTAACCTACCCGATTCCTATACAGACCACTACACAATACACTAACCACAGATCGCTACACAATACACTACCCACAGATCGCTACACAATACAATACACACTGACCACTACACAATACTCTACCCACAGACCAATACACACTACACAATACACCACACTGACCACTACACTAACCTATCTAATTTCTATACTGACCACTACACTATACACTACACAAACTACACTATCCACTACACAATACACTACCCACAGAGCACTACACAATACACTACCCACAAACCACTACACAATACACTACCCACAGACCACTACACAATACATACTGACTGCTACACAATACACCACACTGACCACTACACTAACCTACCTGATTCCTATACTGACCACTACACAATACACCACAGACCGCTACACAATACACTACCCACAGACCGCTACACAATATACTACCCACAGACTGCTACACAATACAATACACACTGACCACTACACAATACTCTACCCACAGACCAATACACACTACACAATACACCACACTGACCACTACACTAACCTATCTAATTTCTATACTGACCACTACACTATACACTACACAAACTACACAATATACTACCCACAGACCACTACACAATACACTACCCACAGACTGCTACACAATACACACTGACTGCTACACAATACACACTGACTGCTACACAATACACTACCCACAGCCCGCTACACAATACACACTGACCGCTACACAATACTCATCTCTACTCACAGACCAATACACTACACGTTACACTGATTTTCTGGCTGCTCTCCCCAGACCATACCTACTCCCCCCGGGCCAGCAGCAAAACTCATGAGGGAGTCTCTCACCTTTTTTTTCTTGCCGCCTGTCACGCTGCCCACCCCGACGGGAACATGATCACGGATCCATTCCGGTGAAGACAGCGAGCATCCACAGCTCGCAGCGAAGGCCAGCCCTGCTCCCCGCGATTAAGGATAGGCCAGCCCCGCCCGCTGCACATGACCACTTTCACCCAATCACAGGGCGCCAGGGGCCGGCCTGAGACTAAACGGCGGCCGGAGCGTGGGGTCACGGAAATTAAAATTACGATTATGGAGCGAGGGTGACACATACTGGTGCAGGATTTTTGCCCCCCCAAATGTTGTACCCGGGGCCTCTGCCCCCCTCACGCTATGCCACTGCGCTGAAGTAGAAAGTTTAAAATGTTGTTGTTTTATTTAAATATATATACAGAGTGTAAAATAAGTATCGAACACATCACCATTTTTCTAGGTCAGTGTTTCTCAGCTCCAGTCCTCAAGGCCCCCCCAAAAGGTCACTGTTCTAGGTAAATATATTTCTAAAGATGCTATTGACATGAAATGTTCACCTCACGTCGGTAACAACCCATGCAATTCATACGTACAAAGATACCCAAACAAATATGTTTGGAAATTAAGTTATGTGAAATAAAATGGAACAACACAGGGAAAAAGTATTGAACACATGATGAAAGGGAGGTGCGAAAAGGCATGGAAATTTATCAGTTAGAAAGCAATCCTGCCCCTTGTCAGTGCAAATTAATATTAGCTGGTTCAGTCTCACCTGATGGCCTATAAAAAGGTGTCTCGTTACCAAGGTGTCACACAACAAACATCTCATGATTAGGGATGAGCTTCGTGTTCGAGTCGAACATACGTTCGACTCGAACATTGGCTGTTCGATCGTTCGACGAAGATCGAACGATTTGGGCCGTTCGCGCCAAATTCGAGTGACGCGAACGGCCCACAATGCACTACGCCATCGCAGTGTCATCCAGGCGCTGTGATTGGCCAAGCATGCACTGTGACCCCGCATGCTTGGCCAATCACAGCGCCGGCAGCGAGGAGAGCAATGATTGGCCACAGGCAGGATGCCTGTGGCCAATTATTGCTGAGGGTGTTTAGTACACGCCCCACACTATAAAAGGCCGCCAGCACGGCGGCCTAGTGTAGTGTGTTCCGGAGCAGGGATAGAGTAGCATAGGCAGGGACAGTGACTGTTATTTCTTTCTTGCTTAACCTGGATTCCTTTAGTTTAGGGAAAGAGAAGGATAGGTAGGGAGAGTGTCAGTGTGTTTTGTGCTTCTGCTATAGTGTGCTTAAAAAAAACATTTATTCTAGGGACAGAAAACTCTAGGTAGGGACAGTGTCAGTTTCTTTCACTCTGCAAGTCCTTGTTTCCAGGGACCTGTAAGGACAGTGAGTTAATTGTCCTTGTGCTATATTGTGCTTAAAAAAAACATTTATTCTAGGGACAGAAAACTCTAGGTAGGGACAGTGTCAGTTTCTTTCACTCTGCAAGTCCTTGTTTCCAGGGACCTGTAAGGACAGTGAGTTAATTGTCCTTGTGCTATATTGTGATTAAAAAAAACATTTATTCTAGGGACAGAAAACTCTAGGTAGGGACAGTGTCAGTTTCTTTCACTCTGCAAGTCCTTGTTTCCAGGGACCTGTAAGGACAGTGAGTTAATTTTCCTTGTGCTATATTGTGATTAAAAAAAACATTTTTTCTAGGGACAGAAAACTGTAGGTAGGGAGAGTGTTTTTTTTCTTTCACTCTGCAAGTCCTTGTTTCCAGGGACCTGTAAGGACAGTGAGTTAATTGTCCTTGTGCTATATTGTGCTTAAAAAAAACATTTATTCTAGGGACAGAAAACTCTAGGTAGGGACAGTGTCAGTTTCTTTCACTCTGCAAGTCCTTGTTTCCAGGGACCTGTAAGGACAGTGAGTTAATTGTCCTTGTGCTATATTGTGATTAAAAAAAACATTTATTCTAGGGACAGAAAACTCTAGGTAGGGACAGTGTCAGTTTCTTTCACTCTGCAAGTCCTTGTTTCCAGGGACCTGTAAGGACAGTGAGTTAATTTTCCTTGTGCTATATTGTGATTAAAAAAAACATTTTTTCTAGGGACAGAAAACTGTAGGTAGGGAGAGTGTTTTTTTTCTTTCACTCTGCAAGTCCTTGTTTCCAGGGACCTGTAAGGACAGTGAGTTAATTGTCCTTGTGCTATATTGTGCTTAAAAAAAACATTTATTCTAGGGACAGAAAACTCTAGGTAGGGACAGTGTCAGTTTCTTTCACTCTGCAAGTCCTTGTTTCCAGGGACCTGTAAGGACAGTGAGTTAATTTTCCTTGTGCTATATTGTGATTAAAAAAAACATTTTTTCTAGGGACAGAAAACTGTAGGTAGGGAGAGTGTTTTTTTTCTTTCACTCTGCAAGTCCTTGTTTCCAGGGACCTGTAAGGACAGTGAGTTAATTGTCCTTGTGCTATATTGTGCTTAAAAAAAACATTTATTCTAGGGACAGAAAACTCTAGGTAGGGACAGTGTCAGTTTCTTTCACTCTGCAAGTCCTTGTTTCCAGGGACCTGTAAGGACAGTGAGTTAATTGTCCTTGTGCTATATTGTGATTAAAAAAAACATTTATTCTAGGGACAGAAAACTCTAGGTAGGGACAGTGTCAGTTTCTTTCACTCTGCAAGTCCTTGTTTCCAGGGACCTGTAAGGACAGTGAGTTAATTTTCCTTGTGCTATATTGTGATTAAAAAAAACATTTTTTCTAGGGACAGAAAACTGTAGGTAGGGAGAGTGTTTTTTTTCTTTCACTCTGCAAGTCCTTGTTTCCAGGGACCTGTAAGGACAGTGAGTTAATTGTCCTTGTGCTATATTGTGCTTAAAAAAAACATTTATTCTAGGGACAGAAAACTCTAGGTAGGGACAGTGTCAGTTTCTTTCACTCTGCAAGTCCTTGTTTCCAGGGACCTGTAAGGACAGTGAGTTAATTGTCCTTGTGCTATATTGTGATTAAAAAAAACATTTATTCTAGGGACAGAAAACTCTAGGTAGGGACAGTGTCAGTTTCTTTCACTCTGCAAGTCCTTGTTTCCAGGGACCTGTAAGGACAGTGAGTTAATTTTCCTTGTGCTATATTGTGATTAAAAAAAACATTTTTTCTAGGGACAGAAAACTGTAGGTAGGGAGAGTGTTTTTTTTCTTTCACTCTGCAAGTCCTTGTTTCCAGGGACCTGTAAGGACAGTGAGTTAATTGTCCTTGTGCTATATTGTGCTTAAAAAAAACATTTATTCTAGGGACAGAAAACTCTAGGTAGGGACAGTGTCAGTTTCTTTCACTCTGCAAGTCCTTGTTTCCAGGGACCTGTAAGGACAGTGAGTTAATTGTCCTTGTGCTATATTGTGATTAAAAAAAACATTTATTCTAGGGACAGAAAACTCTAGGTAGGGACAGTGTCAGTTTCTTTCACTCTGCAAGTCCTTGTTTCCAGGGACCTGTAAGGACAGTGAGTTAATTTTCCTTGTGCTATATTGTGATTAAAAAAAACATTTTTTCTAGGGACAGAAAACTGTAGGTAGGGAGAGTGTTTTTTTTCTTTCACTCTGCAAGTCCTTGTTTCCAGGGACCTGTAAGGACAGTGAGTTAATTGTCCTTGTGCTATATTGTGCTTAAAAAAAACATTTATTCTAGGGACAGAAAACTCTAGGTAGGGACAGTGTCAGTTTCTTTCACTCTGCAAGTCCTTGTTTCCAGGGACCTGTAAGGACAGTGAGTTAATTGTCCTTGTGCTATATTGTGATTAAAAAAAACATTTATTCTAGGGACAGAAAACTCTAGGTAGGGACAGTGTCAGTTTCTTTCACTCTGCAAGTCCTTGTTTCCAGGGACCTGTAAGGACAGTGAGTTAATTTTCCTTGTGCTATATTGTGATTAAAAAAAACATTTTTTCTAGGGACAGAAAACTGTAGGTAGGGAGAGTGTTTTTTTTCTTTCACTCTGCAAGTCCTTGTTTCCAGGGACCTGTAAGGACAGTGAGTTAATTGTCCTTGTGCTATATTGTGCTTAAAAAAAACATTTATTCTAGGGACAGAAAACTCTAGGTAGGGACAGTGTCAGTTTCTTTCACTCTGCAAGTCCTTGTTTCCAGGGACCTGTAAGGACAGTGAGTTAATTTTCCTTGTGCTATATTGTGATTAAAAAAAACATTTATTCTAGGGACAGAAAACTCTAGGTAGGGACAGTGTCAGTTTCTTTCACTCTGCAAGTCCTTGTTTCCAGGGACCTGTAAGGACAGTGAGTTAATTTTCCTTGTGCTATATTGTGATTAAAAAAAACATTTATTCTAGGGACAGAAAACTCTAGGTAGGGACAGTGTCAGTTTCTTTCACTCTGCAAGTCCTTGTTTCCAGGGACCTGTAAGGACAGTGAGTTAATTGTCCTTGTGCTATATTGTGCTTAAAAAAAACATTTTTTCTAGGGACAGAAAACTCTAGGTAGGGAGAGTGTTTTTTTTTTTTCACTCTGCAAGTCCTTGTTTCCAGGGACCTGTAAGGACAGTGAGTTAATTTTCCTTGTGCTATATTGTGATTAAAAAAAACATTTATTCTAGGGACAGAAAACTCTAGGTAGGGACAGTGTCAGTTTCTTTCACTCTGCAAGTCCTTGTTTCCAGGGACCTGTAAGGACAGTGAGTTAATTTTCCTTGTGCTATATTGTGATTAAAAAAAACATTTATTCTAGGGACAGAAAACTCTAGGTAGGGACAGTGTCAGTTTCTTTCACTCTGCAAGTCCTTGTTTCCAGGGACCTGTAAGGACAGTGAGTTAATTGTCCTTGTGCTATATTGTGCTTAAAAAAAACATTTTTTCTAGGGACAGAAAACTCTAGGTAGGGAGAGTGTTTTTTTTTTTTCACTCTGCAAGTCCTTGTTTCCAGGGACCTGTAAGGACAGTGAGTTAATTTTCCTTGTGCTATATTGTGATTAAAAAAAACATTTTTTCTAGGGACAGAAAACTGTAGGTAGGGAGAGTGTTTTTTTTCTTTCACTCTGCAAGTCCTTGTTTCCAGGGACCTGTAAGGACAGTGAGTTAATTTTCCTTGTGCTATATTGTGATTAAAAAAAACATTTTTTCTAGGGACAGAAAACTGTAGGTAGGGAGAGTGTTTTTTTTCTTTCACTCTGCAAGTCCTTGTTTCCAGGGACCTGTAAGGACAGTGAGTTAATTGTCCTTGTGCTATATTGTGCTTAAAAAAAACATTTATTCTAGGGACAGAAAACTCTAGGTAGGGACAGTGTCAGTTTCTTTCACTCTGCAAGTCCTTGTTTCCAGGGACCTGTAAGGACAGTGAGTTAATTTTCCTTGTGCTATATTGTGATTAAAAAAAACATTTTTTCTAGGGACAGAAAACTGTAGGTAGGGAGAGTGTTTTTTTTCTTTCACTCTGCAAGTCCTTGTTTCCAGGGACCTGTAAGGACAGTGAGTTAATTTTCCTTGTGCTATATTGTGATTAAAAAAAACATTTTTTCTAGGGACAGAAAACTGTAGGTAGGGAGAGTGTTTTTTTTCTTTCACTCTGCAAGTCCTTGTTTCCAGGGACCTGTAAGGACAGTGAGTTAATTGTCCTTGTGCTATATTGTGCTTAAAAAAAACATTTATTCTAGGGACAGAAAACTCTAGGTAGGGACAGTGTCAGTTTCTTTCACTCTGCAAGTCCTTGTTTCCAGGGACCTGTAAGGACAGTGAGTTAATTGTCCTTGTGCTATATTGTGCTTAAAAAAAACATTTTTTCTAGGGACAGAAAACTCTAGGTAGGGAGAGTGTTTTTTTTTTTTCACTCTGCAAGTCCTTGTTTCCAGGGACCTGTAAGGACAGTGAGTTAATTTTCCTTGTGCTATATTGTGATTAAAAAAAACATTTATTCTAGGGACAGAAAACTCTAGGTAGGGACAGTGTCAGTTTCTTTCACTCTGCAAGTCCTTGTTTCCAGGGACCTGTAAGGACAGTGAGTTAATTTTCCTTGTGCTATATTGTGATTAAAAAAAACATTTATTCTAGGGACAGAAAACTCTAGGTAGGGACAGTGTCAGTTTCTTTCACTCTGCAAGTCCTTGTTTCCAGGGACCTGTAAGGACAGTGAGTTAATTGTCCTTGTGCTATATTGTGCTTAAAAAAAACATTTTTTCTAGGGACAGAAAACTCTAGGTAGGGAGAGTGTTTTTTTTTTTTCACTCTGCAAGTCCTTGTTTCCAGGGACCTGTAAGGACAGTGAGTTAATTTTCCTTGTGCTATATTGTGATTAAAAAAAACATTTTTTCTAGGGACAGAAAACTGTAGGTAGGGAGAGTGTTTTTTTTCTTTCACTCTGCAAGTCCTTGTTTCCAGGGACCTGTAAGGACAGTGAGTTAATTTTCCTTGTGCTATATTGTGATTAAAAAAAACATTTTTTCTAGGGACAGAAAACTGTAGGTAGGGAGAGTGTTTTTTTTCTTTCACTCTGCAAGTCCTTGTTTCCAGGGACCTGTAAGGACAGTGAGTTAATTGTCCTTGTGCTATATTGTGCTTAAAAAAAACATTTATTCTAGGGACAGAAAACTCTAGGTAGGGACAGTGTCAGTTTCTTTCACTCTGCAAGTCCTTGTTTCCAGGGACCTGTAAGGACAGTGAGTTAATTTTCCTTGTGCTATATTGTGATTAAAAAAAACATTTTTTCTAGGGACAGAAAACTGTAGGTAGGGAGAGTGTTTTTTTTCTTTCACTCTGCAAGTCCTTGTTTCCAGGGACCTGTAAGGACAGTGAGTTAATTTTCCTTGTGCTATATTGTGATTAAAAAAAACATTTTTTCTAGGGACAGAAAACTGTAGGTAGGGAGAGTGTTTTTTTTCTTTCACTCTGCAAGTCCTTGTTTCCAGGGACCTGTAAGGACAGTGAGTTAATTGTCCTTGTGCTATATTGTGCTTAAAAAAAACATTTATTCTAGGGACAGAAAACTCTAGGTAGGGACAGTGTCAGTTTCTTTCACTCTGCAAGTCCTTGTTTCCAGGGACCTGTAAGGACAGTGAGTTAATTTTCCTTGTGCTATATTGTGATTAAAAAAAACATTTTTTCTAGGGACAGAAAACTGTAGGTAGGGAGAGTGTTTTTTTTCTTTCACTCTGCAAGTCCTTGTTTCCAGGGACCTGTAAGGACAGTGAGTTAATTTTCCTTGTGCTATATTGTGATTAAAAAAAACATTTTTTCTAGGGACAGAAAACTGTAGGTAGGGAGAGTGTTTTTTTTCTTTCACTCTGCAAGTCCTTGTTTCCAGGGACCTGTAAGGACAGTGAGTTAATTGTCCTTGTGCTATATTGTGCTTAAAAAAAACATTTATTCTAGGGACAGAAAACTCTAGGTAGGGACAGTGTCAGTTTCTTTCACTCTGCAAGTCCTTGTTTCCAGGGACCTGTAAGGACAGTGAGTTAATTTTCCTTGTGCTATATTGTGATTAAAAAAAACATTTTTTCTAGGGACAGAAAACTGTAGGTAGGGAGAGTGTTTTTTTTCTTTCACTCTGCAAGTCCTTGTTTCCAGGGACCTGTAAGGACAGTGAGTTAATTTTCCTTGTGCTATATTGTGATTAAAAAAAACATTTTTTCTAGGGACAGAAAACTGTAGGTAGGGAGAGTGTTTTTTTTCTTTCACTCTGCAAGTCCTTGTTTCCAGGGACCTGTAAGGACAGTGAGTTAATTGTCCTTGTGCTATATTGTGCTTAAAAAAAACATTTATTCTAGGGACAGAAAACTCTAGGTAGGGACAGTGTCAGTTTCTTTCACTCTGCAAGTCCTTGTTTCCAGGGACCTGTAAGGACAGTGAGTTAATTTTCCTTGTGCTATATTGTGATTAAAAAAAACATTTTTTCTAGGGACAGAAAACTGTAGGTAGGGAGAGTGTTTTTTTTCTTTCACTCTGCAAGTCCTTGTTTCCAGGGACCTGTAAGGACAGTGAGTTAATTTTCCTTGTGCTATATTGTGATTAAAAAAAACATTTTTTCTAGGGACAGAAAACTGTAGGTAGGGAGAGTGTTTTTTTTCTTTCACTCTGCAAGTCCTTGTTTCCAGGGACCTGTAAGGACAGTGAGTTAATTGTCCTTGTGCTATATTGTGCTTAAAAAAAACATTTTTTCTAGGGACAGAAAACTGTAGGTAGGGAGAGTGTTTTTTTTTTTTCACTCTGCAAGTCCTTGTTTCCAGGGACCTGTAAGGACAGTGAGTTAATTGTCCTTGTGCTATATTGTGCTTAAAAAAAACATTTATTCTAGGGACAGAAAACTCTAGGTAGGGACAGTGTCAGTTTCTTTCACTCTGCAAGTCCTTGTTTCCAGGGACCTGGAGAGACATTGAGTGAATTGTCCTTGTGCTATATTGTGATTAAAAAAAACATTTATTCTAGGGACAGAAAACTGTAGGTAGGGACAGTGTCAGTTTCTTTCACTGTGAAAGTCCTTGTTTCAAGGGACAGAGAAGGACACCTGAAGGTAGCCCTTATTGCTTTTTTCCCATCTCCCTGCAGGCCATCTATTAGAATGTCTGGAAGGCAAACAAGGAGAGGCAGACAGTCAGGAGGCAATAAAAGAGGGCAAGCAGGCTCTGTGTCTGGGGGCAACAGTGCTGGTCGTGGACGCGGTGCATTGTCATCAGCACATGGCCATGGGACACGCTTGTCCTTCTTTTCGGCAGCTGGACATGTTGAGCCACATCATGCCGAAGACTTGGTAGAGTGGATGACCAAGCCCTCCTCCTCCTCCTCATCCTCTCTCACCCAGGCTCAGGGTACTGGAAAAGCAGCTGCCAAAGCGTCGTCTTCCCTGGTATCAATGTCAGACAAATCATCAGTCACTCCTTCCCTAGACCCACCATGTCCTCCTCCTGAGGAGTCCCCCGAACTGTTTCAGCACAGTGTTGGGTACATGCTCCAGGAGGATGCCCAGCGTTTCGAAGGGTCTGATGATGAAACCCAGCTAGAGGAAGGCAGTAGCGTGAGAGCAGACAGAGGGGATGCTCAAGAAGGACACCAATCTGGCAGTCATGTTCCAGCAGCTGCAGCATACTGCCAGATTGGCTCCAGTGATGAGGAGGGAGGGGATGATGAGGTCAATGACTCCACGTGGGTGCCTAATAGGAGAGAGGAGGAGGAGGAGGATGAGGAGGAGGCACATCTCCAACGAGGCAGGATGCCCTTTGGTGGCCAGCGTAAGGGCAGTACACCGACGGAATCACACCGCAGAGCTCCGCCTGTGCAGGGCGCTGCCTCTGCCCGTCATTCAAAAAGTTCTTTGGTGTGGGCCTTTTTTGAGGCTAGTGCATCAGATCGCACAGCTGCTGTTTGCAACATATGTCTCAAGCGTATATCGCGTGGCCAAAACATCAGCCGCTTGGGTACCACATGCCTGACCAGACATATGTTGACCTGCCATGCAGCTCGTTGGCAAGCCTACCTCAAAGACCCACACCAAAGAACCAAGCGGACCTCTCCTTGCACCGCATCAGCTGGGATCTCCAACCCCACTATAACTTCAGTCCTCTCTGAAACATGCACTGAGAGGAATGAAGGTGTAGAATTAGGTGTGTCACAGCCAAGTACTTGCGCCCACTCTGCTAGCAGTACACCGACGTCCGATTCTAGCAGGCAAATTTCCCTGCCCCAGCTGCTGGACCGTCGAAAGAAGTTCACTCCCAGCCATCCACATGCCCAGCGGTTGAATGCTAGCTTGGCTAAATTGCTAGCGCTTCAACTGCTGCCTTTTCAGTTGGTAGACTCGGCCCCCTTCCGTGAGTTTGTGCAATGTGCGGTTCCTCAGTGGCAGGTTCCCAAACGCCACTTTTTCTCACGGAAGGCTATTCCGGCTCTCTACCGGCATGTGGAAGGCAATGTCTTGGCCTCGCTGGACAGGGCGGTCAGCGGTAAGGTGCATATTACCGCTGACTCATGGTCCAGCAGGCATGGACAGGGACGTTACCTTTCTTTCACGGCCCATTGGGTCACTCTTTTGGCAGCTGGGAAGGATTCAGGACAAGGTGCAGTAGTGTTGGAGGTTGTCCCACCGCCACGCCTCCAAAATGCTACTACTGGTTGTGACACACCTCTCTCCTCCACCCCCTCCTCTTCTTCTTCCTCCATGGCCTCTTCCTGTGGTTTGTCCTATGAACCAGCGGTGCTCCGTAGCCGTTCACGGGGCTACGCAAGTACGCAGGCAAAAAGATGCCATGCCGTGCTTGCGCTGGTGTGTTTGGGGGACAGAAGCCACACTGGGGCAGAGGTCCTGTCTGCTCTGCAGGGCCAGGCCGAGAGGTGGTTGACGCCACGCCAGCTTAAGCCAGGAATGGTGGTTTGCGACAATGGCACCAACCTCCTCTCCGCCCTCCGACAGGGACAACTGACCCATGTGCCCTGTGTGGCTCACGTCCTTAACCTGGTGGTGCAGCGCTTCTTGGGCAGGTACCCGGGCTTACAGGATGTCCTGAGGCAGGCCAGGAAAGTCTGTGTGCATTTCCGCAGATCTTATAATGCCAGTGCTCGCCTGGCTGAGCTGCAAAAGGAGTTGAACCTGCCCAAGAACCGCCTTATATGTGACATGCCCACCAGGTGGAACTCAACGTTGGCCATGCTGCAGCGGCTGCACACGCAGCAGAGGGCCATCAATGAGTACCTGTGCGACTACGGCACCAGGACAGGGTCAGGGGAGCTTGGTTTTTTTTCTCCACGCCAGTGGGGCATGATCAGGGATGCATGCACTGTCCTGGCACCATTTGAGGAGGCCACGAGGATGGTGAGCAGTGACAGTGCATGCATCAGTGACACTGTACCTCTTGTCCACCTGTTGGAGCACACGCTGCGTGGAATAATGGACAGGGCACTTGAGGCAGAACAGAGGCAGGAAGAGGAGGACTTCCTTGCCTCTCAAGGCCCCCTTTACCCAGACAGTGTTCCTTCTGTCCCACCCATCGCACAGGAAGAGGAGGAGGAGGAGGAGGAGGAGGAGGAGGAGGATTGTGTCAGCATGGAGGTGGAGGCTGGCACTCAGCATCATCAGCAGCAGTCTTTTAGGGATGATTTACAGTCCCAAGAAACCAGTGGACTTGTACGTGGCTGGGAGGAGGTGGCTGCGGATCATGTCGTCCTTAGTGACCCAGAGGACTCCGGAGCGAATGCCTCAGCAAACCTACGCTGCATGGCCTCCCTGATCCTGCAAAGTCTGCGGAAGGATCCTCGTATTCTTCGGATCAAGGAGAGGGACCATTACTGGCTGGCCACTCTCCTTGATCCACGGTACAAGGGTAAGGTTGCGGACCTTATGTTACCGTCGCAGAGGGAGCAGAGGATGAGACAACTCCGGGAGGCCTTGCAGAAAGGTCTGTGCAACGCGTTCCCAGAGACTGGGAGGTTGCAAACTCCTGGTCCTGGACAACGAGTTGCTGAGGCTTCGGCCAGTCAAAGAAGGAGCGGTGGGGAAGGTGGCCGTCTGACCGATGCGTTCAGACAATTCTTTAGTCCGCAGCCCCAAAGTATGATCGGTTCCAGCAACCATCGCCAGCGTCTGATAAACATGGTGCAGGAATATCTAGGGGCAAGGTCAGACTTGGACACCTTCCCCACCGAAAATCCTCTGGCTTACTGGGTCTTGAGGATGGATCACTGGCCAGAGCTTGCACAGTATGCAATTGAGCTACTGGCCTGTCCTGCATCCAGCGTTCTTTCGGAACGCACATTCAGTGCTGCTGGAGGATTTGTCACGGATCACAGGGTGCGCCTGTCCACCGACTCGGTTGATCGACTGACTTTCATCAAGATGAACCAGTCTTGGATCACCACCAGCTACCACACACCTGATGCTGATATAACAGACTAATTGATTTTAAAATGTCACATCCCTTCAAGACTGATGCTGATGCTGAGTGCCTGTGCTGTTATGTTGACTGGCTATCCTCCTCCTCCGAGTCCTCAATGATACGATTGATGATGATAGCTTGGAAGATCATTTTTGTTTATGGGTGCCGCCACCAGTGCCTAACGCCCAATTTTTCAGCCCCTGTTTAACAGGGGCGTGTAATTACAATTTTTGAAGCAATACTTTGCAACAGGGCTCATTGCTGTGCTCCAAGTACAGTATCTGTGAGGAGTTGCAGTGTTGTGCCACCAGTGCCTAAGGCCCAATTTTTCAGCCCCTGTTTAACAGGGGCGTGTCATTACAATTTTTGAAGCAATACTTTGCAACAGGGCTCATTGCTGTGCTCCAAGTACAGTATCTGTGAAGGGTTGCAGTGTTGTGCCACCAGTGCCTAAGGCCCAATTTTTCAGCCCCTGTTCAACAGGGGCATGTAATTACAATTCTTGATCTAATAATTCACAGCAGGGCCCATTGCTGCACCCACCAAGAGTAACTGTCAGGGCTTACAGTGTTGTGGCACCAGCACCACCATCAAAGGCCCAATTTTTACTACCACTGTTCAACAATTATATGTAATTAAAATTCCTGATATAATAGTTGACAGCAGGGCGTTCCAGCACCAACCAAGAGTAACTGTGAGTGCTTACAGTGTTGTGCCAACACCAACAACTAAGGGGCCTATTTCTGCAGAGTATATACGGCAGGTCCCTACTTTCAAACATCCAACTTACAAACGACTCCTACTTGCAAACGCAAGAAGACAACAGGAAGTGAGAGGAAATCTACCACTAGGAAGGAAAATTCTCTCCTGTAAGAATAAATATGGGAGAAAGGTGTCTCCTCTGTACTGATGCTTTATCAGCAATCCTTGTTTCAAGAAAAACACCACATTTCAAAAACAGTTGTCATTAGGACGGAAAGTGAGGTGAAATGTTCTGAACAGGGGCACAGACAGCAAAACAAATGTTACAGGGGTGATAACCCTTACCTATGTTTTCCAAAAAGTTTAAAAATAGATTTTTGGTCTGGAGCTACACTTCAACAATGTACCTGTTCAAAATTACAAACAGATTCTACATAAGAACAAACCTACAGTCCCTGTCTTGTATGCACCGCCTGTATACGGCTGTTCTGAGTATATAGGGCCTTTTTTATTTTATGTGCGGGGTTCCCCTTAATATCCATACAAGACCCAAAGGGGCTGGTAATGGGCTGGGGTAGGGGGGGGGTCATGGGGTAGCTATGCCATTTTTCTTAAAGATTTTCATCCATATTACCGGGACCAGACATTACATTAAAGCCGCAAGCAGTTTTAAATGGCTTTTTTTTCCTTTAGAAGTGTCATTTTGTGCAGGGACAGTTCTAAACACGGGAAACACGTGGCACTTCACAGGCATACTTTAGACACCCCCCAGGTACGA
Source organism: Rana muscosa (assembly GCA_029206835.1). Classification (NCBI taxonomy): domain Eukaryota; kingdom Metazoa; phylum Chordata; class Amphibia; order Anura; family Ranidae; genus Rana; species Rana muscosa. The sequence continues at coordinate 202,690,860 of CM055118.1, forward strand.
TATTTAAAGGAATATTTGACTTTTTTTTTTTCACTTTATGCATCATTAAAATGACTGCTCCCGGAAAACGACCGTTTTTAAAACTTATTTTTGCATTGATACATATCCCCTGGTGCAGAACCCGGGTTCCCAAACCCTTTTTAGGACAATAACATGCATAATAGTTTTTATAATTAGCACTTTAGAATTCGAACGTTCGCATCCATTGTATTTAATAGGGTTCTAATGTTCGTTCGAACTTTCGGTCCGTTCGCGGGTTCTGGTGCGAACCGAACCCGGGGGTGTTCGGCTCATCACTACTCATGATGGGTAAAAGCTCTCAAGACCTTTGCAACCTTATTGTTGTAAAACATATTGATGGCATTGGTTACAGAAGGATTTCTAAACTTCTGAATGTTCCAGTGAGCACGTTGGGGCCATAATCCGGAAGTGGATAGAACATAATTTCACCATAAACCGACCAGCATACAGTACTGGCAAACATAATTTCATTGAAGGAAGGATGAGTGGAAAAATGTACCAAGACATTCTTGATAAAAATCTGCTGCCATCTCAGGATGATGAAACGTGGGGGACATTTCAGCAAGACAATGATCCCAAACACAAAACCAAGCAAACTCTTAATTGGTTTCAAAGAAAGAAAATAAAGCTTCTAGAGTGGCCCAGCCAATCACCTGACTTGAATCCAATAGAAAATACATGAAAAGAACTAAAGATCAGAGTTCATAGAAGAGGCCCACGGAACCCTCAAGATTTGAAAACTGCTTGTGTGAAAGAATGGGTCATAATCACACCTGAGCAATGCATGCGACTAGTTTCTCCATACAGGAGGCGTCTTAACCACTTCAGCCCCGGAAGAATTGGCTGCTGAATGACCAGGCCATTTTTTGCGATTCGCCACTGCGTCGCTTTAACCGACATTGTACCCAAACAAAATTTACGACCTTTTTTTCCCACAAATAGACCTTTCATTTGGTGGTATTTAATCACCTTTGCGGTTTTTATTTTTTGCGCTATAAACAAAAATAGAGCGACAATTTAAAAAAAAAAAGCAATAGTTTTTACTTTTTGCTATAATAAATATCCCCAAAAAATATATAAAAAAACTAATTTATTTCTTAGTTTAGGCCGATATGTATTCTTCTACATATTTTTGGTAAAAAAAATCACAATAAGCGTATATTAATTGGTTTGCGCAAAAGTTATAGCGTCTACAAAATAGGGGATACTTTTATGCCATTTTTATTAACATTTTTTTTTTTTTACTAGTAATGGCGGGGATCTGCAATTTTTATCGTGACTGCGACATTATGGTGGACACATCGGACAATTTTGACGCTATTTTGAGACCATTGTCATTTATACAGCGATCAGTGCTATAAAAATGCACTGATTACTGTGTAAATGACACTGGCAGGGAAGGGGTTAACCACTAGGGGGCGAGGAAGGGGTTAAGTGTGTCCTAGGGAGCAGTGGCGGCTGGTGCTCAAAATTTGGGGGGGGCGCAAACAAACTGAAAAAAAAAAATCATCAATTGCCGCCACTGTGCCCATTAAACGCAGCCACTGTGCCCAAACACCACCAGTTTGCCCCCTCAAATGCAGCCAGTTTCCCCCCATATGCAGCCAGTTTGTCCCTAAATGCAGCCAGTTTCCCCCCATGTGTAGCCAGTTTGTCCCCAAATGCAGTCAGTTTGTCCCCAAATGCAGTCAGTTTCCCTCCAAATGCAGCCAGTTTCCCCCAAATGCAGCCAGTTCCCTCCCCTCAAATGCAGCCAGTTTGTCCCCAAATGCAGCCAGTTTGTCCCCCAAATACAGCCAGTTTGTCCCCAAATGCAGCCAGTTTCCCCCCAGCCCTGCACTTACCTTCCTCGGGTCAGCGCTGTCCTTCTTCCATCCTCGATGTCTTCTCCCGCCCTCGATGTCGCTTCAGCCAATCAGGTTACCGGTAGCCAGACCTGGTAAACCTGATTGGCTGAGACACTTGTCAGTGTTAACCAAGGAACGCACCCCCCGTGTGTCCCTTGGTTAACTATTTGGAAGCCGATTACAGCCCTCAGGCTGTAATCGGGAAGCCTATCAGATCAGAGCCGCTGGCTCTGATAGGCACTTCCAAAAACCAACCAGCCACTGTTATTCAGATGGCCTGCGCTCAACAGGGGGCCGGCCATCTGAATAGTGGGCGGCAGCGGCGGCGGCAATACATAGGTTCATGCAATGCATGAACCTATGTATTGTTGTTGTGAGTGACGGGCGCAGGAGAGAGAGGGGGCGGTGCTCCTGCGCCCAATATGGACGCCCCGCCACTGCTAGGGACTGATTCTAAATGTGTGGGGGCCGGGCTACCTGTGACATGACAGTGATCACTGCTCCCGATGACAGGGAGCAGTAGATCAGTGTCCTGACACAAGGCAGAACAGGGAAATGCCTTGTTTACACAGGCATCTCCCCGTTCTGCAGCTCCGTGGCACGATCGCAGGACACCGGCGGAAAAAGTGTCTGCGGGTAACATGGTCACGGAGCTTGCGGCAGGCGGTGCTTTGCCCAGCCCAGCCAAGCCATTCTGCCGATGTATATATGCGTGAAGCGGTCGGCAAGTGGTTAAAGAAATCATTACCAACAAAGGATTTTGTATGAAGTATTAAATACAGTTCAATTAGCTTGTTCAATACTTTTTCCCTGTGTCATTCCATTTTATTACACATCACTTAATTTTTGAACTTATTTGTTTTGGTTTCTTTGTATGTATGGATTGTATGGGTTGTTACCGACATGTGGTAAACATGTCAATAGCACCTTTAGAAATATATTTACCTAGACGTGTTCAATACTTATTTTACCCGCTGTATATAGGTCACTTAAAGTGAAATTAAAGTCTTCTTGCTTTTTTTTTTTTTTAATAACAAACATGTTTTACTTACCCGCTCTGTGCAGTGGTTTTGCATGGAGCAGCCACGATCCTCCTCTTCTCTGGTCCCCCGCCATCTCTCCTGGCCCCTCCCTTTTGCTATGCTCTGGGGGTACCCAAGCAGGTTTTCTCCTAAACCGTGGCTCTGCGTGTCCATTTACACACGGAGCCGTAGCTTGGCCCACACCCTCTCTCTCCTCATTGGCTCACTGGCTGTGATTGACAATGGCTCCCGCTACTGCCTCAGCCAATGAGGAGTAAGAATCCCAAGTGAGCCAAGGCACTTGTGCACATCGCTGGATAGAGATGAGGCTTAGGTAAGTATTGGGGAGGGATGGGGGGATGCTGCACACAGAAGGTTTTTTACCTGCATGCATAAAGGTAAAAATAACCTTGAGTGTTTAGAACCACTTTAAAGCTGAACTCCGATCTTCCTAGTTTTGCAAATGTCTCAAGACTTCCATGTGAACAGGAGAAGAAGAGGAATTACAGCAGGAAGAGCTCACTGTTGGAGTATCCAAGACATTTAAGAAGTCAGGGCTGGATCAGTCCACCAGTTTCCACCTGTAACCTAAATATAAATCTGGAATTGGGCTTTAAGGCTTTAATTAAAGTGATCAGTGATCAGACATGAAATATGAACAAGTGTCATGTCTCTCTGCTGCTTCATTCCTCTGCTCTCAGCATGTATCACTTCTGACAAGTTTTCCTGACACCAAGAGAAAAAAAGGTGAAAGGAGAGGGACCAACAGCTGATTGACAGCCTCAGCTAGGTTTCTGTGGGAAGAGGGTGTGTCCCTTCCCTCCAATCAGCTGTCAGAACTCTCCTCATTGAGCTCTGCAGAGTGTAGCTTCAGCTCTCCTCCCCCCTTTTTTCTGACAGCTAAGACAAGCTTTATAAATTCTGGATTTTGAATGGATGTCGAGAAGAGAAGTTTGCAGATAAACAGGTACAACTTATGTAGGGGAATAATTTGTGTCACCTCTGTGTATCATCTGAGGATAGTCACTTCACTGGGTACAGTGTATGTAGGGGTTTAGAACCACGTTAAGGGCATGGTACAACTTCTCATCGCACTACTGCTTCCCTGTAAATTAAAATAAGTAATTTTTTTCCTGGAGAATCTATTTAACATATGATAGTTGGCTGGACCTGCTCTGTCTGCTCAGGCATTTTCACTCATTGTACCCCACAAAGCAAACCCTACTCAGAGGCGTACTGTACTTATTTAGACTGGGTTGAAGTTAGCAATAAGAGCAGAACAAGTTGAGTGATGAAGATGAAGAAAGCAGCTGTAAGTGTCAGGCACCAATATTCGAAACCATCCCCACCATCTGAGCCGGAACAACAAAAGCCTTTTCCTAATCCCCCTCTATAAATTCTCAGATGCATTGCTCCAGTAACTGTCAGGTGTGCGCATGCTCAGTGAATCCGAGGCCAGCTGTGCAGTACTAATGAAGAAAGGGGAAGGAGAAAATCACAAGGTTTGCACACCCCTAACTATTGGTGGGAAAACTTCTCTGTGCGTTAATTCACAAAATGAAGACAGATTTCCACCTGGCGATAATTTGTGACATCAGAAGAAAAAAAATCCAGGAAATCAGTCATAGACAGAGACAAAAGGATTTATGAATAAAAAAATACATTTATTTAGAAAACAATGTGTTTTACTTCCATCTAATGCTAAAAATCTACTTTAAAGCTGATTTTTGTGAAATACAAATATTGAGCTGTTTTGCCTACCAAGGGATTTGTGTTCTTGTCTATCCAGTGCTGAGATTTACACAGCTCTGTCTGGCAGTGCACCTTACTTTTCTCTGCTGTAGAACAGCTCTTTCCCCTCCCCCAGCTTGTGATTGGACAGTGAAAGGAAAAGCAGCAGACTGATGAGCTCATATCTATGTTACTCTGCTCTCTCCTCCTATCAGCATTCCCCTTGAACTGTTGACCCTCTGTCTTCAATACATTGAGCCACTGACTTGGAACAAGTATGCGGACAAGGACTTCTGAATTTTGCTGACTTTCCTAATTTGAATTTGTTTTAAATCCATGTCTCATAAAGTTATCAAGCCAGGCAACTAGCATTTTCACAAGGAGGTCAGGACTGGCAGACCCGCATTTCTGCTAGAAAAGGTTTAAACCGAGCCTATTGCCAGGCAAACATTTTCCATGTGGAAGTGTTCAATTCTCTGCTTTCATCAAGCTTCAAGTAATACTGAAGCCATCTAGCAACTTGTTTAAAGTGACAACATTCCTATTAAGATCTATTTTGTGGGTAAACTCAATTTCTTTTTGTTGTAGAAAGAGTAAGGGTTAAACCCACTATCAGGTTTTAGTGTCTGTGTTCCCTCTGGGGACATTTATCCTCACTTCCTCTCCCAGTGACACGTCACCAGGACAGGAAGTTGTAGGATCTCTCTCTAATAGGGACTAGGGATGAGCTCAAAATTCAGTCTGAACACTCGGAGAGATGAACATCATATATAGTAGAGGTATTTTTACCACTACAATCCACAACAGCTTCCTATCTGTCCATGATTGCTAAGGAAGCGTCCATTGATAGCACCCGCCTTCTTCTAAGCAACCAATATCATCAGCCAGCCCTGTTCATTTACTAGCTGGGAATCCCTGGCAGTAATGTTACATTAATGACCAAATATGGCCATATTTGGGCAATGGCATTCACCAGACGTGGTTGTGACCATATTGGTTAATGACGTTACCCGAGAGCCCCCGCAAGGCTGGGAGATGTCACTCAATGCTAGTCAGTGAGAGGATTAGATGCATAGGGGTGCGCAGCCTACTGCATTAGGGTGTGCACCCCAAAGCTCAATTACATATGCATGTGTGTGTCATATATATATATATATATATATATATATATATATATATATGGCCCTGGCCCACTGATCTCCCTGCCATCACAATGAAAGAGGAGTGTAGTCTTATAGCACTGGCAGATCCGGTGAGATGGAGATCTTTACAATCTCTCCATTGCTACATAGAGCAAAAACGCTAATGCACACTAGGTGATTAGGGTGTGCCCGGCACACCCGACACACCCTGTGCACGCGCCTATGATTAGATGTGTCTATTGGTTGATGGGATCTTTCATAGCGATTGACCTATGCAACTATGGACAACATGTCTGACACTTAATGTACATCATGAGACATTTTTTGGATTATGTTTAAATAATAATAATTAACTATGTTTAATAGCAATGAGATATTTCTTTACTGTCCACAATCCATCTCCTGATAGAACAGAGCCCTAGGAGGCACTCTGCTTATGCTCATTGCATAGTTTTTTTTGTTTTTTTTTTGGGGGGGGGGGGGTGCATGTCATCAGCACAGGGCCAATCAGCACTGTCCAGACAGAGGATCAGGGGTCATGCAGCCTCATAGAACAGTCAGAGGAGAATGAATACTCCTCCTACAAGCTTTAACCAGTGCTCAGCCAGACACTGATAAAAGTCACAAGACTGCTACCTGTATATACTGCTGTTGAGAAAAAGTATTTTTGCAGTTATTTACTAAAATAATTGCATTTCCATGTTCTGTGTACTGTGGGAGACCAGATACAATGAATGCAGGGTCCTGGGTTTAGTAACACTTTAAAGTGGATGTGAACCCGTTTAAAAAAAAAAAACACCTGCAAGACAAAGCCATAATGAGCTAGTATGACTAGCATACTAGCTCATTATGCATCACTTACCTTAGATCGGGGCCCCCAAAGCCGTCCTCGTTTCCCCCTCCAGCCCCAGCTATCGCTCCACAGATACCCGGAAGGTTACTTCCGGGTATTGTCGCTCCGGCCAATCACAGCGCCACCCCGGCGCTGTGATTGGCCGGAGCGGCAAAGACGCCACTCCGCACATGCGCGCGGGAGCCGTCAAATCCGGATTTGTGAATGGGGATTCTGACTGAATGCACAGTTGTCTAGGGCGCGCATGCACTGTAGACATCGGTGCGTGTTTTTTTTGCAAATATCTCCTAAACCGTGTAGGTTAAGGAGATATTTCTTGCACCTACAGGTAAGCCTTAATCTAGGCTTACCTGTAGGTGCAAGTTGCATAAGTGGGTTTACAACCACTTTAAGGAAATAAAGAGAATGCTACAAAGCAAGGGGAAAAGCAATAACACATACAAAGTAAGCTGCAGCAAAATAAAATGTATAGTAACCAATTAAACATATGACGGCATTGTCTTCTCTTTGCGTGAGTGCAAGAGTTAACACACAAACCACCACTGGCTGGAAAAACCATAAGTAAACCCTTGGAGATTCCAGCAGTTAGAACTTGAGAAAATCTAATGGCACAGATCACGAAAACATAATCACATTCAGAAACTCCCTTCACGTTTAATAGGTTTGGAGTCAAGCATTCCATGTGTTTTCCAAAAGACGTAACACGATAGTTTTTAACAAGGCCGTAAAAACCTCAAGTCTTAGGTCTGATTTTTCAAGTTCTGAAGTAATATTAGATTTATGTGCCAGAAGCTCTGGACTCCATTATCGACTTGCCAAAGAAAAGACCTTTTAATTTATTTATTTTCTAATCTGCTCAGCCAAAACTCATATAGTGCATCCTATCCGTAATACTGTGTGCGCACAGCTCAGATAAAACTTGGACGCTTTTCCTTTCAAATGTACTTTTGCAGAGAGGAAGTGGATTGTATGGTATAGTTCCCACTATAGACAACAAAGCTAAGTGATTCTACATATGGTGGATAAAACAAGCTTTCTTGGCTGTGTGACATGTTGGAAGCACGCAAATACTTGGAAATTGTTAAAATATGTGTTTGCCTTTCGAATTAAGAAATATCACAACCATCTTTTTAAAATAGCAGCTACTGCCCACAGAATTTTTGCCGGGTACAGAAAGCCATTTTGCTGTCATTGTGTTAAAAGTCATTACGCTTTGCAAAGCAGACCCTGTCCAATCCCGTCAGAGCAAGTTATGCTCAAATGGTCATTGCTGGAGAAAAACTAAATTATAGTCACTCTGGTGTTATAAAAGTTTCGCTACAGTCAAACACAAAAAAATTACTTTAACTCTACTAAAACTAAATTCGGTATGAATAACCAAATTTGTTTGCTGACATTTATCCTTATGACAACCAAATAGGTTCAAGGAACAACATGGTGTTCGTCGACCCCTACAATTGGCCAAGTGAAACAGAAGATGAATTGGTTTCTTCTCAATGGGAAAATGGCGGAGTTCCTCAAATACTCCATCTCTAAGTTCAAATGAATTTGGACCTCCTGGATTGATCAATATTACCCATTTGATTTTGATTGCATGCAGTTGGAGCTTTGACAAAGCAGTCAATAATACCAAAAATAAAGCAACAAGGACCCAACCCCACCCACCTCTAAGGGCTCATTCACATGTGTTTTGATTTAAAGAGCAATCCGCATTTGACAGCTGCTTAAATCCCTTGAATCCTGCACCAGCACATCATGCATAGCTTGATGAGAAGCCCCATTCACTTTGCGCCAAAAGTGTCATGGGGTATCATTTCTGCCTTGGCTGTGAAGCAAAGCATGGTGATCACGGAATGTGTACCAACCTGACCACTTCTTCTGCAGCTAAAAGGAGAGTGGTTGGGGAAGTGTGGCAAAAACTCAGGCTTAACCGCAGGGTTTTACTGCCCCTCAGCCAACAGTGTGAATGAGCCCTGCTTTTTAGAGCCCTCTATTACTTCCAATACTCTCCTATTCTTTTACTCTGACTTCCCACTTTCACCTATTGACAATTTCATACAAGGAGCAGTAGCTATCTAAGCAAACTCTCCCTCAGGAACCCCTGAATTTCGATTAACTGATATTTAAAAACTCAGGAGACATATCCATCAACAAGAAGCCTGGAATAACATCTCACTATTTTGTACTGCTTTGTATCATTGAATTGTAGCGCCCTGGGGTTTAGTTAGGGGGCTCCTCACCAAATTCCTTGTCAGGAGTAGCTACCATAGTTAAATTGTTAGAGAACCATTGATTTCTCCCTAAGTTTGGTTTGGCCTTGTTGTACTGTTTCCTCTTCTACCACTAGGTGGCCGGGCACTTGGTGGTACTAGAGAAGGACAACTCAAGGTCAGGTTATGGATATATGAGGTATCTCAGCCAATGGGCAGGGTTTTTTTTAGAATCCCTTGGCCTGCTGGAAGAGCCTATATATTTGGGTAGAGTCAGGTGATCTAAATTCTATGCCACCCAGACTACCGTCTGGTTGGACATGTGTCGTCTGCCCTGGGCTGCTAGGCCTGAGATTGGGCCTATCCGAGGGACATTTGGCTGCCAGGCTGTGTGAGGGCTTATCCAGAAGTAAGAGGGCAGCGCAGGGTTGGGACTGCGGCTTGCAGTCCAACCAAAAGTGACAGTTCTGCCGGTCGGAGAACCTGTCCTGGACAGAGCTAGAAGGGAAGTTGACCCCACTAAGAGACCAACCATCTTTACCAGGGACCACAGTGAGTAACTGAAGCAAGTACCGGAGCAACATTCTCACCGTCCAGGCACGGTGGAGAATTGGGAAACTTCAGGCGGTGATCAAGTCAGGGACCAAACCAGCGGATGTGATGCTTGCAGAGCAGCCTTGTGTGTCAAGCTAGGGACCAAGCCACTCAGCAGGGGTGAAGCTTTAAGGTATCCGAAGTGCCAAGCTAGGGACCCAGCAGGGAAGCGTGGGTGATGTTTGAGGGAGATACCACCGCAAAAGCCTTGAGGAGCTCACGGGATTCAAAGATAGTAAATCAGAGGGTCCAGTGAGAAACCAGGAGCTCAAGGAACTGAAGAACTACAAGTAGAAGTTGTAGTAAAGCTGAGAGAACTGTTATGTTTAAATTAGGAACTGTTAAGTACTGTAGCCATAAGGGACAGCAAACCTGCATGTGCAGAAGTGGCACCTTGCCGGGGCCTTTCCCTGTACGACTCTCCTCCTATTGAAGCTTCGGAGTCTGCCTATTGAAATTGAAATTGTCCTGGCCCCAACCCTCTTTCCCTTGCAAAATATAAAAGGACTGTTAAAAGAAATAAAACCTCTTTTGCATCCAAGAAGTGTCTGGTGCCCAATTACTTTTACCACCTTTGCACCCACTATGCCTCACAACCCACTACATATTTGAAGGATGTCAGCAGTCTGTGGCCTCAAAGGTTATCATTAGACTGGAAGAGATTCTGCTACAGAATGTTTACAGTATTCAATAAAATTTATTGAAACTTAACAGCTTTACTTTTTTCCTTTTGAAGAAGTCAGTGGACGAAACGCTGCGTCAGGGCGCAGCTGCACAGTGACTATTGGTGATGGAGCCTGGAGTTATCTGGTGTTGGGTGAGATAGTCGAGACAGGCCCATGGGGAAGCACGGGGACGTTTGAGGTTTAAGAAGTGTTACGTGATCTTGTGACAGACATGCTTGTACGTCTAACTTGTTTGTGAGTAGTATTTTGTTTTAAATAAATTTAAACTTTTATTACGATAATGCACTATGGGAGCATTTTTATATTTGAGGAATATATGAAGGTGAAGTGCTGGTAATACTCGGTACTTCCAGCAGCCAGATGAAACATTGTAATTAGCATACACCCAAGCGATATTTGCCAAACATTCATTTGAGGCAAATCCCTCTGGTGAGTTTGACACACAAAGGCGATCGGGTGGAGCACTTTAATTGGTGATTTACAAAGAGATTGAATTGCACGTGGGACTTTTTGTGAAACCTACTTTTATCACACTTCATTTTCCAGTGGGACGGTTTATTTTTTCACTTTTATGTAACTGAACTCGAGAATCTCAGTGCCTCTGAAATCTATATATATTTTTAAGATTTCTCAATGTAATAAATAAGAGGCTGCAGGAACACCATGATTGTTTGTTAACACATGATACGTTGTTTTTTATGTGCATGTAGGTATTAACACATTGGTTTGTGTTTAAACACGTGATATAAGAGATTTTGTTTACTTTTAAAGCATATGTCAAGTCAAAAACCAAAAGTTTGAGAGAGGAATATTAGAACCTTTTTCTTGTTTACTGCTATCTAGGGCTCCATTAGAGAGCTTTACCATCATGCCCTGTCCTGCTGACAATGGTTTCTGTTTGTGTTCCTTACTTCCAGACTCAAAAACATTGTAAAGCAGGACCAGATGGACCCTCAAAACATGTTGAATAAAATTGAATCTAGACTTAATCTATTGTTTCTGCTCTTTCCTCCTTTTACACCAAGTCCCTACTCGAGCAAAGAGCCAACCTTCGGCCACCACTCCAGAGAGCTGACCAATCAGAATCATGACCTCTATACTGCTTAAAGCGGGAACTTGACTATATCTGAGCACTACAAACAAAAATGCTGTTTAATTCATTTTTAATATTCAAACCAAACTCACCCATTCATCCAAGTCTCCATGCTTTATTTTGCTGAGAAATCAGGCTGAAAAACACACCACTCCTGCTTGGTGGGGTTTTGGTCGAGGGTGTTTGGCCTTCTGTTTACCCTCTTCCATGTGCCTTTACGCAAAGATGCCAAGTTGGCCTTACTCCACTGTCCAATCCTTGGTCTTTTCTCCCATCAACAGAAATTGGCCACCTATTTGTTTATCGCCACCAAGCGCGTGATTGCAAGGGCCTGGAAAAAGCCGACTGTTTCGTTTGCAGAGGTGAAGAGCACCCTAATGACTCTCATGATTAACGAGAAAATGACTAGTATCCTCCACGACTCCCATTTCTTAAGGTGTGGGGCCCGTGGTGGTCTTATGCTCTTCCACATCTGCATCCGACCAGCCTGGGTCTCTCTAACTGTCCCCTCCCCCCCTCCTTTTCTCTTTTTTTTGTTTTTGTCTGTATGAGCTCGATTCAAGTTCTATCTTCTTCAATTTTGTGGACTGCTCCACACCTCAGCCTCTGAGCAATTTTGCTCAGACACTCTGTGTTGACCCCCGGCCTAGGCCATAGGGTTATTGTTGTTTGACTGTTCATTCTACAAAACAAGCTCTATCTGTGAATTCTTGTGTTGTATCATGTTATGCTAACTGTTTATGTCCCCTGCATGGGATTATTATAGCTTTACTTATTTTCCTGCACTTCAATAAAAATATTCTATCAGAAAAACACCCCACTAGCATTTCTGGCCGTAACCATCTTGAGTAAAGGCAGAAGATTCATGTAGCATTCACTTCCTGGAATCCATCTGTCCTTAGCACAACCATGCAGGCAGGAGGAGTGTGCTTAGCTGAGAAAACCCCTTCTCCCCTCCTGAAGACTCCTGGAATGTGTATGACATAATTTGCCTAGGCCAGAAACCAGGAAGTAACTGAAGTATAAAAAAAAAGTTTAAAACAAGTAAATTTGATATACTTTCCTAACTATTTACTAATGCTAGCAGCATAAGGATTACAATGTTCCACTTTAACAAATGACTGAGAACATCTACATAAGAGATCCAGCGTCCAACACATTTCTTCCACTTGCCAGGATTTTTTTTGCTGCCTGTGTCCCCATTGGACAGATTTACTAATTCTATCTGTTCTACTGACCAATGTCACCTGTGCGGAAATGATAGAAAGCCAAATGTTTGAGTCTTCACCAGATCAGTAATAAAGGGGGTGGGGGGGTCACTTGGAATAATAGTTGTGCATACAGAAGAGGAAATAAAGAGAAATCTCTCAAAAAGGACACAGATGGCAAAAAAAAATGAAAGTTTTACCCAATCCTTATGCTATCCAGAATGGAATTATTTCGTACTTAGTAAAACAAGAATGAAGCCTCTTGACCTTGTCTGCATGCTAGTATCGCGTTTCGGCCACATAATTTGCTGTTTGGCTATTTGCATTAATGAGGTCTATAAGTGACCACTGAGTTTAGGTTTCAGTGACCCGACAGCATTAAACGGAAATCTCATTGGTTGCTCTCCTAATGGCTCGTTCAGCTGCATGTGTGACACTGGTGAGTTGAAATAGGAGCATCTAATTATTGTAACCAACCAAATAAATAGAATAAATAAAAGACTCCTGTTTTGTCAGGCAGAGTTATAATCTAATGAATAGCAGATGGGGATGGATCCCTCTCTGGCACGTATGGAGTTTCACATGTAAATGTCACCACTCTATTTTTAGAGACGTCGGACTGTCTTTTGTCTGCGATTCGCAATCCATGAATATGAAGTTGATTGTTCAATGCAGTCAACAGACTGAGAGCCGTCTCCTAATCAGTACTGTCAGGCCCTGGCAGGGTTTCCCTGTTCTCTGTTAGACAAAATTAACCTTACTGGTGCGACTATCAGGAAAACTAGGCCTTGAACAGACAGGACAAATTAAAACAGGAAAAAAAAGATAATGGCGGGAATTCTTTCCATAGGTACAGCCAGAGTATTATGAGTGTGTGTGTGTGAACCTTCTTTGTCTTTAGCCCAACGTCTACTCAGATGTGTAGTCTAAAGCACATTCAACCTTCACCAAAACTCAGTTCAATGAAGCATGAGTTTCATAAAGTTCCAATATTGCAGCCGATGACTGCTATGCAGACAGATAATAGAAATTAAGGTGGTATTAAACTCAAAAACAAAAAAGTAATATTTTGCAGCTTTCGCTTGTTGATCCAGCCAGTAAAGCTGGTCATACACTGTATGAAAACCACTCAGTGGGTTGCCTTGTCCAAAGAGCTTGGATTAGTTGCTGTGGGAGATCCATCCTCACTGTATAATGTAGATGGAGGAAACTATTAATTTTTTACTATCAGTGTGTAGCTCCCTGCCCTAGTTGGAATAAATTAGTTTTTTGGCTCCACTGTATTCAGTAGAGTGGTGATCTGATTTTTGATCTGGTCAGGGTTTCCTAAGCTTGGTGGTCGATTACCCCTGCCTGCTTCTAGAAGAATCTTCCAAAAAATAGAGTAGGAGGGTAAAGCACTGAGTTATAAATATTTATGGAACCTCAGCCAATCCTTGGGAAGGGGTACTCAGAAGGTGGCTGGGGAGATGATAAATATTTGAGAGGCCTGTTCAGGAGCGCTATTCTCCTGGGACTGCTGTCCCCGGGGAGGCAACCACTGTGTATTACTGAGAAGGGATGCTCAGCTAAGGGAGGTCTTTAGCTTGCGCTTAGCTGAGGGCCCGAAGCAAGCTTAACTTAAGGATATTTGCTGGAGGATATCACCTTTGAGGTTGGTTTGGACAATGACCCTTTTTTTCCCTCACTTGAGTCTCGCAGGGAGCTTGGGTGACAGACAGCAGTCCTTGAACCTTGTGAGAAGGACTTTGATTATGGATCCCAGAAGTTGTTGCAAGGACTGGGACTGCTCACATAGAGCTCCAGATCAGCTGGCCATTCTCTCTTACCTCTAGCAAAGGCTATTACAAGAGGATTTTGTCTTAAGTTTGCCCTCTTGCTTATTTCTCCTAACATTTTAGAGTATCCTGCACCCATACCCCTCTCCTGTTCACATTTTCTGCAATAACTCCAGAAAAAGACATCCCCTGGACTAAACCTACATATGTCAGTGTGCTTAGATCTGTGTTTGGGTCTGGCATCCTCTGTACTTTAGCAAGGGAGACCTGGTCAATCTCAGCAGCCCATCCGGGGGTAGCGTTACAAGTGTAAGGCCAGTTTAAGTTTGTTCTTTTTCAGCTTCCTTTAACACACCAAGCTGTCCAGTAAAAGTGTCAAATAGAGGGTTTACCACTGACATGGGTGCTTACAATGGTCATCTTTATTAATTTATGTGAAACCTTTATCCCAAAACGAAAAAACTGTGTCAGCTGGAGTTTGGCTTTAATTTGTTAGTCAAGTTCATCTAAAACTGTTTGTGCTTCTAACATTGCCCTCTCCCAAGTCTAGCAATGCTGCTGTTTAACTGTGTCTCTGATGCTCCTCCAGTGGAGTGGAGACACAAGACAAAAAGTATGTTACTGGCCAGATCACCAGGTGACCATATAAAGGCCTAGAAAACAGAATCAATGCCAGCCACCACATTTAAGGAATAGTAAGCAAAATATAAAATTTTTGGTTTTGGGTTTAAAACCACTTTAGTCATCAATTTAACAAGACCATGGTCTATGATCAAGCCGAAATGTTATGGAGGTCCCTGGTAGGTGACGTTGCCTCACCTGAGGCACAGAATCTAAGTTTCAGTTGATCTTCACCAGAGCTCTTGATGTTGGAGATGGGCCCGACACCCTTGTGGTCCCATTTTTGTTCACTGCAAGTTGTCAAAGGGTTAAAAGCCCTCAAGATTGCTCTTTCATGGGGCAGCTAAAACAGAACTGCTATGGTGTGGAGAATGTGCATGAAACACTAGGCAGAGAAGTAGTCAGGTCCAAGCAGAGGAGTAGTCAGGTCCAAGCAGAGGAGTAGTCAGGTCCAAGCAGAGGAGTAGTCAGGTCCAAGCAGAGGAGTAGTCAGGTCCAGGCACAGGTCATGGGCAGGCAGAAGGCAAGAGAGGAGTCAGGAAAATCCAGGCCAGTAACAAGCAAGGCAATCAGTAAGTATTATAGCTTGTTGCATAAAAGATAGCAGGCAATAAGACTTAGCATTAGCCACTTAAAAGGCTGGAGCTTAAATACATTTTTTGTCAAAGGACATGCACAATGCAGTTTCAGTGAAACCTAGAGGTACTTGCAGGAATTGTGCGAGTACCATGGAAAGTCCTCATAGGAACTCTAGAAGAGTATCATAACCTAAATTCGGAGCAGGAGAAGTTTAGGCATGGATGAGGACAATTAACGGTGAAAGAACAACAGAATCCTGAATACAGGCCAAGGTCATCACTAGAATGGCAATAGGAATCGAAGATCACAACACTAAAAGAACCAGAATAAACATTTTTGCTTAGGGAGTGTGCATTAGACAAAAGTCATATCTGCCACTTGTGATGTCAGTGGCATGCTGGTTTGTCCCTTCTACACATTGTGCTTTGGCCAATGAGATGGCTGGGGCACTCATATAAGAACAGCAGAACTGACCAGTGGAGGCAGAAACTCACAGTGCAATCTCCCTTGTGCCTGCCAAAAGTGGAACAAAAGTCATACTTGATGGCATAGGCGTGCGCAGCCTATTACATTAGGGTGTGCACCCCAAAGCTCAAACACACATGTATGTGTATATATATATTATATATACTGTATATATACATACACACATGCGCGCTTTTAGAAATAAATTGGTACATGTGCACAGGTTTTTTTGTTCGGTTTGCTAGCTTACAGTTTCTTGCATTTATACAAGCGATGTGGATGCAAGGATCCCCCTTGCAGGGACATTGTATTCTGACAGCGGGGATTTTCCACCATCAGTATACACTGATTAGTGCTGCAGCCGATGTGCTGCAAGCTGCTAATTGAAAAAAGGCTTCAGGCTGGGTTCACATTTATGTGAATTGGATGCAGGTTTCCCCACATCAAATTTGCATGGTAGAAGATTGTGACCAGCTCTCTATGGAGCCGGTTCACATATCTCTGCTGCGGCTCTGGTGCAAATTGCACACGGGTCCTGTGCATCTTTTGGTCTGTTTCAGGTCCGAATTCAGCCCAAAAATTTGGGCTGAAATCGGAACTGGAACGGTGAATGGAGATGCACAGGGCCCCTGCTGTGAGCCGCATGCGGCAATGGTGTGAACCCAGCCTTAAGCAGTCCTGTTTAAAAGAAGCTGATCTAATGATTGGCTTCTGTCTTACAGGGATACATTGAAATTTAGCCAGTTCTTGCTGAACTGGACAAATCTCACTTGGTGTGTACCCAGATTTACTTTCTCCAGCAGGCGTCCTCCACTGCTGTGACTTGTCCCCTTCAGCTCCAATGTAAATTACTGGCTGTGGTCACACTCCAGCCTCCCCATCATACCATACAGGGTTAATGTCCCTGTATGGTATGAGATGATGTCAAGGCTTTGGGTGAAGGAAGACAGCTTGGAATAAGGTAGGACCAATTTCACACTGAGACTCTTTACAAGCGTTTTAGCGCTAAAAATAGCGCCTGTAAAGCACCCCTCCTGTCACTCCAGTGGGAAAGCCCTAATGCTTTCCCACTGGAGTGGTGCGCTTGCAGGACATTGGAAAAAGTCCTGCAAGCAGAATCTTTGGGGCGATTTAGAAGCAGTGAATGCACCGCTCCCGAAATGCCCCTGGCATTGAAATCAATAGTCAACGCTGCTGAAGTGCCTGCAAAGTGATTTGGCAGCAGCACTTTTAACCCTTTTTTGGCCGCTAGCGGGGGTTAAAAGTGCCCCGCTAGCAGCCGAAAAACGCCGCTAAAACCAGCGGCGCTTTACCGCTAATGTGACCAGCGCCTTAGAGTGAAAGTGCCCTAAGTGAAAAAGGATATCCCCTCCTCCCCCCACACTGCATTGATGAACATTCACTTTTCTGAAGTTGGGGCTGTATTATAAAATCACATTCCTTGCTGTTTCTGCTAACATTTTTTGATAGGACTTCTGAGGTGCTACATAAATGTACTCCACATATATACTATATCTGATTAAAAAAGAATGATTTTAATAAGATTGAGTGTGAATGTTGAATACATCTATGTAACAGAAGTCCCAGTAATTCTCATCCTATTCAAGAAAGTTAATTTCCTTTCAGTAAATGGTCCCTGCAAGGTGCAGGGCAGGTGTACAGCACAGCATTGTATAGAAGGCAGAGAAGGTCGGGACTCACATGTGGAGAAGATTCAGGCTGCCATCCATCCTCTGAGATCTTCAGTTGGCCCCAGGGAGATCTGTGCTGTGTGCTAGACAGGAAGCAGTGCTGGGACTGCACTGTGATGATCTCTTCCTGCTCCACTAGGGTTGCCACCTGTCCAGGATTCACCCGGACAGTTCGGGTTTGGAATCATGTGTCCGGGTTTCAAACTGCCTGAAACCCGGACACATTATTCAGACTAGAAAAAAGGGTGAGATGGCGCAAGTACCAACAAAGCAAAGGTTCTTGAACTGACGAAACAGCGGATGCTGTGAAACGCGTCTTCTCATTGGTTGCCACGTCACTTTCGGTTCACGGAGCTTGCGTTCCACGCTGAGGCGCACTTCCAGTTCCGGCTTTCGGCTTTCCGGACGCTGTTGGAATTACACATTGTTGGAATTATGCGGCTTGGAGGGCTGCCAGCCCGAGGACCACCTGTAGAGGCTCCATTGCTGCCCCATCCTCTAGTGGCTTGTCATTTCCTCTGGGACACAGCTCATCTTCCCATGGACCGTCCAGTGACCCCTGACCCTATTACATTTACATGCCTGATTACTTCACCCCTTTGTGAGTAGCCTTTTGGCTGTTTGTCATATCATATTAAATGCTTCTTTTAATACTGCACTGAGTCTGGCGCACCTTGCTTTTTTCCTACATTATTCAGACTAGACTATGACTTACCAGCAGGGTTGCTGGCTGCAGCTGTCTAAGCTGAGAGTGTCTGTTACACTCTTTCACACTGCCCAAAGCCAGCACTAACAATCCCCCCACCATACACACACACACACACAGGAGAGTAAAGCGGGCGCGATTTGCTCCTCTTCCTCCAGCCCCTACCCCTCTGTGTCTGCCCACACTCCAATCTCCAGCGTTGTGCCTCAGAAAAGGAAAGTTGGGGCTGGAAATTTAAAGTCCAGCAGCCTCAGATACATCTGGATGAGAGGTGCTGACTGCCAAGGGGTGAGTGAGCTGACAATCTATCCCTGTCTGTGACTAAAGTCTTCCCCCTTCTCTCTCCTGCCTCTGAGTGAGTACACTAAGGTAAATCAGGGTTCTCAGAGCACCCCTTAGATCAGAGTTCCCCTTTACACCAGAAGCCACAGTGTTTCCCCTTACATCAGAGTCCTTTCCATGCATTAGAGTTCTCAGTGTTCCCCCTTAAATCAGGGTTCCCAGAACATCCCTTATTTCAGAGTCCCCAGAGTTCTCCCTTACATCAGAGTCTACAGAGTCCCCCTTACAGTGTAAGGTATCTCTGCGGATTCAGATGTAAAAGGGGAACTCTGTGGACTCTGATGTAAAGGGGGACTCTTGTGATTAACTTCATATGATTAGAAATGTTTTTTAATCGCAAAATATATGTATACCATAAAAATTATTGCTGTGCGCCACTAAAGTGTTCAGGTTTGACTTGAAGAAAAGGTGGCAACCCTATGCTCCACCCACCTGTACTAGAGCTGTGAAAGCCCCGACTTGTCCAGAGAAGAGAGACAGTCTTCCCTCTTCAAGCTTTTTGTGGCAACACGAAGATAGGATGGTGGGCTCTGGTAACCCCTCACTCCTGTCAGTACTGCAGCCACCAGCTGTGGAGGAAGCAGTCAGGAATCAGATGCTGCCTCTAAAGTCCGGCTACAGCATCTCAACTGAGAGCTGGCGGCGGAGTGATATGCAGCTGTCAGGGATGCAGTAGCCGGGACTATAGAGTCAGTATCGGAAAATGCGGCTGCCTGACTGCTTACTCCTCAGCCAGTGGCTGCAGTTCTCCCAGGATATTGGCATCCAACTGAGAGATAGTCCCACTCCCAGCACTACAAGTTAGCAGGGGTGCCAAAATGAAGCTATCTCAAACACATTCTGACCCTGGGGTGTGCCTGGGCATTAGGGTGTGCCCAGCACACCCGGCACACCCCCTGGGCACGCCTATGCTTGATGGCATTTGGTTCCACTAAATGGGGGTCTCTGGAAGAATAAGGACTGGTTCTATGACACAGGTGGGTTTGGGATTCCAGTTAGTTTCATTGGTTTCAAATGATCAAGAGAGAGCATCTGCTTTAGTTTATTTTCTGCTAGACGATATGCGAGTACAAAGTCAAGCTTTGAAAAGACAAAGAGGCTGATTTACTAAAGAAGTTCTCAAAATTGTGTGAATATTTAATTAAATTATCCAATCACGTAAAAAGCAAATTCCTCTTCACTTTGAATACCCAATCATGTACAGATGCTTTTCACATATATTGGAATATTAAAGGGAATTTTCACACAAGGTTTTCAGAGATGATTCTAAAGTTCTTTCGCAAACAAACAGTCTCAATGTCTCAGTGGCCTGGATTCAATCCTTTGCCTGTAGGTACTGGATAAACAGATTTACACAAAGCACCAGGAGACACCTGAATCAGGTTGTTTGAACGGATTATAATCTTTTGCTGTGAGTCTCTCAGTCTAGGAGGGGCTGAAGCAGTCAAGACTAGCTTGGGTTGCTGATTCTATACCCCAACTAAACAAAGCTACCCCAATCTGTATCCAGGTCCTAGGTTCCCAGAGTCTGTGTGTTTTGGGGAGACATGGCCCCGAACCTAAAACAAAACCACTCCAAAGGTCTCTCAAGGAGTGCGCATGCGCGGGGACTCGGAGAAGGACGTGTGCTGACCGAGCTCCCGGCACCCCGACCCACCAGAGCTAACGATAGCGCAGGCACTGAGGTCCGTGAGCCAGGACCGATCCCACACCAGCCCCGAAGTGGCGATGAACCGTAGGGCACAGGGGCAGCCGCGGAAAGGACACGATACGCAAACTACAGCCCAGAAGAGAGCAGGGCCTTCCCCTACAGCACAGCCGCGATCCAAGATGGCGCCGGGTAAGCCAGACACACGAGGCAGCACGGCAGCAGCCAGATCCGACGGCGCTACACAGAGAGGAGACCGGCAGCTAAATCTGGAGCCAACTAGGGATCCATTCTCCTCACAATCCTCGGGAGAGGTGGAGACCGGACAGCGGGGTGAGTCACTATCACATCCCCCATCCCCAGCCATATACGCTGATAGACATGACTCTCCAAACTCCCCTGCCTCCCCTGCCTCCTCCATGGATAGGAACATGGCAGACTTAGCAGAAGTCCTCATTAGCCAATCCAGCCAATCCAGCCAGGATATGCCAATTCCCCAGCTCTCACACTATTCCCCTGATGCTGTACTGTTGGGCAGATTCTCCACCATGCTGCAGCAGGAGCTCTCTAAGGCCTGCACATTAATCACCACTGACCTGAAAAAAGACATCCATAGCTTGGGAGAGCGTTTTGAGCTAATTGAAACCAAAGTGGATGGAGCCATCAAAAGGGTCAACCAGAACTCAGCCATGGTGACAGACCTCCAGGATAGATTAGAAGAGGCATTCACAAAAATTGAAGATTTGGAGAATCGTTCTCGTAGGTACAATGTCCGCGTGCGTGGCCTCCCTGAAACTCACACAGATCTAGAGGGGGCTGTAAAAGACCTGATGAAAACCCTTATCCCTGATATAGCCAACCACCACATGGAAGTTGATCGCGTTCACCGAGCACTGACAGCCCCAAGGGCCGACGGCCTACCACGAGACATTATTGTTAAGCCACATCACTACCGCATTAAGGATAAGATGATGCTTGCGGCTCGCAACAGGCCGGACCTGTCGCTATTTGGAACACCAATACAGCTCTTTACAGATTTGGCGCCATCAACGGTCCAGAAACGCAGAAACCTACGGCCATTACTCCAGCAACTTATGGCCAAACAGATTAAGTATCGATGGTCGTTCCCTTTTAAGTTATCATTCACTTACAACGGAAAGTCCCACTCCTTTTCCACGTTCCAAGCAGGCGAGGACCTACTGCTTAGTCTCGGCATCATTGCACGGGACTCTCCGACTCCGATTTCATCTCCCCCTTGTCTGGATCATCGTCCCCTCTCCCCGATATGGCAGGATCGCACACGCTCACAGGCCAGAAATGCTCGCCGGAATACCTGAGTATTATTGCTCTTCTCTCTTTTTGCTTTTTTGCCCCCTTTTGGGAACTGTTAGTGCTTGATTGCACGGATATGGCCTGGGCCCATGGTGGACTATGGGCCTGATGGGGCCATCGTTACCGTTCACAGTTCACAGGTTACAAAGTCACGGGTTACAAAGTTACTGGAGTTCCTGGTTCTTCGGACTGGCTGCCAGCCGAATATTTTACAACCCCGACGGGCCCAACCTGGTCGAAGAAATTTTGCTTTTTGCTTTTTAGCAGTCTGGGGGCCTTAGTCGGACCGCAATGTGTTCCCCTGTTGGGCTGTGGCTCGGGGGCCGGAACGACCGATGGGGACCCTTCCGGCCCCGGCGCCACTGGCCTTGGGAATGCATGTTCCTATAGACAGCCTGATATGTTAAAACTGTATTGATTGATTTTGTCATTTCCGATATGACCTCGAATAGCCTGCTCGTACAGAGTGTAATCATATTTGGGTCGGGGTGGTCATGCTTGCCACCCAACTGCAAGACTACCTATCCTACGACAAGGATGGTACCCTTGCACCTAATTTGCCGGATGTTGTCTCCGGCAGGGGTTATTCCCCATTCCTTCATTCATCAGCTAGGATTGAGTTATATTGGTTGTTTGGGCCTAAGGCCTATGTATATGTTTTTTTGCTTTTATTTTTGTTTCTCTTCTTCTCTAATGCCTTTTCCTTCTCTCCCTTCCCCCTCTTTCTTCGGAGCCTCGGTTCAGCGCCCTTCCCTTATGTCATGGTCTGAGAGGTCACATAGCCAAACAGTCATCATCATCGGGACCCTTCTCGCTTCATTCATTATGCAAGGTAAGAGTGCTCTGCCCTACCACGATGGCCACCACATATAACACAGACTATTCGATAGTTAGCCACAATGTACATGGATTTAACTCCCCTACTAAAAGAACTAAGGCTTTCCAGTTTTATCATAAACAGAAGGCTGAAGTCCTGCTATTGCAGGAAACTCATTTCTCCAATGTCTCAGCGCCCCGTTACCTCAATGGGAAGTATCCACAGTTTTACTTGGCAGGGGGTCGGGAAAAGAAGGGCGGTGTAGCCATCTGCTTTTCGAAACGGACCCCCTTTACCCCCATCGCTATCGTTAAGGACAAGAGAGGTAGATATATTATGGCAGTGGGGCGGCTCCATGACCAGGAGGTGTCCTTTATATCATACTATGCCCCGAATACTGGACAGCCGGAATTCTTTAGCAAAATGCTGAAGATTCTTATGCCCAAAGTCCAGGGTCAGGTCATTATGGGAGGCGATAGTAATATTCCCTTGGACAGAATTATGGATAAATCGGACTCCTCTAGACCAACATTGAAACGCCCACCGACTGGAAGCAGCAAGGTTGCACGTCTGTTTCATTTCTATGACCTCATCGACGCCTGGCGAGAAAATAACCCTACGGTCAGAGACTTTACACACTTTTCACAAGCCCATCATACTTACTCGAGGATAGACCACGTTCTAGTACGTACGCCTTTGCTACCATTTATTAAGTCGGTTAAGATTTTATCTACCCCTTGGTCTGATCATTCCCCGATAAAACTCTCTACTTCAGGGCTATGGACTAAATCTAGACCCTCCCCGTGGAGACTTAATGTGAGCTTGCTGAATGACCCTACAATCTTTTTAGAGATTCAAAAGGAAATACAGGAATACTTTAGACTTAATAAGGCATCGGACACATCCCCCGCAATTAACTGGGTAGCTCATAAAGCAGCGATTAGGGGCATATTGTTACAAGTGGCAGCCAGGATTAAACGCAATAGGGAACAGGCAAATAAGATTCTGGAAACTAACTTAGATAACTTACTTAGTGAACAGCACAGAAATCCCCTGGTAGATATAAGGCATAAAATTGACGAGGCTCGACTAGCACTAAATCTTAGCTTGACTACTCAAGCGGAGAAACATATTAGTTGGTCTAAGCACAGGTTCTATACGATGGGTGATAAACCTACCACAATGTTAGCTAGAAAACTGGTTCCTCGACCGTACACACCGACTTTGCCTAAACTACGACTATCCACGGGCCTAACCTCCCAGAACCCCGAACGGATAATTGGAGAATTTCACAAATTTTATGCTAAGCTGTATGGAGTGCAGGACAAGTTCGATTCATCTGAAGCGAGCACATTCTTTCGCGACTTACAGCTGCCTAAATTGACACAAGCCCATGCGGAACTGATGGACGGTGCTCTTACAGAGCCTGAAGTCAGGGCTGCAATCAAAACCCTACACCCTACCAAGGCCCCTGGGCCAGATGGATTCCCGGGTCACTACTATAGGAAATATCACGATCTTCTGGCCCCACATCTCTGTACTTACTTTAATGACCTGAGAAGCGGCAGCAAGCTCCCCAGCCATGAAAATGTAGCCTATATAAGTGTTATCCCGAAACCAGGAAAGGACCATACAGACTGTTCCAATTATCGCCCAATTTCTCTGATCAATACGGATCTTAAGATTCTAACCAAAATACTGGCCCAGAGACTTAATACTTTTCTTCAGTGTTATATCCATCCTGACCAAGCAGGTTTTGTCCCGACAAGACAGGCATCGGACCAAACCCGCCGGATAATTAACCTTATCTCGGCAGTTCGGTCTGATTGGGATGGAAAGGGGACTAGGAGGGGAATGTTACTTTCATTGGATATCCAGAAGGCGTTCGATTCTATCTCCTGGGACTATCTTTTTGATGTTCTCACACGCTTTGGATTTGGGAGACGCTTTCTGGATCTCCTTCACATATTATATGATTCCCCCAGTGCCTCGCTAATGCTCAGAGGATATACATCCCAAACATTTCCTATCAGGAGAGGAACTAGACAGGGCTGCCCGTTGTCGCCACTATTATTCGCCCTGGCGATTGAACCACTAGCGCTCAAAATTCGCGCCTGCAGAGATATACAGGGCATTTATTGCGGAGACTATGAACACAAATGTTTACTCTTTGCGGACGACTTGTTGCTGACCTTGACCTCACCGATCACATCCCTACCTAACTTGTATGCTATTTTGCAGCCTTTCTCCAACATTTCCGGGTTGGCAATTAATCATAGTAAGTCAAGAGCACTGAACTTATCTTTGCTAAGCTCCACTCAGGCTACGCTTGAAAAATCATTTCAATTCCGATGGGAATCCACAGCTCTCCCTTATTTAGGCATACAGCTGACCTCATCTATTGGTGAGTTGTACAAAGAGAATTATCCAGCCCTTTTCAAACGGCTAACAGCTGACATGGCTAAGTGGCAGGTTCACCCGCCATCGTGGTTTGGCAGACTTCACTCAATTAAAATGAATGTTCTACCTCGATTATTGTATTTCTTCCGTACCTTGCCAGTTTCATTGGCCCGTGATGACCTTAAACGATTCCAGAATAAAGTACTACAGTTTATTTGGGGTGATAAGAGACCCAGGGTGAATAGGAGCACTCTATACACGTTGAAGCGGAGAGGAGGACTTGGTCTTCCAGACATATTAAAATATTTTTATGCTGCCCAGATAGCACAACTTACAAGGTTTCACTCCCAACAGGCACAGGCCATTTGGATGGCTATGGAATCTTATTCCTGCCGTCCCAAACCTATTTCTTATATTTTATGGCTCCCTACCAAGGAGCGACCTCCTATACTTTGCCCTACTTTATCCATGTCACTGGAACTATGGGACAGACTCTTCAGATCTCACAAATTCAAATCTCCTCATTCTCCACTGACACCTCTGCTTCAAAATAAAGCATTCGCCCCGGGTCTCACTCCACTAGCGTTCGAATGGTGGACTAATAAGGGTTTTAAGTGTATTGCTGACTTGTGCGATCATAGAGGTATGCTGACCGAACGGACTATGGCTGACAGGCATCAAATGCCTCCAGCGGAGGGTTATAGGTTCGCCCAAATCTCACATTATGTACAAACCCTGGCTCGCAAGAGCAACCTAGCAACCCAAACTCCCATGGAACATCTATGCAAAAATTATGATAAAATTAAAGGACATTTATCTGCTATATATTCGATATTGCTGAGTGTATCGACAAAGCTGACTTATATGGTCCAATGGGAGACCGACTTGCAGGAAACCCTGGATCTGGACGAATGGCATAGGATAGCCGAGACAGCATCTCGTTCGCTCGTCAATACTTCAATAATTGAGGCCAATTATAAGGTTCTACTGAGGTGGTATATGGTGCCGGTCAGACTGGCAACTTTTGTCTCAGGAGCTACCCCGTTGTGCTTTAGAGGATGTGGCCAGATGGGCACCACCTATCATATTTGGTGGACATGCCCAAAGGTCCGGAGGTTTTGGATCAGGGTGTATAATTTAGTTTACTCCCTTACCCAACTAAACCTAACTAAATCAGCTAAGCAAGCACTACTGGGGGGAGGAGATGTGGAAGCCTCCAAGTCCTGCAAGAGGCTCTTGATATTTATTTTTATTTCAGCCAAAATCACTATTGCTAGGAACTGGAAATCGGCAGCTCTACCATTCGATCAGCTTAAAGGCAAATTGTCTTGGTTGATGCTAAACGAACGCTTGACCGCTCTGGCCCAAGATAAAATGAAACTGTTTCATGGAGTTTGGGACCCATGGCTTCGTTACCTAACTAATGACCCGGGGATGTTTACAGCATAGCCTAGGGGATTAGGTTGAGATGTCTGGATGCTGAATCGGGGCTCCTCCCCCCCTCCCTCCCCCCATTCCCCCCTCCTCAACTGTCCTTTCCTTACTCTGTCTCCTTCCTTCTATTCTTTGTCACTGTCCTCTTTCCTCTCTTTTGAAATTTGTTTATTGTTTATTTTTGGAGTCAGATCCAGACCTTAGAGGTTTGTGCTGCTCCCTGTTTTCTCAGCTCCTACGGGACCATTGTCAGTCTGATCAGACCTCTGGGCTGCCCACACGGCCGGCTGAGTTGCGCCCCCCCCGATAGATGGATGGGGGGGCGGCTCATCTGGGTGGACGGTTCAGATATGATCTGCGATGCTAATAGGGGTTAACGGCTTTACGGAGCTTCGGACTACTCCAAGGACCCCTACACTTGGTGATCTTCATTGTGTTACCCCAAATGTTGATTGTGACTGTACAATGTTATGTGGCGACTTTTATACATTTTGTATGACAAAACTTGAATAAAAAGATTGAAACACAAAGGTCTCTCAAGGACACACCTCCCAAAGAAGAGACTCCCCCTCAAAAAACAGGGCCCATAGTCAGTAGGCAAGAGGTTACCCTGCAGTCCCCTCCAAAAGCCCCTGTCCTGGTTAAGTCTGTCACAGGTCCTCATAATGGACTTCTAATATTTGCTTCTTTTTGGTCTGCTTGTAAGTGCCCTCCAGCTACTTGACATGGCCATGCTCTGCAGCCGGGGCCTTAAAATAAATCAGGTCACCCAAAATGAAATGAACGATCTATGCCATTCTGGATGCCCGTCGCAACCTACATGATTGCTAGCTGCAGTATTTTTTTTATTGCTCAGCACTGTTAATTGAAAAAAAAAATATCTGTTGATCCTGCCAGAAATCCAGTAAACTCATAAGGTCTTGTGCTCTCTGCCTCACTAAAATCCCAAGCATCTTTCAGCGCTTCCCAGTTCACTTCTGTTAACTACAGAACACCTTCCTTCCAGGGGCGGCCCATCCATTAGGAGCGCCCGGGCGCCGCCCCCTCTCTCTACGCCACCCCCTATATGCAATGGATAGATTAATGTATAACATGAATCTATCCGCAGCCACCCCCTATTCATACGTCTGGCCCCTTTCAGGGCATCGGGCGCATGAATTACAGCGGGCAGTTTTTTTTTTAAGCACCTGATTAGAGCCAGAGGCTCTAATAGGCTTTAAAATAGGGTGGGCTCGGGTCGCAGAGAATGCGAACGGAGCGCACCAGGTGTGTTACAACAGCGAATGAATATTCGCTGTTGAAAACTGATCCTTAATCCAGCCAACCAGAAGCGGGTGTTAGACCCATTTTCTGATTGGCTAAAAAGAGAAGACTCCCGATTGGCAGCCGAGGAGGAGGAGGGAGGAAATCGTCAGACCCGTGGAGAGCAGGAGAAGGGGAGACTGCCGCAGAGCAGGGGAAGCCGCCGGTGATGGGGTAAGTGCACCCGACCGACCGGGGGGGGGGGTTATATACTGTCACCCCCCCCCAAAAAAAAAATTCACTGGCCGCCACTGCTTTCTTCCCCTATGTAATGGAAAAGGGAACGTGTTCTGTAACCCAAGTAGACTGTGTGTCAGAATTTTACCTGGTATTAATCCAGAGATCAGCAGAGATTATACTTGTGGAGGGAAAAGCAGCATAAGACGCAAATAAGATGGGCTGCAGTAATCATGTGCTGACAAGTACCATGCATGAAAGGAAGAGTGACAGAGAGATGAACTCGCCAGCCTGGTGCTTCTCCCATCACTGGCCAGTCACAGGCTGGGGGAGGGACAAGACCTGTAAAGTGTAACCTAGCTGCGGCAGAGAAAAAATGAGGTCTTCTCTCCTGCCAGACAGGGCTGAGCTCTGTGGTACAGCTGGGCGAATCTCAGGCGTTAATGGACAGACATACAAACCTTGTATGCTATCTGTGTAATTCGCTGCTTGCCTGGCGTTTAGCTTTAAGAGCCGTCAAGATTTGCATTAGAGTGCGCCCTGGATTTTGAGGCTCCCAGAGCACAAAGGGAAAATCTCACAGTATGCGGGGGCACCTCTAGATTCCTGCATTTATTTCATGCTGATACTCTCTATGGTTCAAAGTGTTTATAGTTTTCCTTTAATTAAGCGTAGGTTTCTTTTTACTTTTAAGTGTGAGATTCATATAGTTTTATTTTATCAAGACATAGGGTAAAAATAGATTTAGTTGCTTCATAATGCAGCATATTGAACAATCTCGAGCTCTGCAGCTGTTGTCCTACTTATTTTAACAACAAAATGTATTTTTATATATACGCTTAGTTCAGCTGAGACACGGCAGAGACCGATGCTGTAAACCCACAGATCATTCTTGATAGCTATAAAACCATCTGACTTCTGAAAATAAAATGAACACTAACCCTTATTGTGCTTTAATTTATATTTAGAAATATAGATGTGCAGAGAATAAAAATATATATATACATTTTTTGTAATAAATTGTGTTTTCATCCTTGGCTCAGCTGGGCTCCAGGTGACTCTGCTTCGTCCAAATCCTCTTTTTCATGAAGATTTCAGCATGTTTTTGTGTTTGAGGAACAGGCTGTACAAAACTCGCAGGGTGGTTTTTAAATCTCTGTTCACAATCTCTGGAGATGGCAGCAAACAGAAATGTATCAGACAAGATAAAAAATAATTTATAATTGAATGTAAAATGTTATTGATGATAACTTATCTAGTTTAGAACATTTTTATAATGTTGATGACTGCTATGAGATGTTGGAATGTACTCCATGGTTTTGCAGTAGACTTAAAGAGCTTCAAGTTTTAGTAAAACATTTCTCCCTAAAGTGGTATACAGTCATGGTTGAAATTGTTGGCACCCCGGAAATTTTTACAGAAAATCAAGTATTTCTCACAGAAAAGTATTGCAGTAACACATGTTTTGCTATACATATGTGCTATACATATGTTTATTCCCTTGTGTGTATTGGAACAAAACAAAAAAAGGGAGGAAAATAAGCACTTTGGACATAATGTCACACAAAACTCCAAAAATGGACTGGTCAAAATTCTTGGCACCCTTTCAAAATTGTGGATAAATAAGATTGTTTCAAGCATGTGATGCTCCTTTAAACTCACCTGGGGCAAGTAACAGGTGTGGGCAATATAAAAATCACACCTGAAAGCAGATAAAAAGGAGTTTTATGCACTTAGTCTTTGCATTGTGTGTCTGTGTGTGCCACACTAAGCATGGACAACAGAAAGAGGAGAAGAGAACTGTCTGAGGACTTGAGAACCAAAATTGTGGAAAAAATATCAACAATCTCAAGGTTACAAGTCCATCTCCAGAGATCTAGATTTGCCTTTGTCCACAATGCGCAACATTATCAAGAAGTTTGCAACCCATGGCACTGTAGCTAATCTCTCAGGGCGTGGACGGAAGAGAAAAATTGATGAAAGGTTGCAACGCAGGATAGTCCGGATGGTGGATAAGTAGCCCCAAACAAGTTCCAAAGAAATTCAAGCTGTCCTGCAGGCTCAGGGAGCATCAGTGTCAGCGCCAACTATCCGTCGACATTTAAATGAAATGAAACGCTATGGCAGGAGACCCAGGAGGACCCCACTGCTGACACAGAGACATAAAAAAGCAAGACTACAGTTTGCCAAAATGCCCAAATCCTTCTGGGAAAACGTCTTGTGGACAGATGAGACCAAGATAGGGCATTTTTGGTAAAGCACATCATTCTACTGTTTATGGAAAACGGAATGAGGCCTACAAAGAAAAAAACACAGTACCTACAGTGAAATATGGTGGAGGTTCAATGATGTTTTGGGGTTGTTTTGCTGCCTCTGGCACTGGGCGCCTTGAATGTGTGCAAGGCATCATGAAATCTGAGGATTACCAAAGGATTTTGGGTCGCACTGTAGAGCCCAGTGTCAG
This sequence comes from Rana muscosa, assembly GCA_029206835.1. Lineage (NCBI taxonomy): Eukaryota > Metazoa > Chordata > Amphibia > Anura > Ranidae > Rana > Rana muscosa. The sequence continues at coordinate 202,721,023 of CM055118.1, forward strand.
ACAGCTGGGTTTGCGTCCGAGATCTTGGGTCTTCCAGCAGGACAATGACCCCAAACATACATCAAAATCACCCAGAAATGGATGGAAACAAAGCGCTGTAGAGTTCTAAAGTGGCCAGCAATGAGTCCAGATCTAAATCCCATTGAACACCTGTGGAGAGAGCTTTAAATTGCTGTTGGGAAAAGACGCCCTTCCAATAAGAGAGACCTGGAGCAGTTTGCAAAGGAAGAGTGGTGCAAAATTCCAGGTGAGAGGTGTAAGAAGCTTATTGATGGTTATAGGAAGCGACTGATTTCAGTTATTTTTTTCCAAATGGCGTGCAACCAAATATTAAGTTAAGGGTGCCAAGAATTTTGACCAGCCCATTTTTGGAGTTTTGTGTGACATTATGTCCAATTTGCTTTTTTTTCCTCCCTTTTTTTGTTTTGTTCCAATACACACAAAGGGAATAAACATGTGTATAGCAAATCATCTGTTACTGCAATACTTTTCTGTAAGAAATACTTGATTTTCTGGAAAAATTTCTGGGGTGCCAACAATTTCGGCCATGACTGTATTTATATGCAGGTCCTTTATATTTACCACCGGTAACAACAAGAACAATGCCAAGTTAAGCAAACTGAGAGGGAAAAGTACATGCATCTATGAGGGCCTGGCACTACTTTTGTAGTTTAATATTGTCTACTCATTTTCCACAACGTTCTAATGCCGCGTACACACGATCGGACATTCCGACAACAAAACCGTGGGGGTTTTTTTCCGACGGATGTTCGCTCAAACTTGTCTTGCATACACGCGGTCACACAAATGTTGTCGGAAATTTTGATCGCCAACATTGCGGTGACGTACAACACTACGACGAGCCGAGAAAAATTAAGTTCAATGATTCCGAGCATGCGTCGAATTGATTCCGAGCATGCATAGGATTTTTGTGCGTTGAATTGTGTACACAGTCGGAATTTCCGACAAGAACTTTTGTTGTCGGAAAAATTAAGAACCAGCTCTCAAACATTTGTTGTCGGAAATTCCGACAGCAAATGTCTGATGAAGCATACACACGGTCGGACAACAAGCTCACATCGAACATTTGTTGTCGGAAATTCCGACCGTGTGTACGCGGGATAAGTTTTAGCAATACATTTTCAATTGATTCATATGGTACTAATTTTTTTTTACTGGGCTACAAGGGATTGAGCATTATATTTTTCAGTTCTACCGTGGAATATCTGTTCCACAAAACCATTGGATAATTGCATTATTTGTAAGGTATACTTTTAGAGACTGGCAAAACTGTGGTCAGCTCAGGACAGTATACCACTCACTCGCTCACCAGATACTGGCAAAACTGTGGTCAACTAAGGGCAATTTGCTGTACTTTCCACTTGATCACTGGTTTGCCAGCGCCCAATGACCAACTAAGCACAGTACACTTTCCATGGGGTCCCCATTGTGGTCAGCCAAGGACAGAATATTTCCCACTTGGTCACCAGGGACTGGTAAAACTAAGGATAGTATACAGTACATTCCACTTGGTCACCAGACATTGAAAAACAGTGGTTTACCAAGGACAATATACTTTCCACTTGACCACCAGTGACTGGCAAAACAGTAGTCAACCAACAACAGTATACTTTCACTTTGTTAATGGGGACAGGCAAAACAGTGTTCAACTAAGGACAGTATACAGTACATTCCACTTGGTCACCAGACAGACATTGAAAAACAGTGGTTTACCAAGGACAATATATTTTCCACTTGATCACCAGTGACTGGCAAAACAGTGGTCAACCAAGAACAGTATACTTTCACTTTGTCAATAGGGACAGGCAAAATGGTTATCACTAAGTCAGTGTCAGTTTACTTTCCACTTGGTCTCCAGGAACTGGAAAACAATGTTCAATCAAGGGCAGTATACTTTCCATCGTGTTACCAGAGACTATCAAAACTGTGGTCAACTAAGAACAAGTATACTTTCTATTTGGTTATTAGGGACTAGCAAAATAGTGAATCGATGATGGTCAGTATACTTTCCGCTTGGTCTCCAGAGACTGTAAATACAATGAAGGTCAGTATAATTTCCAATTGGTTACCAGGGACAAGCCAACCAGTGCTCATCCAAGGATAGCTTACTTTCCACTTGGTAACAAAGACAGCCTTACACTTGGTCAATGGGTAGTGGCACATCAGTGATCAACTAAGCACAATAAACCTTTTACTTGGTCACTAGACACTAGAAAAGCAGTGGTTATCAAGGAAAGAACTGTACATTTTCTACCAGGAACGGTATTGTGTATCTGGCACTGGGCTATCAGGAACTTGGAATATTATTTTCAATGAGTCACCAGAGACCTGTTACCTCCAGGCCAAGCCATAACTGACTGGTTAGCATAGGCTTTACTAGCTAATAAGAAGTGTATTATATAATCTGGCATTTCAAGAAACGGGCAATGAATTTCACATTCGACCTCCAGGGACAGGGTAATATAATTATAGGGATTATGTAACATTTGCTGGTCCACCTGGGAATGGCAAAGTGTTTTACATTTTTTAGCCATTATTCAAGCCGTGTGGTTTAAAGTGGAGTCTCACCCAAAAGTGAAACTTCCGCTCATTTGTCTCCTTCCCCACTTTCCGGTGCCACATTTGGCACCTTTTGGGGGGAGAGGGGGTACAGGATACCTGTCTTTGGCACCTTTTGGGGGAGAGGGGGTACAGGATACCTGTCCACCTCCGGAAGTCACAGCTGCGGCTATTGAAGGAGGCTCCCTCCTCCTCCCCCTGTCGCCGGGCAAGTAGGAAAGAAGAGCGGAGCCTCGCGCATGCACAGTAGGATTCCCAGCGCAAAGCTGTAAGGCTACACTGCCGAGTTCCCTTACCCGCACTGGTGGCGGCAGCACCCAACAGCTGATGGAATCATCAGCTGCAGTGCCAACATCGCTGGACTCCAGGGCAGGTAAGTGTCTTATAATTAAAAGCCAGAAGCTCCAGCATATGTAGCTGCTGGCTTTTAATTTTTCCTGCAGTGGGCGGACCTCCACTTTATTAGCTAGTAAAGCCTATGCTAACCAGTCAATTATGACTTGGAGGTAACAGACTGGTTGATTCTTTGTTTTGTAAATTTAAAGGAATATAAATGGATACACATTGGATGATTGGAATATATATAGTGCATGTGAAACACTGACCTGCAGGGTCCACTGGGTTTGTTAAGATCCCTCCATCCGTAAGGAGATCCAGGGCAAGGTTAACATTGTGGAGCTGAATACGAAAATATATATGGTTTTCATCAGAATCATAAATGTATCTAATATCAGTTTAATATCACATATATTAAAGCTTAAACATAAAGTTTGCCCAAAATAACAAAACAAATTTGTTGGCACACTAAACTGGAAAATGATTGGGTTTCCTGGGTTACTTCCCTTTGAATATCTTCATTGCACCTTTCAATGTATATTTGAAAAATTGAGAACTGTTGAAACAGCCATCTAGTATTTATTTTCCAAGTATGAAGGGGCCCCTCAAAAGGCAACGTATTGACTTTGAAAGATCATTGAGGGCCTTCACTACCAATAATCAAGACATGTGGGAGCCTGGGGCTACTTACCAAAAGAAACGTGGTTGCTTTTTAAGAAAATAAACTGTAAAAGTTTGAATATTGTTCATAGATTAGGGTGACCAGACATCACCGGTTTCCGGGGACAGTCCCCGGATTGAGAACACTGTCCCTGGACCAAGTCTGTCCCTGGTTTTGTCCCCGGATTGGATTTGAACAGGGGCTGGGGCAATTTCGAAGACAGTCAGTGCAGAATAAAAAAAAAAATCTGAATTACACCCCCCCCCCCGCTCCGCCGCTCCTACTAGCTTAGGGGGGTCTATTTCTTTCCATTATCTGTGTCCCTTTCTGATGATCATGTGCTGGTCGGAAGGAGAGGGAATATTTCTTCAGTTTCAGGCGCATGCCCATCCAGCTCCGCTCGCATGTTCTGCCTTGTCTCAAGTCCTGGCCAGCCGCCTGCTTGCTTATCTCCTTGCCTTCCCTGGCTGAGTGATCTTCCTCCGCTCCCCACCCAGTAGTCGCCGGGGCCGGGAGAGTAAGACTTGACAGGCTGTGAGGCGGGCGGCGGCGGCAATGGTCAGAGAGTCGCTGATTGCCGCCATTACTAGTAAAAAAATATATACATGTCCCCGGATTTCATTTAAAAAATCTGGTCACCTTATCATAGATACACCTGAAATGTATTTTGCTGATTTAAACTGAAAGATGAGTTGGTCTTTATCTTACCCAGTGAGAATAGCACATTTTAAAAGAACATTGGGAATGACATGGTAAGGATCCATGTCTGTATGTAGGTTCCGAAACATTCTGATATTCAAAAATATTACATTCAGTGAACCATTTTTTTTCCTGTAATGTCGGCAAAAGCAGAGACAGGTCATATTAATTCAGGTGCACCAAATTTCCAGATGACAGCTCTGTCTGTCCTCCTGACCATCAAGCTTTGCATCTTGTAGCTGAACACATGCCTCGGCAATGCTGTACAAACACACTTCAGATGACTTGTCACTGACTTTACTCGGAGACAAACTATCTCTGCAAAGCCAATGACTACTTTAGGGGAAATTTACATAAATTACATATTTCCACCTGATTGATGAAAGATTCATGAGCCTCTGGCGGGACTCTGATTCTCCTGACTGAGTGCGTTCCCGAGAAAACATTTTATTTATTCTGTCACTCAAATCAAAACATTTGTGCAGGATCTGAATAGGCTTCTGCTTCCTCCTGTCTGTCAGCGCTGATAGAGGAATCCAAACCTCAAATCAAGTTGTCAGGCTGTCATTCCCTGGCTGCGATTCTTGTAATCAGTCTTTAAGTGGGTGGGCGATCGCCACGCTCCTGCGTACTCCTGGAAGTTGGGGAGAGGTTGTTCTTTTTTGACAAAGGAGCAATCTGACATTTTGCAGTGATTACAGTGATTAGCGAGGCTTGTGGAGTGGGGAATTATTGGTAATGTGACTGTCCTTAAATCTGAAAAAGGAAATAAAATAGATGCCTAGTCCTATTCAGTAGGGAAGCATAAATAAAATTGGGAGGGGTGGGTGGATTTTGAAGTACTCGATCTCTCAGGGATAACTTTGTTCCCTGTTATCTGCCCTGTCTCACTGAGACACAGGCTAACAATTTCATAGAACAAATGCATATACAGTGGAACCTTGGTTAACGAGCAACTTTTTTTTTAAATCCTGACTCGGTTTGCGAGTGTTGTCTCGCAACACGAGCAGGATTCAAGCCCATGGGGTGTGCAGTACCGCATTTGGCCAGAGGTGCGGGGGCGCCCGTGACACTCGGAGCGGTTCGGAGTCGTTCGGAGCTATTAGGAAATACTCGGAATCGCTCGGAAACACCCCGTTCCCGAGCCTTTCCGAGGGTTTCCGCATTCAGCCAAGCTGTCCCCGAGTATTTCTGAGGCTCTCCGGTGCCCCCCACCTCTGGTCACATGCGGTATTGCATGCAATAGAAGTCAATGCGGAACAAATTATCTTAGTTTCCATTGACTTCTATGGTGGAACTCGCTTTGATATGCGAGTGCTTTGGATTAAAAGCATTCTCCTGGAACAGATTATGCTCGTAATCCAAGGTTCCACTGTATGTAATACCTGCCAAAGGGATTTGCATGTGTGTCTATGCCATCCTGCGATTTACACAGCTCTGCCACACAGCACAGCCCTATCTGGCAGGACAAGCGACCTCACTTTCTCTGCTGTACAGGGAGGATTAAAAGCAGCTAATTGCAAGTCAAAATCGGGTACTTACACTAGTTGTATTAAAAAAAAATACATTTAAAAATAGATAACTACCGTATTTATCGGCATATAACACGCACTTTTTTCCCCTTAAAATTAGGGGGAAATCGTGGGTGCGTGTTATACGCCGATCCTCCGCCGATCCCCCTCGCTGAAACGAGCGAGAAGAGCCGAGATTCACGAAGCCGAAGTACACTCGGCTTTACTCCGCTCCTCTCGCAGTCCCGCCCATCTCTGACTGCGCCGCTAACATACAGAAAGCCGAGTGTACTTCGGCTAGTCTCGGCTCCTCTCGCAGTCTCGCCCCTGACTGTGAGCAGAGCCGAGTCTAGCCGAAGTACACTCGGCTTTCTGTATGTCAGCCGGCAGTCAGTGGAGATGGGCGGGACTGCGAGAGGAGCCGAGTCTAGCCGAAGTACACTCGGCCCCGCTCGCTCCTCTCCACATGGAAATCGGCGCCAAATTTAAAAATCGCAGAGACTGGCAAGGCTGCAAAGGCACTGGGCAAGGCTACAGAGGCACTGGGCAAGGCTGCAGAGGCACTGGGCAAGGCTGCAATGATGGACACTGGGCAAGGCTGCAATGATGGACACTGGGCAAGGCTGCAATGATGGACACTGGGCAAGGCTGCAGATGGACACTGGGCAAGGCTGCAGATGGACACTGGGCAAGGCTGCAGATGGACACTGGGCAAGGCTGCAGATGGACACTGGGCAAGGCTGCAGATGGACACTGGGCAAGGCTGCAGATGGACACTGGGCAAGGCTGCAGATGGACGCTGGGCAAGGCTGCAGATGGACACTGGGCAAGGCTGCAGATGGACACTGGGCAAGGCTGCAGATGGACACTGGGCAAGGCTGCAGATAGACACTGGGCAAGGCTGCAGATAGACACTGGGCAAGGCTGCAGATGGACACTGGGCAAGGCTGCAGATGGACACTGGGCAAGGCTGCAATGATGGACAAGGCTGCATTTAAATGTAAGTTTTTTTCCTTGAATTTCCCTCCTAAAAGTTTTTTTCCTTAAAATTCCCTCCTAAACTTGGGGTGCGTGTTATACGCCGGCGCGTGTTATACGCCGATAAATACGGTACTTTTGTTTCATTTATATTTGCTAGGAGTTCCGTTTAAGACCCCATACACACTATTAGATTTTCCGCAGATTTTTGTCGTCAGATTTACCAAAACCATATAATATGAGGTCAAACTTTAAAGCCTCGTACACACGACCGGTTTTCTCGGCAAGAACCAGCAAGAAAATTGCTGGCAGAGCTTTCTTGCCGAGTAAATCGGTCGTGTGTACAAGGCTTTCAGGTTTCTCGTCAAGAAAACTGGCCAGAATCTCGACGAGAAAAATAGAGCACCTGCTCTCTATTTTCTCGTCGGCCTGTTTCCCAACGAGAAACCCGAGAGTGTGTATGCTTACCTGTCGCCGTGGAAACCCGCGCATGCTCGAAATGACTTGCTATAAATAGATTAGCAGGCAGCTGAACTATTCACAAAACAGCTCTGAATGCGCGGTAGCTTCCTAGGCATAGGTAGGGTGTAGCAAGATGGCGGCGACGGCATTGAATGTGACGAGCGCACGCTCGTCGTAGTCGATGACGTCACAGCGTTCGTTCCATTCAAAAGAACGGCCGTTCTTTCGAATCGAGCGTATGTACTCTCGGCCGGGACAATATTCTTATCAAGAATCTCGTCAGGGAAAAACGACGGGATTTTTCCTGACAAGATTCTTGGTCGTGTGTACAGGGCTGAAGAGTTTCAATTTGTATGCAATCAGACAGGCCCTTGCACTACATGGTTTTGGTAAATCCGAAGACAAAAATCTGCAGAAAATCTAATAGTGCATAATCTGCATATATTTTCTAAATGTATGTACTATGTTCAGTTGAAAAAAAAAAAATTGAGGAAAATTTCTATTCCTTTTAAGTAAATTAAATATGAAAGTACTGCACAAATAAAGCTTTACATTTTCGCATATGTAACCTTTCCAAAACACAGCTTCAAAAATACTTAAAGTGACTGGCTGAGGAACCCCATCACCCACGCATCCCTTTTAGTGCAGACCACTGCTCCAAGCAACTTACCAGCATCCATTCTTTGTACCAGAAAATTTCAGTAGTAGTTAAAATATATATTTTTTTATCCATACTTACCTAGGTGGTTTCAGCATCGGTGCGATGCTGCATCTGTCCCCCGGCGCCTCGAACACTGAGAACCGAGCGACCAAACACCGCCGATCACTCGGCTCCCTGAGCAGAGATCTGCAGACTGTCAGTCACAGCTCTCTGCTCTGCCCCCTCCTCGCTCACTGGAGCGCTGAGCTGTGGAGGGGGCGGGAGCAGCCAGATCAGGCTCTCAGCGGCTTGCCGGTCCAGGGATCTGAGCGGATCCCGAATCCATGGTAGAGATGACGTCCCAGCCTGGACAGATTCTGTGACGTCAGCAGGAGGCTGACTTCAGCCCTCTCTCTGCTGAAAACAGAGTGCAAACCTGACTGAACGCCTGTGATCCATAGGAGAAGTACACCCAAACAAGCTTTTGGCTGTACTTCTCCTTTAAAGTAGTTGTGAACATACAATGTTATAGACACTTTCTAATAGTTATAACTATTCAGGCCCCATAGCTGCTTTTGCTTAGTTTCAGAAATTATATTTTGAACTTTTTCTTTTACAAGATTAAAAAGTTAATGTCATGCATCTCATCTTCCTCATAGTGGGGGGCAGGGTTACAGGACACTGTGCAGACATTCAGTGTGCCTGTATCCATAGTCTGTTCAGCCTGCGGCAAGATGCAGGCTGTGCTTAAGCCGGACGCGTGATCAAGAGGCAGGCTGTGATTGGGAGGGGGTTTGTGCCAGAGGCAAGCTGTGATTGGGCTCGTGGAGATGGTGACTACCCAATACAGGCATGCTGGGTGTCTGCACAATGTCCTGTACCTCTGACTGGCCAGCCAAAGCATATAAACTGACCAAGCAGGCAGAGATCAGCTTCTGAGATTTGTGTGGTTAGTTTAGAAGGATGATAGGGGACTGGTAGGATTAACCAAATACTTTAGATGGAAGAAGTGCATAAAACAAGACTAAATACCTTTTCTCATCAGCAGTTCGAGCAGTCTTGTGACTTCTATTAGTGTCTGGTTGAAGCTTGTACGAGGAGTTTATATTCTATTCTGGCTGTTGTATGAGGCTGCAGGACCCCTGACCCTCTGTCTGGACAGTGCTGTTTGGCCCTGTACTGATCACATGCACCCTCCCCAAGAAAAATAAAAAATCTCTAGCAATGCACACCAAACTGAGCATTTGCAGAGTGACTCCAAAGGTTCTGTCTTATCAGGAGATGGATTGGGGACAGTGGAAGAAGGGAAGGACCAGAGAAGACAGTAACAAATAGCCTTTTTACACAATGTGGAGGATTAACCCCTTAGCTCCTACAGTAAGTATAACAAGTATGCTTTACCGCAAATAGAGACTGATTTAGCTGTTGTGGGTTTAGTAACACTTTAAGGTGAGCCTCTCATAATGTGCTAGCATGCGACCATATACACTACAGATACAGAATAACTGTTTAAAGTACAATAGGTCTATAACTGGGAATATTCATTCAGTAACTCACCTTGTCTTCTGTTGATCCTGGACACAGGAAGAATGATGACAGGGGTATGAAATAGCCTTCCACTTGTCCAATTAACAGCAACAAAATGACCCCATCAGCAAACTATAGAACAAAATATGACCAAAATATATGTAGTTACAGAAGGGTTTTGGTGTATCTACATTAACCACATAACATGACCATGTTATTTTGGAAAAAATATTTCTGTAAAAAATAAAATACCTGCCATTGTCTGCACGCCCATTCCTTTAAAGTGGATGTAAACCCAATTCATGAAATTTGAGCTGGGCACATATATCTGCAGTGTTTTCTTATCTCTCATTAAAGCACTAAGTCCTGTGGCTTTCTGCTGCTCGGTTCTTCTGTTATCAGCATGATAACTTCTGACAAGTTCTCTGTCAATTGAAATAAAACCAGCCTGAAATTTGTGTTGGGGGAGGTTGCTATAAATAGATTAGCAGGCAGCTGAACTATTCACAAAACAGCTCTGCAAGTCTCTGCCCATTAGGAGAGGGGGGTGTGCCTTTCCTCCAATCAGCTGTCTTGGCTGTATGCCCAAACTTCACTTCCAGTGCTGAACAGGAAGAAAAAATCTCCTAACACAATCTGCACTTTCTAAAGAATATATAAAGCTGAAGACAGCAGATATACAAGTAAAACTTATGAAGGGAGATTTGTTTCATCTCTGTGTATCATCTGAGGCTGTTCATTTCACTGGGTATATGTGAGGGTTTACATCCACTTTAAGTCTAGTACACACGTGCCGAATGTCAGGCGATATTCAGCCTGTGTGCACTGCAGCCTGTCAGAGAGAAGCCGGACGTTCGGCTTCTGTCGAAGGGTCATGACCAAAAAAAGATCTTCCGACCGGCTCCAAATCTGCAAACTCAGCCAATGGCCGAGATCGCTGACCGGAGTGTTCTGGCGGGGGGGCTGTCCCCCTGTCAGAACAAAATAGCACAGCAGGGGAGATTGTTGTACTAACATCGGATTGTTAGTACATCGGCTCTGACCTGAGCTGTCAGTTTGAACGAAAAAATGTTTTGTAGTGTGTACTAGGCTTTATCAGCCTCACACATGGAAGGATACACAAAACCAGAAACCCCAATTACTTCTCAGTATTGCATTCCTCACTAGACTTGTGCACAACGGAAAAATTTGTTTAGTTTCGGTTCGTTTTTTGTGCACAACGGAAAAATTCGTTTAGTTTCGGTTCGTTTCTTTTCGGTCCTGTTGATTCGTAATCATTCGTAATTTTGCTAGACGGGATTTTTCGTGTTCGGACTAATTCGTATTTTCGCAAGCAACATTTTTCGTTGAATTTTTAGTTGATTTATAATTCGTACTTTCGGTAGAGTACGTTGTTTTTCGTTGATTCTGGACACAACTCCTACTTTCGTAACTTTTTTTGGGTTCGTTGATTCGGAATTTTCCGTGTCTCTCTCACAACGACGCTGCCTATTATGCCTAATGTGCTTCGAATGGATTTGTACTTTTCTAAATACATAGCGGTTATTTCTAACGATTCAAAATCTTGTATTTTACTTTCGTTTTTTACATGCGGCTATAGTCTCCGCCCCTGTACACCATTTTGAGAGGGTTCAGCACGGTGAGGGAGAAGCAGAGAGCAGAGCAGAGTGTTATTGTGCTTCGAATGGATTCGAAATCTCGTATTTTACTTTCGTTTTTTACATGCGGCTATAGCCTCCGCCCCTGTACACCATTTTGGGAGGGAGTTCAGCATGGTGAGGGAGAAGCAGAGAGCAGAGCAGAGTGTTATTGTGCTTCGAATGGATTCGTACATTCGTAACTTTTTTCATAACGAATTATGCCGAAGACATTCGGGCATTCGCTATTTTGCGGTATAATTTATTTCGGATTCGGTTTTATTCGTAATTGCTTTGTTCGGAAATTCGAATGCTTCCGAATGTCCGAAAGTTGCTAAATTCGGACGAATTTCGATTCGTTACGAAACGAATTGCACAAGCCTATTCCTCACTCTACCGATAATCTCAAACCAAGCTAGGGACAGACAAATAACTAATCTGTAGCTCCAGAATCCTAGACAAAACTACTCATATTTAATATTTAAAGAACTTTGTTGAAAACAATTCATGTATGCCTCTAAATATTGAACTTTCGGTTGGTTGGTTAAATCATGATAGTATAACTGATAGATAGAGGGAGAGGGATTAGAACACCTGTCTGGACAATTTTGTTGTCTGTATCCCCATTAAATAAATTCAACCTAATACTCCTGATGACTGTTAGCACCGAACTTAAAGGATAAGCTCACCTTTGAGAACATGTTACATGTTCCCCCTGCTGCAGCCACTGCCAGATCCCCCCCTCCCCTCCTCTGTAACAGCAGTATAGGGAGAAGTTCCCCGTACTAGCTGTCACTTTTTGAAAACAGCACGGTCTAGCCACGTCCTTCATACACTGTGGAGCGCCGTGGTAGTTCATAATTTTTTTCCTATCAGTGTATCACTAATGCAACGCTTTACAGGCTCCAAAAAAAAAGTGCACATTTTTTTACCTGCAAAAGTAAACTTATCCTTTAAGTGGTCACCAGAACATGAATAGAGGGGAAATCTTCCAATGGGAAGACTAGTTCTGGTGACTACCAGGGATTTTCCTCACTTTGGTGGATATTTATTTCACTTACAGTTGTGGCTATGGGACAGGGAGTGAAGGGGAATCCTCCAAATGGGACACAGATGGTAAAAGGAAACACCCGACAGGGGTTATGACTCTTTCCTACTCTATTTAAAATGAAAAGAAAAATTGTCTTTCATTTCTAATTTTAATCGGTTTTGTGAATCCCACAGGAATTTTAGCAGGGAGATGCTCCTGTTGTGGCTCCCGTCTTTTGCAAGCTACAGAGCCATTTTCTTTAACAGTGCACAACCTTATTTCAAATAATTCCTGACAAATTCTGATGTTATTTGTAATATAGGTATTACAAAATATTCTGAATTGCTAGAGCTACTGCTTACATCATTCTGGTCTAGCAGCAAATCTTAGTCTATTTTCAAAACTACAATTAGCTAAAACATTTGTTTGGTCAATTTCTGTGGGGAAAAGGGGAGATCAAGAAGACATTGGACTTTACCTGGGAGTCCAAGTCAGTCACAGTAAGACTCAGATTTACTAGCTGTTTATTCACAAAATTCACAATAGCCTGTAGGGAAGCAAGAGAAACAAGTCCTTAGATGAATAATAATAAATAGTTTATTGTGAGATTACTGTAACTGTTTAGCTAGAACGTTCTCTTCTGAAAATGTATTCAGTATATTAGGATCATTGCAGAACCACAGCTGGTACCATGCATGTATACACAGCTGCTTGATGAGGGGTAGGAAATAGAGGTTAGTGATCCTGGGTCAAGTAATTATTTGACTTTTCAATCATTTTAGTGTCAATCAACCAGTATAGCCTACTGATAACTTCATGTTCATAGGAGCCTTCTAATATCCTATGTTGTTTGGAGTATACTGATAACTTTGTGTCCTGTACAGTCTATTGATAACGTTGTGTCCAGTGGAGTCTACTATTAATTTGTGTCTGGTGGAATCTTCTAATAACTGTGTCCAGTGGCATCTACTGACAACTTTGTGTCCAAAGGAGTCTACGGATAACTATATGTCCAGTGGAGTCTACTAGAAATTTTGTGTCCAATTAAATCTACTAATTACTGTGTCCACTGGTCTACTGTTAACTTTGTATCCAGAGGAGTCTACTGTTACATAGTAGGCGAGGTTGAAAAAAGTCCATCAAGACCAACCTATGTGTGTGATTTGTCAGTATTACATTGTATATCCCTGTATGTTGTGGTCGTTCAGGTGCTTATCTAAAAGTTTTTTTAAATTATCGATGCTCCCCACTGAAACCACTGACTGTGGAAGAGAATTCCACATCCTTACCGCTTTTACAGTAAAGAACCCTCTACGCAGTTTAAGGTTAAACTGTTTTTCTACACATTTTACATTACATTTACTTACATTACTAATGCATGCCTATATTCTGTTTGCTTTGATAGCAGCAGCTTGGCATTGCATGCCATTGCTGAGCCTGTCATCTACTAGGACCCCAAGGTCCTTTTCCATCCTAGATTCCCCCAGAGGTTCTCCCCCCAGTGAGTAGATTGCATTCATATTTTTGACACCCAAATGCATTATTTTATATTTTTCTACATTAAACCTCATTTGTCATGTAGTTGCTCATCCCATTAATTTGTTCAGATCTTCTTGCAAGGTTTCCACATCCTCTGGAGAAGTTATTGCCCTGCTTAGCTTAGTATCATCTGCAAATACAGAGATTGAGCAGTTTGTCCCATCTTCCAGGTCGTTTATGAACAAATTAAATAGGATTGGTCCCAGGACAGAACCCTGGAGAACCCCACTTTCCATCCCTGACCATTCCAAGTACTCCCCATTTATCACTACCCTCTGAACTCGCCCCTGTAGCCAGTTTTCAATCCATGTATTTACCCTATGGTCCATGCCAACGGACCTTACTTTGTAGAGTAAATGTTTATGGGGAACTGTATCAAATGCTTTTGCAAAATCCAGATACACCACGTCTACGGCCCTTCCTTTATCTAGATGGCAGCTCACCTCCTCATAGAAGGTTAATAGATTGGTTTGGCAAGAAAGATTCTTCATGAATCCATGCTGATTACTGCTAATGATACCATTGTCATTACTAAATTCTTGTATATAATGCATTATTATCCCCTCCAAGAGCTTGCATACAATTGATGCTGGGCTAACTGGTCTGTAATTCCCAGGGATGTATCTTGGCCCTTTTTTAAATATTAGTGCTACATTGGCTTTTCTCCAATCAGCTGGTACTGTTCCAGTCAGTAGACTGTTCGGAAAAATTAGGAACAATGGTCTAGTAATTACTTGACTGAATTCCTTAAGGACCCTTGGGTGCAAGCCATCTGGTGCCGGTGACTTATTAATGTCAAGTTTTTCAAGTCTATTTCTAATTCTGTCTGTTACCTGTGACGTGTCATGAGGATAAACATTGCAGTTTTGGTTACTGAAGTAAAGACTGAGGAGAAGAATAAATTCAATACCTTCGCCATCTCCCCATCCTTAGTAACCAAATTCCCTTCATCATTCTTTGTGTTAACTTTGTGTCCAGAGGAGTCTACAGATAACTATGTGTCCAATAGAGTTTTCTTATAACTTTGTCTGGTGGAGTCTACTGATAATTATATATATTATACAGTATCTCACAAAAGTGAGTGCACCCCTCACATTTTTGTAAATATTATATTTTAGCTTTTCATGTGACAACACTGAAGAAATTACACTTTGCTACAATGTAAAGTAGTGAGTGTACAGCCTGTATAACTGTATACATTTGCTGTCCCCTCAAAATAACTCAACACACAGCCATTAATATCTAAACTGCTGGTAACAAAAAATGTCCTGTGGTATGATGAGACCAAGATAAACGTATTTGGTTCAGATGGTGTCAAGCGTGTGTGGCGGCAACCAGGTGAGGAGTACAAAGACAAATGTGTCTTGCCTACAGTCAAGCATGGTGGTGGGAGCGTCATGGTCTGGGGCTGCATGAGTGCTGCCGGCACTGGGGAGCTACAGTTCATTGAGGGAACCATGAATGCCAACATGTTCTGTGACATACTGAAGCAGAGCATGATCCCCTACCTTCAGAGACTGGGCCACATGGCAATATTCCAACATGATAACGACCCCAAACACACCTTCAAGACGACCACTGCTTTGCTTAAGAAGCTGAGGGTAAAGGTGATGGACTGGCCAAGCGTGTCTCCAGACCATAAACCGTATTGGGCATCTGTGGGGCATCCTCAAATGGAAGGTGGAGGAGCACAAGGTCTCTAACATCCACCAACTCCGTGATATCGTCATGGAGGAGTGTAAGAGAACTCCAGTGGAAACCTCTGAAGCTCTGGTGAACTCCATGCCCAAGAAGGTTAAGGCAGTGCTGGAAAATAATGGTGGCCACACAAAATATTGACACTTTGGGCCCAATTTGGACATGTTCACTTAGGGGTGTAATCACTTTTGTTGCCAGCGGTTTAGACATTAATGGCTGTGTTGAGTTATTTCGAGGAGACAGCAAATTTACACTGTTATACAAGCTGTACACTCACTACTTTACATTGTAGCAAAGTGTAATTTCTTCAGTGTTGTCACATGAAAAGATATATCAAAATATTTACAAAAATGTGAGGGGTGTACTGACTTTTGAGAGATACTTTATTTATAATTATAGTTGTTTATTAAAAGCTGGAGAGTGCAACTCTGCATAGAAACCAATCAGCTTCCAGGTTTTACTGCCAAAGCTTAATTGAACAAGCTAAAGTTAGATGCCGATTGGCTACCATGCACAGAGTGCACCCGTTTTAGTAAATCTACCCCTTTGTGTCCAGTGTAGTCTAATGATAACTGTATCCAGGGTTGTCTATTGATAATCTTGTGTCCAGTGGAGTCTACTTATAACATTTTGTCTGGTGGCTTCTCCTGACCATTTGGTGTACCGTGGAGTCTTTTGATAGTTTTGTGTCCAGTGAAGTCTAATGTTCACTTTGTTTGTCCAGCAGAATCCACTGATAATTTTGTGTCCAGTAAAGTCTACTGATATTGTTGTGTCCAGTGGTGTCCACTGATAACTTTTTTCTAGATATTGATAACTTTGTGTCCAGTGGAGTCTACGGATACCTGTGTGTCCAGTGGAGTCTATGGATACCTGTGTGTCCGGTGGAGTCTACGGATACCTGTGTGTCCGGTGGAGTCTACGGATACCTGTGTGTCCGGTGGAGTCTACGGATACCTGTGTGTCCGGTGGAGTCTACGGATACCTGTGTGTCTAGTGAGGTCGATTGATAACTTTGTGTCCAGTGGAGTCTACTTATACCTTTTGTATCTATTGGAGTCTACTTATAACTCTGTCTATTGGAGTGTACTGATAACTGTGTGTCTGGTGGAGTCTACTGATACCTTGTGTCTAGTGGAGTCTATTTATAACTTTGTGTTTAGTAGAGTCCAGTGAAAACTTTGCATCCAGTGGAGCCTACTGATAATTTCAAGGTTTCACCACCATGGCAAAATGCTTTATAGAAGACGGAGGCAGAGCCTTGGAGAAATGAGAACTACTGGGCTATGGTAATTCCCCAGCTGCTGGAAGAGTATCATTCAGGAGCTCTACTGCTACCCATCTCCTCCCTGGTGGTGTCACTGAGCATGTATAGGAAATGGTCTCCACTAAAATAGCTATACAAGATGGGGTCCCATCACCAAAATTGGACCAAAGAACGCATTCTGCACCTTTCTCTCATAAGTACATAGTATACTTAAATATAGGGGACCTTTTTTTTTTACTTATACATGTAAACCAATTTTCAGGCAACAGGGATTCTAGAATGACAGCCCTACAATTCTTGCTGGTCTGGTCAATGCCCTGTTTGACATGCAGTATCTTCAAAAAAGAAGCATTCATTCCCAAGGGCAACTAAGGCCTTATTCAAATTTGCGTGATAAGTTCCATCCTTAACCACATGCTGACCGCAATACGTATGCTTCCATAGGCGATCAAATAGTTAACACCCTTTGATTGACTCTATGGCCTTGGAGGATCGGAGCAACGTAATGACATCACTTCCAGTCCAGGCTGGAATAAAAAAAAATGAACGTAAAAGATTGAAAAAAAAATATTTTGCTTTTATAGGTAAAGAAGAGATTTGTGGTTTTTTTGACCCCAGATCTCTTCATAAAGAGGACCTGTCACCCTTATTTCTATTACAAGGGATGTTTACATGGGTACATGGTTAACAGAGGAAGAACAACTATTTCATTGTTCAGTATCGGCTGGTGCTGAAGGATTTTGGGGGGCCCCTCCAGGTCTGCACTCACCCTACGGCAGAGCCCTCCAGCTGTCATGGCTCCCGTGGACTTCTGTCTTGACCCGGTCTTCTTTCCGGGCTCTGGGTCTTCCTGACCTGATTGGCTGGGAAGCCGCTGGTATTCGCTGGTAGTGAAGGGTGGGAGGGCTCGGGGCGCAGTGCTCTACGTCCTGAGGACAATATGAATGTGAGGGGGTGACAGACCTGGTAGAGTAATGTTTGGGGGTTCTAAGTAATTTTCTAGCAAAAAATCCTGATTTTTAAATGTAAACAAGAAATTTTGATTCCTTAAATGATTCTATATTTTCAAGTTTGGTTGTGGTCTTATTTAGATGGGGCTTAAAAAAAAATACACGCAAATATAAACTATATAAACATATATTCACATTTTCCTGCATGGCTACTGTAGCTGAAGTTACAGTGATTTCAGCAGCAATTTTTAAAAGGTTACCAGTAGAATATTACAAAGGGCAAATTAAGGAACTAATAAAAAAATAAAAAAAATAAAGCAAAGTAAATATAATAAAGACATTATATAATTAACAACAAATACGCCACATAGAAAACCTTTGATGTTCATGAAAAGCCCAGTTGTTGCACTTGGCCCCCATTGCTTATATAAATTACCTGTTTCACATCATCTATCTTGTCTGGGTTAATTTCAAAGAGTTGGTCAAAGGCATCCTTCTCTAGAACATGAAAGAAGGTAAATTATAATACAAAATGTATTTTATATCAATAATTATATTACAAACGTAGAGGCTTTGCTTACACTGATTAGACACTTGGACAAACCCTGCACAATGGTTACATTGTATTTTTTCATTTTTCAGATTTGACTATTTTTATAGAACCTACACAGGGAGATCTATCAAGTCAATAAACAGCAAATCAATGCATGGTGCCCCTCTGTCACAGTGCTCTGATGATTCCTTAAATAATCTGCAGGACTGGGCCATCAGTTGGACAGCTCAGATTCTGTAGTGAACCCTAATTAGTTTGTATTAACTCTGTCATTCCCTTCTGTCCTTAGTTTTTTTTATTTTTATTATTTGTATATTAGCTTTCTAAATCTATGTTTGTAGTGCCATATATATATATATATATATATAAAATAAAAATAAAAAAAACCTTATTTGTGCAAGAAACATGATTCTAGTGCATTTATAAAAGGGGCAAAACACAGAATTTGTTATTATTTTTTTCACCCTAGCATTTGTGGTTACAATTTTGGTTAACTCTTAATATTTTTTAGTAACCTCTTTTTTCACATAGTTTATTTACTTTGATCGTTTTTGTAGTGCGGAATTCAAGAGCTGGGGGGATCACACTCAGGCATCCTCTCCTTGGGTGCCAGAGGACCTTGCCCCACCATTGGTAACAACTGGAATTTACAATATGTTTTACAGGGAAAATCATTGCTTGAAATATTGAGCAGCAAAATAAAGTTATAAAGTTAAAGTGTAGCTATTGTGAACTTAAGAAAACCTAAAGATGATAAAGTGATTACATCAGTTGAAGCTGCCTGATAAGGAAGCACATAGCTGGGCATATGACAAGCATGTGAAGTTCTGGTACAAAAATTCCAAAACCCGAGTTCAGCACTTCTCAGAACTTTGAAACTTTCTTTTCATTTTTTTTAGCCCCCGTCAATCACTACGTCATGAGCCTCTAGGCCTCCATAAATCAATCTCTCAAAAAAAAAATTCAGCTCCTTCTTGTCTTTCGATAATTATGGTTGCCAGCATTTACAAGCTGCCTATCAAATAATGGCTTTTATGTGCGCCCACTCTGTGCGTCGAAAGGCCTGTCACTTTCTCCAGCCTGCTGCAGCTCATACAGCAAGAGAAAGCTCATAGAGAAGCCCTGACAGCCTAAGCATGTTCTCCACCGCTCCCATCCATGCCAATTAATCTCGATTTCCCTTCACCCCATAAGACCTGGTCAACGTCTCCTATAGTTGCCACAGCAACAGTGCACGTCCCGCCACCTACGAGTCAGGCTCGGTCACTTTTAGAGGGGTCATTCCATTTAGTCTTGCCAAACCTGATGCTAAGAACACAAACCTTACTGTAGAGTCATGAATTAAACATGATATGACTTACTAGAAGCTGCGTCTTCCTTTCTGCGGTGACCCAGGGGAGTGCGTTGCAAGGAAAAATGTGATTTAATGAGGGAAACAAACAAGAGAAAAACATAAGCAAACTGGCTGCAAATTCTAAACAGTTTTTTTTTATATATATTTCCGAATGACATTGCTGTTTTACAAGTAAGAAAAAAAAGAATAGCGAAGGGCTTTCCTTGAATTTTACAGGGATTACCTATTCTTTATGTGATATGCTCTCACACACAGGGCCGGTGCTACCACTAGGCAAACTAGGCAGCCGCCTAGGGCGCACTTGCTGCTGGGGGGAGCCCGGCCACTGGTGTTACTACTTTCTTCTCTCTGCAGCAAGCAACTAAGTCTCAGCATCATCAGGAAGCCGCCGCTCCATTCGCACATAGTGTCAGAGGCGCAGCGGCGGTGGAGGACTGTGTCTGTGTCCTGACTCCTGAATAAATGGAAGCAAACATTCATTGACGGGCGCTGGTGAGGCTGCATTGATGGGCGCTGGTGAGGCTGCCTTGATGGGCGCTGGTGAGGCTGCCTTGATGGGCGCTGGTGAGGCTGCATTGATGGGCGCTGGTGAGGCTGCATTGATGGGCGCTGGTGAGGCTGCATTGATGGGCGCTGGTGAGGCTGCATTGATGGGCGCTGGTGAGGCTGCATTGATGGGCGCTGGTGAGGCTGCATTGATGGGCGCTGGTGAGGCTGCATTGATGGGCGCTGGTGAGGCTGCATTGATGGGCGCTGGTAGGCTGCATTGATGGGCGCTGGTAGGCTGCATTGATGGGCACTGGTAGGCTGCATTGATGGGCACTGGTAGGCTGCATTGATGGGCACTGGTAGGCTGCATTGATGGGCACTGGTAGGCTGCATTTGATGGGCGCTGGTGAGGCTGCATTTGATGGGCGCTGGTGAGGCTGCATTTGATGGGCGCTGGTGAGGCTGCATTTGATGGGCGCTGGTGAGGCTGCATTTGATGGGCGCTGGTGAGGCTGCATTTGATGGGCGCTGGTGAGGCTGCATTTGATGGGCGCTGGTGGGCTGCATTGGATGGGCGCTTCAATAAAAAGGTGGGGTGTACATGGGCAGGGCAAAGTGGGTGGAGCCAAGGGGGGAAGCAAAATGAGGTTTCACCTAGGGTTTCAAAAAACCTTGCACCAGCCCTGCTCACGCAATAATCCATCCTAATACTTATAAGAATAGTAGTAGCTCCCCAGCACTGTCATGTGTTCCCACATCCATCGTATACAATCTTAATTATAATGCAGCACTACCTAAAGTTACCACTCTATGTGGTTAATTTACTAAAACTGGAGAGTGCAAAACCTGGTGCAGTTGTGCAACAGCTTCAAACTTCTAACTTGTTTATTTAACCTTTGACAAAAAAACTGAAAGCGGATTGGTCTCTATGCAGAGTTTCACCAGATTTTGCACTCTTCAGTTTTAGTAAATCAGTCCCTACCAGTATATCTGTTTCCAGCATCAAAATTATATAAGCAAGAAAAATAAATAAAACTGTGAATGAATTTCCAGCATGGAGGTAATTTCACCAATAATATTAACTAATAATAATACACCTTCATTGTGAAAGTATAATTTCAAAAAGTCCAAAATACATCTCCTATAAACTTCTACTGTTCTCTTGATTATAATTCAAAACACCTCTTCCATATTCCCCTTGTGTCAATCACACCGTGCTCTTTATGCTCTCATATTAAAGCGGAACTTCACCCTAAAGGGGAAGTTTCACTTCAGTCCTTTACTTCCCTCCTCCTCCACCAGAATTTCTCCCCCGCCTGCAACCTTCTGAGACATGTCACAGGTCCCAGAAGGCTGCGGGACCAATCACAAAGTCCAGCATGACTTGCACATTCACAGCTTAAACATGCTACTGCCCGGGGACCCGAAGACCAGCCAAGAAGCAGCTAGGGTGAGGACAGCTCTGGATCCTGGGACAGGTAATTGACATTTTATTAAAAGTCAGCAGCTACATTATTTGTAGCTGCTGACTTTTAAATTTGTATCCAAAAGGCTGAAGAACTGCTTTAAATTCTGATCCCTATGTCATATATGTCAAACAAGCTTTCCCCACCAGGGGGCAGAATAATACCTCAGGATTCTTCTTCTTACTACCAGGGATCCCAGGGAGGAAGAATCCTGAGGTATTCTGCCCCCTGGTGGGTAGAGCTCATTTGATCTATATGACATATGGGTCAGGATGTAAAGCAGATCTTCACTAAAAAGTTCTGCTATTCCTCCTTCTCCCCTCTCCTTTACATTTGGCACTTTTTTGGGGGGAAGCCGGTACCTGATTTTAACAGGTACCCGCTCTCCCACTATTGGTCAGATCACCGCGGTGATCTGAGAGGAAGTTTGGCCTCCTCCTTCCAATTGAGCCTTCTGGGACACATCGTAGGTCCCAGAAGACTTGCTAACCAATCACAAAGTGCAGTTCGACTTGCACAGTTGGAGGCCGGCTGTGAAACCGCAAGGCTTCCACTGCCAGTTTCCATTAATGAAGATGCTGACGCCTACCCTCAAAGCCAATTGAGAAATCAGTTGGGTTAGGACAGTGCTGGATCAAGGGGCAGGTAAGTGTCCTTATATTAAAAGTCAGCAGCTACAGTATTTGTAGCTGCTGACTTTAAATTTTTTGGGGAGACTGGAGCTTCTCTTTAAGGTGAGAGCATATAATGGGCTTACCTATAGGTACAGTAAATATCTCCTAAACATGTGCCCTTCAGGAGATAATTACTTTAGCAGCAGCAGGTGATGTCACAGTGCATGTGCTCTGAAGGAACGGGCATACCCGTGCTGTTCCTTCAGAGATCTGTGCCAAAGCCATGAGAGACATCATCGCGGCACAGCCATTCATGATAGGGCCGAAGCCTGCAAACCCGGAAGAAGACTGGGTGAAGATGGAAGTGCCATGACCGGTGACAGCACACAGCTGGAGGGCTTTGTTTTCAGGTAAGTCTGTCATAATGTGCTAGTATGCTCTGCTGCTGCCTGTTCACTTCCTGGATTTACACAGACACACACAGAGGCACACCTCCAGCTCTGCAGCTCTCATCAGGCCTCTTATGACTCATCCCTCAGAAACATGAAGTGGACTGTATAAGGTATTTACTGGCAAAAAAAAAAAATGTTTTACTATCCAAAGTTAAAACAACAAGGGCAGATGATTTAATAGATGGAAAGTTGAAACAAATAACTGAATGTCCGATTTAAATTATCTTGTAATGTAATGTAAAAAATGAGAATTAAAGCACCACACCAATACTAAGAGGTCCAGATACAACTTTATTCCAATAAAAGTCAGGTGGATAGTCCAAAAAGTAGCCATGTGTTCCAGATGTCCCAAATATGCCCCTTCATCAGGGGTTGAAAACAATGTGGATTGTCCCCCTGGCTTTTATTGGAATAAAGCTGTATGTGGGGACCCCATTGGTGAGGTGCTTCAGTTTTTATTTTTGTTACATTACACGACAAGGCAGGCGACAGTGGAGATCCTCTGGGGTGTAGAATTCCCCTATCTGGGAACCAGAATATTTATATCAACATCAATACATTAAGGAAGCAATAGCAATAAAATAATTGTATGGGTTAAGCACAATTTTATACTTTCCTAAACTATTGGATTATCTTGACAGCCAGGTTGCGAGCATTTTCATAAGAAGGTTGTCAGTTTAGGGTGGAAATGGGCTTTTAAGCAATTTGTACTGATTTTTGCTTTAGCCTGTTGTGACTCTTTATGCTCCACTGAAGGGCTACATACTAAATGCAATGCAGAGGTGTCACTTTGCCCCCTTCGTTGTCCCAGAACTAGTAATGAGCTCAAGAATGACATCTTCTATCTGAGACCTTTCACACAGGTGATTTGCTTTGTGACGACTGTTCTGGTATAAAGTGGAAGGTTCTATTTTACCCATATACTGCATGTACAAATTTGGGAATTGTAAACTTCTCCTTGATGGTAAGCTAACCTTGGGTTGTGTCGTACTTCAATTACCAGCATGTGACAGTCCCTGCTGTCAGTAATCATTATAAGGTGACACTTCTCACCTGGGGCCGGTGAAGCATTCAATAGCTTTTCCTGTCTTCATTCCGGATTTTGTTGGCTATGACACAGGACAGAAAAACATTGGAGCGCTCAGCATCAGCCAAAACAAATGTCAGATATAATTGGTGCAGAGGATAAGACAAATCGCCGGCGACATGCCGGAACCATATTAAGACGTGACCTTTATGTTACCCGCTAACTTCCACCACACGGAAAATCAGATTAGAGTGACTTCCTAAACAAAACATGTAGATTTTCTCCAAAACAAGGGTATCTTTCCAAAATGACGGAGAAAAACAAAATATAGACCTGGAAACAGATGTGTCACTCCGGCTTTAAAATGTTCTCAGTGCAAAGTAAAGACTTAACAATCACTTTACAAAGCGATGCGCTTTATGTCATCTTGCCAATTTTTTTTTTGTTGAGGGGGTGCAAACATTTTTAGCGGTCCTGGGTGCAAAATGTGCTAGGTATGACACGGTCTACCAGCATGGAGGGAGGGAGGAAACCAGAGAAGCGGAAGGAAACCCACACAAACACAGAGATAACATGGAACGCCACGCAAGTAGTGTTGTGGTTGGGATTCAAACCAACCTCTGTTTTCAGCTATAGCAGTCTTCACTTGGGAATTTGTGCCCGTGAGGTCAGGTACACATGTTGGACGAGAAGATCTGACTCACAATTGATATTCCAATTCACCTCAAAGGTGTTCAGTATGGTTAATAAAAACAAAGACTGGGAGATCGGTCCCCGAAGGAAAAGAAAGAAAAGGGCTATCTCGGTACTGAGGCTGTAGCCCCAGACAGTTCAGGCTAGCACAACCAATAAACTCCCCAACTGCAAAGTAAAAAGTATCCCATTGGAATCAACACTGCAGGGCTAAAGATACAGTCTATAGCCCTGCAGTGTTGATTCCAATGGGATACTTTTTACTTTGCAGTTGGGGAGTTTATTGGCTGTGCTAGCCTGAACTGTCTGGGGCTACACTATTTTGAAGTCTAGATGTAAGATCTATACACACTCTTCAAGCATTAGCGGAATTTTTTTGTTCCAGGTAATTCATTTCTTTCCTGGGTTTTATATATATATATATATATATATATATATATATATATATATGCTGGTCATTCTGCTGTTAGAGATTTATATCATTAGGGCTCTCCTTTGCTCCCTCCATTATATATATATATACAGGGCTTTTTTTCAGGGGGAACTTGGAGAAACTCAGTTCCACCACCTCTGGCTCAGACCCTTTGGTACCTGCTCACCACAATCACTTGTAAACACAGAAGTCTGCTTACTGTATTTACAAGTGACAGCTCTGCACTCCTGGTATTTAATGCCCCATTAAGACCCTCCTACTATTTGTGAAATTTGACTGACCACACCCACTATTTGATGTGATTTGGAGGGTGTGTGTAGGGGGAGGGGTTTTGTGGGGTCGTGGTTAAGTTCCAGCACCTATTGTTTGAGAGAAAAAACCCTGTGTGTATATATATATATATATATATATATATATATATACATATACACATATATATATATATATATATATATATATGTGTGTGATTTAGAGGTATGTCAGCAAGTTTTGGTTGGGAGGAGTGTTGTCCTCATTGCTGTTTCTTTATACCTAATATAGGAGTATTTAAATCTTTTTTCTGGTACCCACCCTGCAATCCCTATTGTTTTTGGACCGGATTTTTACCCTACTGCTCCCCTTCTTCCTGAATAGAGAGGACTCTGATTATTTGTTACACACATGATAGGCGAGTATCACCATCATTACACATTATTCAATAAAAATCTTATTAACGTCTTCATTTAACTATATCCAGATGCTATATGTATTGTCAATCTATAAAATGTAGGGTTATAAGATAATGGTTGATTAAAATTGTTACTGTCCAAATTTGATATGTATGTTTCTTTACGACAATATATGTTTTTGTATTGTTCTTGTTTTTGTCTTTTGTATCTTCCTATAGCTAATATATGCCTCATCGCTACTGAAGAAGCATTTTGTGAAACATGTTGAGCCCACAGGCATTTATATAGCTCTATGTATATCTGTATGCATTATTGCTGCTTATGTTGTGACCTTTGTATTTAGATCACTGTTCAAAGAAACAAACATTTTAATAGATTTTTCTACAATGTAATAAAAGATCCTTTTATATAAATATTGTTGTTCTTCATGTGGCACCATAAAAATCCCATTCTCTGAAAATCTCTATATTTTGGCATATTCTCAGAGTTTGAAATAGAAAATATATAATTTCCTTAGTACACAAATTTCAAAACACAATATTTGAATACATCATAAGAAATAGAAATTCATGTATATCACCAGCTTTATGGTCCCCTCATAGGGTCCTTGGATATCATTGTTCTCAACATGTTTCGCGGACTAAATACAGCTTCATCAGGAGAATATCTGCAATTGATCATAAGAGTGTTAGACAACAAATGTCATAATATTACAGAGGATAAAAGGTTATTTAACAAGTAATAAGTAGAAAAATGGGGAAGAAAGTACTTATTACTTGTTAAATAATCTGTTATCCTCTGTAATATTATGACACTTGATGTCTAACACTCTAATGATCAATTGCAGATATTCTCCTGATGAAGCGGTATTAAGTCCATGAAACATGTTGAGAACAATGATATCCATGGACCATAGTGTGATCCTCCCTATGAGGGGACCATAAAGCTGGTGATATATATAGATTGTTATTTTGCATTCTTATGATGTATTCAAATATTGTGTTTTTAATTGTATATTAATAAAGTTATATATTTTCTATTACAAACTCTAGTATATGCCATTCAAGTCAGTACCAAGATAGTCCTTTTCTTTCTTTTCCTTTGGGTGACCGGTTGAGGACCGATCTCCCAGTCTCCCTGTTTTTCTCCAATTGGATGATGGTACACCATATCTAGTTTATATCTAGTTTATACCTACAGAGGCTACAACCTTTTCAGTATGGTTAAGGTTAGGGCTCTGTACAGGACACTCAAGTTCTTGATCACCAAGCTGGTCAGACCTTGTCTTTATGGAGCTGGCTTTGTTCACATCAACTCATTTATTTGTAGGGGATTCCAAGATGGCCATACATTGTATGGTTGAATTTTAAAAACCAGCTCATTAGAAGCCACTATCTCATTTATTAAAGGCTTACTGAGTATATAAAGTAGAGATGTACAAAGGGCCATAACCCATAGCAACCAAGCAGAATACTTTTTACTGAAGCCATGCGAGTACACATTATATTATCATTAATAACAAAATACATTTTTTATTGCACTGTTTTTTTTAAAATAAAGCCTCAAAGGGAATGTATAGCTATTGGTAATGGTATATATTTTCTTTTAGGGCCAGGGCTATACACATCAGTTTTGAAAATTTTTTGGTTGCGCAAATATGAAATAGTGCTTGTAAATAATTAATATGTAGCTATGGCAGCTCCTCAATTTACATATTTATCAGGCGATCTTAAAGAGGAAGTAAACCCTACACAAAAATAAAATAAAAAATAAAACCCTGCAAGACAAAGGCATAATGAGCTAATATGTATAACATACTAGCTCATTACAGTATGTATTACTTACCTCAGATCGAAGCCCCCGCAGCGGTCCACGTCTCCCCCTCCGGCCACCGACATCTCTCCCGGTGCTTACTTCCGGGTATTGCGGCTCCGGCGCTGCGATAGGCCGGAGCCGCGATGACGCCACTCCCGCACATGCACGCGGGAGCCGCCGGTAACAGCACACGGACTGAAGCAACGGCACATAGGTGCCATTGCTTCAGTTTTCCCCAATGTGCATGTGCCGATAACATCGGCACATGCAGGGGACAGGGGATATCTTCTAAACCCTGAAGGTTTAGGAGATATACTGGGTAGCTACAGGTAAGCCTTAATATAGGCTTACCTGTAGCATAAAGTGGTTGTAAAGGGTTTACAACCACTTTAAAGCAATGTTAAACCCTTAGTTTTAAAACCCTTTCAGCAGCTGATTTAATCACTTACTAAGTATGTAGCTTCTTAACTTTAGTGTTAAAAAAAGTATGTAGCTTCTTTATCTTTAGTCCTATGTATCAGTTTAAGTGCCATGCCCTCTATGCCAGGTTTTCTGTCCAGGTTGGCTTTTTTCTCCTGCAGTATCCTATGGATTCACCCTTGCATGCAGGGACTAGAGTTGTGTCTCCCTACACTGTGTGCATCAAGAGAAACACACAGCCCTGTAGCCTAGGATGGCAAGGCAACCTCAAGATCCTCCCTACGCCTACCCCTTTTTTGCTCCAAGCTAACAGATGGCCGGAGACTACACTGTTCAAGCTTACTTGTGCTTAGTGGGTTCATTTTGAAAAGTTAAGGGTTTAATAACTGCGCCAATGAAGAAAGCCCATAGTTTACAGGGATAGGTGTCTCAATCAGAAATGTAAGCACAGAAAGTTCCAAAGCAAGTGAAGCTTCATTAATGGGAGTTTAAAATAGTGACAAGAATAGGACTCCAATGTCATGACCTGTCAAAGTCATGTGGCCAGATCTAGGCTCCAGTTCTCTGCAGCATTATTCAGACACAAATCTTTCATCCAACCACTAATTTATAGCATCTGTTACAAAATTATTCATTAAATTACTTACAAAAATCAGTATGAAAGAAAATCAGTGGTTACAGTAAAACACTTGTGGGTTTAACTAATATTTTTTTGTGTATTTATACTTCATGGCCTGTATACCAGGAGGCATGGCAGAAGTGTGCCCTTGCATATATTTTCCTGCAAGGTGTCCCTTTTCCGCCACTCAGAAAGTTAAGAGGTATTTTTATATGGTAGATATAAAGAATACATATACTGTATAATAAAAACATAATTACCTCCACCACAATCACCTCTATAGAAACATCTGCGGGAAGAGGTAGGTCAGGCCGGAAGTGTTGCGCCAAGGCAATCAGTAAGTGTAAGGTGGCCAGAAGGTCTTTGCTGTGGATCACTGTTTGGAAAAACACATAAAAAAATAATTTTGTACTGTATTTTCCAATAACAGGCAGTCGCCGAGTTACAAACATCCGACTTAGAAAAGGAGGGAGACAACCGGAAGTGAAAGGAAATCTACCCCTAGGAAGGGAAATTCTCTCCTGTAAGTGTTGTCATGGAAAAAAGGTGTCTCCACTGAAGATTTATCACCAATCCTTGTTTCCACAACAACCCAAATTTTTCACAATCCAATTGTCACAGGGACAGAAAGTGAAGTCTTCTACACGGGGACACAGACAGCAAAACAAATGTTACAGGGGTGGTAAACCTTCTATATGCTATCCAAAAAACAAACATATTTTGGCTGGAGTTACTCTGGAAAAAAATGTACCTGTTCCATCGATGAGCTCAAAAAGCAATCGGCTGCAATTATAGGATCTGTGTTGACAGGATTTGTTTGTGCAAAACCACTTCTCTCCCCATGCAAGCAAATGGGAATGTAAAAACGCTTGAAACAGGTTGATGTAGCTTAGAAGGAGATCAACTGCTGGCCAGGAGAAGGTCAACTACAGCTCAGGAGGTCAACTTCAGACCAGAAGGAGGTTAACTGCAGGCCAGAAGGAGGTCAACTACAGCTCAGGAGGTGGTGATGAACTTCGGGCCAGAAAGGGGTCAACTTATTTTCAGAAGCAAGTCAACTGCAGGTCAAATGCACCTATCAATAAACTGTGTATAGCATTTGGCAGTGTTGGTTGGACTCCCCAGACGTGGCACCCCCGCAGTTAGTCCTGAACAGGCTGCTGATGGGATGTTAAATACCAGTTTTTGACTCTAGATGCTCATATTGGAACTTGGATGAACTGTCAGAGTTGATTTGTCTTTGCAACAATACCTAAATAAAACCTTAGGGCTCTTTCACACGGACGGACCGTTCAGGTCCGCCTGTCAGTTTTTTAGGCGGACCTGAACGGATGCTTCATGTACCCCTATGGAGCCATGGATGTCAGCGGTGACATGTCCGATAACATCCGACCCGCTCCGATCCGCCAAAGTGTGACAGAGGAAAGCCCTACTTTTCCATCCGTCTGCGGATCGGATCGGATGACAACGGACTCTACGGTCCGTCGTCATCCGATCCCCCATAGGGGAGAGCGGCGCTCTGACAGGTCGGACCCTGCACAGTGTGCGGAGACAGACCTGTCATCTGCCTGCTCAGTGGGGATCGACGGAGCGATCCCCACTGAGCAAAGCGGAGCCCGCACACAGACACGGATCGTGTAAAGGGGCCTAAAATGTATAATTCCAGGTGGTTTGACCTTTTTTTTTTTTGGTTCACTCAATTTTAAAATTATACCTTTTGTATCCTCTTTTTTCTCTTTTCTGTTGTTAGTTGTACTGTTCAATGGTTTACAATTTTCTTCTCAAGAGAGCTAGGTACTCAGGGTAGTATGCAATGCTTATCTGACATGTGCTGATGCGTCGGCTATACAGTCACCACCATATATGCGCTGTTGTGAGGATTAACACCACTGCTGTTTATGGATTGCATGCCTATGTACTTACAGACTTGTACTGCCTTTTGTTCTATTCAATAAAACTATATTTTGTTGATTAAAAAAAAATAAACTGTGTATTATCTCAGAAGTATCTCATTCTGATTTGAAATCCAAGCTGCATACACCTGAAAGAAACTGCATTTATTAATTGACGCAAGACTTAAATGTGTTCCTGTGCAGAAAAGTAGGCCAAGGCCGACCAATCTGCCATTCGCTAAAGGGAAATACTTGACTGGTTGGAAATTGTTACAGTCATTTAATACTTTGAAAAAAACAGCAAACCCCTGTCATCTTTTTAAGGCCTGGTATCATGCAAATATCTTGTTTTTTCAATTTATTGTTAATAGTATTAATATTATTGCCCAGATACTCTTTGCTTTACCAGTGCTGTCCATTGACTTTGATGCTACAAGCTCTCTGGGATGCTTGGTTTCCTCCCATCACCTTTAGAAGCTTGTTGCCTTTCAAAGACTAGCAGGGCTGGACTGTACCCGACTGACACAGCAAGAACTGCAAACCAAAGGTGGCCCGTGACACCCTCATGATAGGCTCAGATCAGCTTGCAGTGGTGGCCTCGTTTTTGGCAGTTTTCCATTGAAATTAACTGAAAGGCATCAAAACATGGTTTACATCACTTTGCACTGCATGTCAATGCACATCAACACTTACTGACGCATGTTTCATGGGCCGGTGTCCTATCATTCTGGGTCCCCCATCAGATAGTGCCCAGGTTGGACTGCGCATGCGCAGTCCCATGTCACGAAAATGCCCGAAAATAAACATCTGTTCAATCAGCTGTTGGCCGCGCTTCCTGCTGCTTGCTCCCGCCGCTCGTTCTATCAGATGGGGGACCCATAGATATAACAGCGCTGGCTGCGCTCCCTGCGCTTCCTCCCGCTGCTCGTTCTTTCAGATGGGGGACCCATCTCGATAGATACAATAGCGCTGCCAAATAAAAGGGGTGGGTGTATTATAGAGCGCAGTTTTTTTTATAGCATGCATTTTACAATTAACTACACATATCTGCCCCTTGCTGTATTTGAGTGAGCGCGGCCAGCGCTCTTCTATTGAGATGGGTCCTCAATAATACACCCGCGGCCAGCGCTCTTCTATTGAGATGGGTCCTCAATAATACACCCGTGGCCAGCACTCTTCTATCTAGATGGGTCCCCCATCTGATAGAACGAGCGACGGGAGCGAGCGCGTGTTAACTGCGCATGCTCCAACAACAGGTGATGTAATAGATGTTTCGTCTCGGAGATTTCCGTGATCTCAGATTGCGCATGTGCAGTCCGCCCCGGGCACTATCTGATAGGGGGACCCATAATTTTAGAACACCGGCATGCATTATGACATGTGTTGAGGCTCACTGACATGCATTTTGATTTGTTTTCATTGATTTTGATTGTAAATGCATCTAGCAGAAACAGAAAAATATGAATAGCCCCCAGAGAAAACTTTTTTTAAATGGCTAGGGAAGGGTCCTATCAGGGAGATTTTGCCTCACTTCCTGTCCCAGAAACATGGCAGGAAGCAAGTGGAGAGTTCCCTCAAATCCCACCTTTGAGTGTTGCATACCTCCCAACTGGCTCGGATGCTGCGGGACTTAATTTATTCCCGCAGAGCAGGAAGGCACAGCAGGAAGTGGAGGAACAAGCGGTGACGAACAAGCGGTGACGAACAAGCCAGTGGAAGCGAATACAATGTCCTGTGCAGCCCCCCCCCCCCCCCCCCCGCTGAACAACTTTTCTGCCATTCTGCCAGGGAAGAATTATTTTTTCAAATGTCCCGCGCAGCCCCCCCCCCCCCGCTCAACAACTTGTCTGCCAGGGAAGAATATAGGACTGAATGTCCCGCGGTGGGACTTTTAAAAGTTGGGAGGTATGGTGTTGTCACCATTTTTGCCACAAAGACAATGGTGACCAAGACAAAGTGATAGTAGAAAATTGGGACATTAATAAAAACAGAGGTTCTAGTCCTTTTCCTATTCAAAAACAGGTAATAAAATGTTCGTCTAAAGTGCTTCTTTAAAAGCCATAATTTAAATCAAATTTTTTTGGCTCCCATTTCACTGATAGAACTTTATTTTTTTTCTATTTTTTCTTTCTCCCTAGAGAATTTCATCCACTAGACCTGATAAGGAACGCCTGCTGCTTTCCCAAGCCTTGCCGCTCAGGTATCTGATACAAACCACGGCAATGAAAACAGAAATAAGTGGAAACATTCTTAGCAGGAAATAAGTGATTTAGAAAACATTTCACAGGTCTATATTCAAATGCAGCAGGACTCACTTATCAAGAACATGAAAAATAGGATTTTTATAACAGCTTACCTGTAAAATCCTTTTCTTGGAGTACACCACGGGACACAGAGCTAGTCATTACATAATGGGTTAAGGGTCACCAGCGGTGATTGGACACTGGCACAACCAATGGAAGACAGTTCCCCTCCATATAACCCCTCCCATCAGGGAAGTACCTCAGTTTTGTAGCAAAGCAGTAAGGTTCCCATAAGAAGGGTGGGACCTCTGTGTCCCGTGGTGTACTCCAAGAAAAGGATTTTACAGGTAAGCTGTTATAAAAATCCTATTTTCTTTATCGTACACCACGGGACACAGAGCTAGTCATTACATAATGGGACGTCCCAG
Source organism: Rana muscosa (assembly GCA_029206835.1). Classification (NCBI taxonomy): domain Eukaryota; kingdom Metazoa; phylum Chordata; class Amphibia; order Anura; family Ranidae; genus Rana; species Rana muscosa. The sequence continues at coordinate 202,753,704 of CM055118.1, forward strand.
AGCAATGCTCATATGAAGGGGGGGAGACACAGATCAAACCGACCGCTTGCGGACCAGAAGCCCTATACTGCTGCCTGCAGCACACTTCGCCCGAAGGCGGAATCCTCATGTCCTTTCACATCTATTTGATAGAATTTGGAAAATGTATGGACTGAGGACCAAGTTGCAGCCTTACAGATCTGAGCCATCGAAGCCTGGTGGTGCACTGCCCATGAAGCACTTATCGCCCTGGTAGAGTGCGCCTTAACAGGAAAAGGAGGAGTCCTGTTCTTTAAACCATAAGCTTGAACAATTACTTGTCTAATCCACCTGAAAATGGTGGATTTTGATACCGCTTGGCCCTTCTTGGGACCATCTGGTAAAATAAACCAAACATCTGTTTTACGTATCTGAGCGGTTGCTTGCAGATACACCCTTACCGCTCTCACTAGATCTAGAGAGTGTAATAATTTTTCCCCCGCCGTCCGCGGGTTTGGAAAAAAGGAAGGCAGAACAATGTCTTGATTCAAGTGAAAAGCCGACACCACCTTAGGTAGAAAAGCCGGATGGGGTCGTAGTACGATCTTGTCCTTGTGACAAATTAGATAAGGCTCTTTACAAGAAAGAGCTGCTAGCTCTGATACTCTCCTAGCAGAAGCTATAGCAATCAGAAAGGCCAATTTCCTACTTAATATAATTAAAGGAATATGGCGAATAGGTTCAAAAGGTTGCTTTTGCAACACTGACAATACCAAATTCAAATCCCATGGACACAAGGGAGACCTGACTGGAGGATTTATCCTCAGTACCCCCTGAATGAATGTCCGAACTAGGGAGTGAGATGCCAATGGTCTCTGAAAGAAGACTGATAGAGCCGATATTTGCCCTTTGATGGTGCTAAGGGCTAATTTCATATCCACTCCTAACTGGCAAAAAGCAAGAATCCTACTTATTTCATATTTCAGAGGATTCCAACTTCTGGATTCACACCAGGAAACGTATGCTTTCCAGACTCTATGATAGATGAGTCTGGAGGCTGGCTTTCTAGCATTAATGAGCGTAGAAAGAACTAGGCCAGAGACCCCTCTCTTTTTCAAAATGTGGGTCTCAGCAGCCAGGCCGTCAAATTTAGCCTTTGTAAGGAAGGGTGGAATACTGGACCCTGTGACAACAGGTCGTGTCGAAGTGGAAGCTTCCAGGGCCTTCCTATCGCCATTTTTACGATCTCGGCATACCAAGGCCTCCTGGGCCAGTTTGGGGCCACTAGGATTACTGGTATTCCCTCCTCCTTGATCCTGCGAAGCAGTCTTTGTAGAAGAGGGATCGGAGGGAATGCATAGATCAGTGAGAACTGATTCCATGGAGTTATTAGAGCGTCTGTCCCGTAGGCTAGAGGATCTCTCGTTCTGGACACAAAGTTGTCCAATTTCTTGTTGAACCTGGAAGCTAGCAGGTCTACATCTGGGTTTCCCCATCTCAGACATATGGCCTGAAAGATCTCTGGGTGAAGAGACCACTCTCCTGGTAGCAGCTGCTGACGACTCAGGTAGTCTGCTTGCCAGTTTTCTATCCCTGGAATGAAGATTGCAGAGATGCAAGGTACATGCTCTTCTGCCCATGCCAAGATCCGATTCACCTCTCTTTGGGCTGCCCGACTGTGGGTGCCTCCTTGGTGATTGATGTAAGCTACTGCCGTAGCATTGTCGGATTGAACCCGAACTGGGTAGCCCTGTAACCTGTATGTCCAGGTTTTGAGGGCTAGATATACCGCCCGGATCTTTAGCACATTGATGGGCAGGATCCCCTGAGTCTTGGCCCAGGTTCCCTGGGTAGAAGCCTCCTCGAATACTGCACCCCAGCCCGATAGACTGGCATCCGTAGATACCACCTTCCAGGCCACTGGGAGGAAGGACTTTCCCTTCCGTAAATTCCTGGCTTCTAGCCACCAATTGAAGCTGTGGCGTACTTGTGAGGACAGGCGCATGGGTATATCCAGAGCTTGGCTCTTCCTGTTCCAGGAGGCTAAAATATTGCCTTGAAGTAGTCTCGAATGAAACTGGGCGTAAGGGACCGCCTCGAAGGAGGCTACCATCTTTCCCAATAGTCTCATGCAAAGGCGAATAGACGGCCTCTTGTTTGCTTTGACCTTGTGGATCAGGTCTTTCAGAGACTGTATCTTTGGCTCTGGCAGGTATACCCTGTTTTGGGCTGTATCTATGATCATGCCCAGGTACACTATCCTTCTTTGGGCCTGGAGAGAGGATTTTTGTAAGTTTATAATCCATCCTAAATGCTCCAGGTATCCTACTGTAGTGTCTACAGCGTGATCCAATCCCTCCTTTGACTGATCTATTAATAGTAGATCGTCTAGATAGGCTGTTACCGCAATGCCCCGTGTTCTTAGGTTTGCTAACAGAGGAGCTAGCACCTTTGTGAATACTCTGGGCGCGGAGGCTACACCAAATGGCAGGGCCACAAATTGAAAGTGGCGATCTTCTACCGCAAACCTTAGGAATCTTTGGTGAGCGGGGAGGATTGGTATGTGTAGATATGCGTCTTTGATATCTATGGACGCAATGAATTCTCCGCCTTTTAAAGTAGCGACCCCGGATCGAATCGTTTCCATTCGAAAATGGCGAACGTTCAGAAACTGGTTTAGATTTTTTAGATCCAGGATGGGTCTGACTTCTCCGTTCGGTTTTGGAATCACAAAGAGGTTTGAGTAAAAACCTGAACCTTGCTCCTTTTGGGGTACCTCTGTAACCACACCTTGAGCTATTAAGTGATTCAAACCTTTGAAGAAGGATCCTCTTTTTTGTGGATCCTTGGAGAGTCTTGAACTTCGGAATTGAGAAGATGGGATCTCTCGAAATTCCAGTCTGTACCCTGAGGATATTGTGGATACCACCCATTTGTCCTGGGTTTCTGTCCGCCAAGTCGCTGAGAACTGACGAAGCCTTCCCCCCACTCGGCCGAGCGGGGGCGCCCCTTCAATGAGAGGTTTTGGGGGCTTGCTTATTAGCTCTTGAACCCCACGGCTTCTTGTTCTTCTGAGCCTGTTCTTTGGCTTTTTTGGGCGGCTGAAAAGGCCGTCGCCACTGGCTGGAGTCCGATTTCCCGGGAGCTGGAGAGAGAGTGTGTTTAAAACAAGGTCTCTTGTTTTTCTTTCTCTCAGGTAACAGTGTCGTTTTACCACTTGATATCTTTTGGATATATCTTTCTAAATCTTCCCCAAAAAGGCGTTCGCCATGGAACGGGAAACTTGCCAACAACTTTTTGCATGGGGCTTCCGCTGACCAATGCTTAAGCCAAAGTACTCTGCGCATCTGTACCAGCTGGAGTGTAAGGCGTGATGCCTGTATGATAGAATCTCTCATGGCATCCACTGTGAAGCATAAGGCTTTAGGTAAATTCTCCCAATTTTTAGCCTGCTCTGAAGGCAGCTCCTTCAGCCCCTGCTTTACCTGTTGGCTGACGACCTGACACATACCGACTGCTGCTACTGCAGGTTGGATAATTGAGCCGGCCAAAAGGAAGGAGGATTTCAGTAAGGATTCCAACTTCTTCTCAGAAGGATCTTTAAACACTTGTACATTATCCACTGGACATGTCAGGTTTTTATTTACACAAGAAATAGCCGCATCTACCGTAGGCAGGCTCCATTTCTTTAAAAAATTTTCCTCCATAGGATAAAGAATGTTAAACTTAAACGCTTATCTGGATGTTGCCAGTCTGCGTACAATAGATCCTCTAGTAACGGATGAACCGGGAAGGAGCATGCACCTTGCAGGGATCTTAATGATCCTAGGGAGGAGACAGGTGATTCTGTTACCTCCAAAGAGGGTAACCTAAATGCAGCTCGCACGGCTCCTGCATAGCATTGCACCTGTGACTTTAAAATCTGGGATACCGAAAAAGGCTCATCCGATATCCCTGATCCGTCTGACTCCTCATCCTCTGCTGATGTAGCCTCCTCCTCATCCTCCTCCTCCTCAGGTACTTCTGAAGGGAGGTCCAATACTGGAGGAGATCTGCTTCGCTTATTGTCCTTTTTAGAGGATTTAGCGATTAAAGTAGCAATTTTCTCCTCCAGATTATTTAGGGCAGCTGATAAAGTGTCCTCAGTGACATATGCAGGCCCAGGCTTCACTGGGGAAGCCGCCATACCTGACAGAGGTAATGGCTCATCCTGTACAGGTGCTTTTGGCAACACAGGAGAGGAAGGTACCGAGTCAGCACAGCTAGAGCCCCCTGTCTCAGGCGGCGGTGCTCTTTTATCTCTTTTTGTCCGCATTACTTCCCCTGGAAGACTTACTGTTTAGACAAAATACAAGGTACCTAAATGCATATACTACCGTGTTCAGTTTAGCAAATACATTAAGTATGCAACTTTTAACACATAACTATGCATAACATGGATGTCTTCTAGGAAGTACCCAATCCAACCACATGGAGTCTTACGTCCCTGTATAGCTGCTGTGTTTCTCTGCCAGGAACAAGAGAACTAACGAGCTTGCTTGCTGCTGCAGTGCTTTTTCACTGACAGTCTTTTAAATTTGGCGCCGTTTCTGTGCCTGCGCGCGCCACGTGCCCGCGCACGCCTCGGCCCCCCCCCCCTCCGATAAAGCGCGCTCCCGCGCGCGCGCGCGCGCGCGGCCTTTAGCGCTATGGTGGTGGCCATAGTGAGAGAGGACTCTCATCAGCCCCTGTCCCCACTTACCTGCATCTGCAGGTGTCTGTATCGGCCACCGGAAGGAGGAGCGGGGCTCAAGCAAGCTCAGCAGCGGAGGTGACGAGCAGTGTACTTCGCCGAAGCCGACACTGAACAGAGTGAGGTGAGTATATTCAGCTCTTTACTCCCCCCAGTGGTGGAAAAAAAGAAGACATCCACTTTTTGAAAAAGGTCCCAACCTAGTTATGGACCTTCTAATCTCACCTTATCCACGCCGCAGGTTTTTCTGCTGAAAGTTTTCAGACAGATACCAAACTTCACCCTTCACGGTGGGCTATGTGTGCCAACCTTCAGGGATATGGGTTCCTATTTAAAGGATACCTCTCCCCTGGGCCTTGTACAAGACTCTTACCAGGACTTTATAGCGAAATAGCGAAAGTGCTGGATCTTAGAGCCCAGTCCTCCGAAGAGAGACATTACAGGCGACGCCTCATGGATGAGGCCCGGATCCCATCCAGATTCAGCTCATTTGTAGGCGTCTTGGATGGATCCGAAAGCATAGCTCTTTTACCCCCAGAGGGTCTCTTTGGTAGAGCTTTCCTTTAGCACCTCCTAACGCGTCCAACACCTTTCGACACTGGCGAAAAAACTGAGGTACTTCCCTGATGGGAGGGGTTATATGGAGGGGAACTGTCTTCCATTGGTTGTGCCAGTGTCCAATCACCGCTGGTGACCCTTAACCCATTATGTAATGACTAGCTCTGTGTCCCGTGGTGTACGATAAAGAAAGCAAAATAGTCTGCAGCAGAAAAACGTGACGGCTGAAAATGATATCGTTTGCCAACTTATTCTATCACCTTGAGAAAGGGGTCCTTCATGTCCCTAGAACATCCGTGGAACTCTGCTTTTTTGCACTTGAACTTTTGAAATTTACACATGCAGCAATTTGGATGAAAAGTTTACCACTGTGAAACACTTTTCAAAAGATAATTAGTGCATTTTATATACAACTATATAGATCAGACCAAAATAAGGGACAAATGAGGAGGAAAGAGGGACAGAGGGACTTTGTTACAAATCAGGGACAATCCTTCGGAATCAGAGCTAGTTGGGAGATATGCAGTTAAGCTGGCCATAGATCAAGTTCTGTGGAACAGTTATGACCATATGTAGATTGAAATTTGGCTGGTTCCTGCTGAACCGGCTGAATTTCGATCCATCTATGGCCTGCGTAAGTGAGAGGAGGTTCTCTACAATGGAGCCTGTGATCAAAACAAAAACTGAGAGGTTCTGACCCTTCCCAACACTATCCAAAGCTAACAAAAATACGTTTAGGTGGGATGCACTCTAATAATACCCTCCACATATAAAAAACATCAAACGTGGAACAAAAAAAGCCTTTTAAAAGGGAAGCACCATCCGTACTATCTATTAGTGTTTGTTTAACTGATATTTTTGTCTTTCGTTCACAATATTTCCGAGCTTAAATTTGCTCTGAGCTGACGTAAAGGCAGCACCGTTGTCAGGGAAACTATAATTATCTGTAGTTCTATTGTACGATATCCCATGCTCTTTTCTTCTGCTGCATGATGCGTCTGAGCTTTCGATCCCATTCCTGGGGCGACTGAGCCATCTGTTGATTGTAAACTTGTTTGTTTTTCCAGTGGAGCGCATTTATTTACATCTGCATCGGTTTTATGAGGGGCTTTCCCCAAACTGCGTTCATCGCACTACGTCATCATTTGAGGTATTTTTCTTTAAGGCCTAAACACAATACTGTGTTGCTGTAAAGTACACATTACCACAATGCATGGTAGGTATGCTACTTACTCAGAATGGCACCTCAACACACCTCAGTGGCAGATGTGCATTGCAGTGCTGCGGTGTGCTGCCAGAAAAGTTGCATTCACCCAGTTTTGGCACATTTTGGTTCAAATACCTAAATTTAAAATGATAATCCATTTTCATTTGGAGATGAGCGAGATTGAGAGTTTTAATTTTCCTGAAATTTCTGTGAAACTAACTTCCCTACATAACCAGTAGCCACTGGAGGAGTGAAGCTAATACTATAGAGAGTCACCTGAGTGGCAGCTCTCAGTCTGCTGGGGATGCTTACATTACATCCAAGATGGCGTCACCCGGCAGGACTTTTGGATGTTTACACAAGAAAGACTTTTACAGATAAATAACATAAATAAAATACCACAATTTCTGCATTCCAGATGCGTTTCTGCATGCATGTTTTTGATGCGTTTTTTCCCCTCTTTTATTAGTCATCTCAATTAGGGCATGTTTACACGTGCTTCAAAATGTGGCATTGTTACACCTCACGCCAGCAAGATCATTTACAATGGGGAAAAGAGAGGACCCTCTATGTGCTAGATGTTCCCAGGAACATGGAGATTTGATCCATCATCTATGAAGATACACAAAACTGCATATATATTGGAAGAAGGTTACGGATGTCCTTTCTACAGTATTTGGGGTTGATCTTAGCATGGATCCCAAATGCTGCCTTTTAGGTATTATAGATGATCTTCAGGTGGAAGAGGTGGCCAAATAAGCTATAATCAGGGCTCTGTTTTAGGCCCGCATTTTGATTTTTTGGCATTGGAAGTCAACCGAACCTCCATTGTGGAAGGAGTGGGTAGCACAAATGGGTACTATACTGCGTCTGGAGAAGTTTATCTTCCAACACAGAGGGTGCCCCGGGCAAATACCAAGCAGTATGGTCACCCTGGTTGGATACGCCAGGGTTATCCCCAGTTGATTTAATTCAACATAGAATTTTGCGATTAACCAGATGCTTTATGTGCTATGGAGTAGGTATAAAAACTAGTAAATTATATTGTTGCCTATGCCGACTTGAAAAATTAGGGCTGATGTGATGTACAAAAGTGAAGATTTAAATGCGCCTTATGGATATATTCATTGTAATCTCTATGGACGGAACTAAGGTTTGTACTTACTGTAACTTTTTGTTCTTAATAAAAACTTATTTTGAGATGAAAAAAAAAAATGTGGCATTGGACAGGCTCTGAATGCCAATCAAAGCCCCTGTCACTAAATAAAATGGTTAGCTTACAGTTCTGTTTACACGTTGCTTTGCTTCAAAATTTATACCCCATGTCAATTTATACCCCATGTCCAGTGTTGCCAACCGTACGGATTTATACGGACATTACGTAAAAACGGCACTTTTTCACCCGTCTGTAATTGTCCGTGCTAGCGGGGAAGTGCCAGTAAAAAATAGCCCCGACCGTTCCGACTTGGAACTGCGCATGCGCAGTTCCGGAGCTTACCGAGCCGAGCCGATCCTGTATTCGGACGGGCCCGGCAGGGGGGCGGATCTCACAGGGGCTGTGCGGTGCGCGCTATGCTGACGAGGCGAGTGATGTAATAACACATCCCGCCACAGCGCCAGTTTTTAAAATTGTAACCAGGAGCACTGGAGCAGCCAGAAGGCTAAGCACTACAGCACGCGGAACGGAGGAGCCCTGCATCCAGCTTCGGGCATGGAGTGACAGCCCAGCCAACGACGGCAACAGATGACTGCAGGTGATGGTAGCAGGCCGCAGAGGGGGGTGAATGATGGTGGCAGAGGGGGATGGACTCGAGGCAGCAGGAGGTGTTGGAGGCAGTTGGTGTTGATGGCGACAGGGGATGATGATGGTGACAGGGGAGGGGATGATGATGGCGACAGGGGATGATGATGGTGACAGGGGAGGGGATGATGATGGTGACAGGGGATGATGATGGTGACAGGGGATGATGATGGTGACAGGGGATGATGATGGTGACAGGGGATGATATGAAGATGGTGACAGGGGATGGGATGAAGATGGTGACAGGGGAGGGGATGAAGATGGTGACAGGGGCTGATGGTGACAGGGGCTGATGGAGGCAGGGGCTGATGGAGGCAGGGGCTGATGGAGGCAGGGGCTGATGGAGGCAGGGGCTGATGGAGGCAGGGGCTGATGGTGACAGGGGATGATGGTGACAGGGGATGATGGTGACAGGGGATGATGGTGGTGACAGGGAATGATGATGGTGACAGGGAATGATATGAAGATGGTGACAGGGGATGGGATGAAGATGGTGACAGGGGAGGGGATGAAGATGGTGACAGGGGAGGGGATGAAGATGGTGACAGGGGCTGATGGTGACAGGGGCTGATGGTGACAGGGGCTGATGGTGACAGGGGCTGATGGTGACAGGGGCTGATGGAGGCAGGGGCTGATGGAGGCAGGGGCTGATGGAGGCAGGGGCTGATGGAGGCAGGGGATGATGGTGACAGGGGATGATGGTGACAGGGGATGATGGTGACAGGGGATGATGGTTCAGTTTTTGACTTTTGTTTAACTTAAACACATTGCTAATAGCTTTAGCTACATGTTTATAGTTTAAATACTAAAAGTTGCACAGTTTAGCACTGAAAACAGGCATTTTAGGTGCTTTTTGGAAGTGGGAGTAAAAAATTGGTGTTGTTCGTAATTTTTAGGCATCTTGTCAGTAAATTGTCTCCGTGGAAGTCTATGACAAAGCTCGCGTGAAGCACCTGTAGCTTTTGAGAGGCTTTTATTCAGCTTTAGCTTTGCTTTGTTTTGGAGGTATTGCAGGTATGAGATATCCCAAGAAGCACTGGGAAACCAAAAAGCAAACCTTTCAATCCAGATTTAAAGTGGTTGTAAAGCCTCATTCTTTTTTCAATAAATAATTTACTTACCTGCTCTGTTGCAGTGGATTTCCACAGAGCAGTCCAGATCCTCCTCTTCTCAGGTCCCTCTTCTGTGCTTCTGACCCCTTCCTCGTGTTAAGTGCCCCCACAGCAAGCAGCTTGCTATGCGGCACCCAAACCGAGCTGCAACTCTATGTGTCTATTCAGACATGGAGCTGTGTTTCGGCTCCGCCCCCTCTCTCTCCTGATTGGCTAACTGAGTTTGATTGACAGCAGTGCAAGCCAATGGTGCCGCTGCTGTGCCTCAGCCATTCAGGAGGGAGAGTCCCGGATGGCCGAGGTACTTGTGGACATCGCTGGACAGAGAGGGGGCTCATGTAAGTATGAGGGGGGCCGAGGGGGGCTGCTGCACACAGAAGGCTTTTTATCCTAATGCATAGAATGTATTAGGATAAAAAACCTTCTGACTTTACAACCACTTTAAAGCAAATGGAGCCACTGATGGACTTTTAATTTCATAATACGTGTACTACTAAGGAAACAAAATATATTGGAAACAAATGCAATATTTATATATATGTAGCGGCCTCACTCTCTCTCTCTAGCTTTATCGGTTATACGGCTGTTGTCTAGGGGTACCTGGGAGGAGAGAGTGCAGGAACACTACGACAAGCTCTCACCTCGTATGTGTATGAGGGTTGAGCAAAGTCACTTGAATTACCTTCGGGTCTGTTCTCTGCATACGGAGCCTCCGCTTCTCCCGTGGAGATGTGTCTGCCAGTAATAGAGCCCCACACTCTTATTTCTCCATTTGCCAGGATGAACATAATCAGTTTAACTCTTGTAACAGACAGACAGGGGTGTGGATGCGAGTAGGCCCAGGCACAAATGAACTCTCCTATTCTTTTTTTCGTGCGAATAGGCTTGGCGCACGGTCTCTGCCACCGACCGTAAAGTTGGTAGCTGCCACCTACCGAGTGAACTGTTGCGGCCCCTGCCACAGGCCTGAATGTAACGGTCTCTGCCACTGACCTTAGAACATGGACCACCTTCCGTGTGAATACAGCCCCTGTTTGGAAAGGACATCCATCCCGACGGTCTTCGGAGGCCCTGTCCCGACACTGGCAATATGCTGCAACAGATCTACGGGAAGGTCATCTGCACGGTCCGTTACGCCTGGATTCAGGTACCCGATACTGTGGGCACCTTAGGACGATTCCTCCCGGGCGGGACCCAGTGGAAGAAGCTGGGCCCCAGGCCTGAAGTGATGTACCTCACCCCAGACTGAGGGTGTCTGGGGTGACTCCTGAACTCCAGTTGTCCAGGCCTAGGCCGCCTGGACACCGACCGCGGACAGCAGCCCTCAGGCTGAAGGTGCCTGGGCCTCGGACCTCGTGGCGAAGATGTCCGCCCCCTTTATACCCTCTCTCAGTAAGCACAGCGGGTTCCCCGCCCCGCCGTACAACTGCTGCGAGAGGTCACAAAGGGTACGGCACTGCAGTGATGGTTCAACCCTGGCCCAAAGTGACAGCGCCACCTGCTGGGTCGCAGGGAACTAGACATCACTGATGTCTTCACCCGAATTAAACATTCTGAAAAGTACATACCCGCTACATATATTATATAAAAAGCTATTCTGTCTCCCTTTTCACCGAATAACAGGTTATGCTTTCAGAAGCAACGTAGCATGCATTTCTAGCTCACTACTGTAGCACACAGACCCTTTTTTCCTGCCTACCTTCACTTGCAGGGGTAAAGGCACACCATGCCACATGCCCGTATCCTCCCGGTATAAGAGGTTGAGCTGTGTTCTTGTAATTTTTGGGTCCTGCAGCGAGTTACCTCCATCCATTGGTTCTCGTCCCTAGAATGTAGGGTAAAGTCTATTCTTTCCCCCGAAAGAAGGCCAGTATTTAAACTCCAACAGATGAGTTTATTTTTCTTGCTTGAAACAGATTGGGAAAGTTGAAGAGATAAAGAAGTTGGATAGGGAGGTAGATTCAGGCACACAACACCTATCGTTACACTTTGCCACTCAAGCCTGAGTGGGCTTTGCTCCCCCGGATAGTCCCCTTTCACGGTTCTAGCAGCTGGAATGAAGCACGAACAGTTACCCTAGATTTAGTCCCATTCATGGACAAGTTCAAGAGATCCTCTGCCACAGAATCCTTTAATTCCCGAATTAGAACTTTGAAACCCCTGTAGATTATTAGAGACCATAGGTGCCAATGAAGCACACTACAGGAGCTATCTTGCAACTCACGAATCCTTCCCTCTGATAGGCAACCAGGCCTTACCGAGACCGTGACTTCCTTCACCGATCAATCAGACAGTTCCTACCCCGGTTTCCTCTTTTTCAGAGCGGGCCACCCTCACCTGGGTTCCCTGGGACTCCAGTGGTTGGTTGTAGACCCAGTTGAAGGTACTGGGCCTACCTGGAACTCTGTAGCCTCGGGCTAAAGGTGCCCGAGACTCCTCGACCAGTTCACACACCCCCCCGGCCAGCAGGGCCAAAGAGCACAACTTCTCCACCAAGGTTCCTCCTTGGAATCCCCCCGGCACACCACACCAGATCATGGCGTCTGCCCTTTATGTACCCTCTCCCGGCATGCACAGCAGGCAAAACCCACCCACCGCACGGTAGCCGAGAGAGGACACCCAATCACACCACAATGCCACCTGTGGTTCAACTCGAACGACAGCGCCACCCACAGGTCAAGGGGAACCATACTCCAGGCAACACCACAGCAGAGCAGAGTCCAAACTAACAGAATTAGAGAACCTGAGCCATACTATTGCCCAGGCTGTCCCTAAATTTAGGACATTTAAGACCCCATTTTTGGGGGGTCCGCTACACTACTATATAGTTAAAAGGTTTGTGGGCACCTGACCATAATAATACCTAGTTGAGCTTTTTAGACATCCAATTTCAATTTGTAGGCATGTTGCCACTTTTTTTATTTGATATGTTTTATAGCAGAAAGTAAAACATTTTTTTTTTCTTTTTTTTTAATTGTCAGTCTATTTTTGTTTATAGTGCAAAAAATGAAAAACGCAGTGGTGATCAAATACCACCAAAAGAAAACTCTATTTGTGGGGAAAAAAATTACATAAATTTTATTGCATTGCATTACCGCGCAATTGTTAAAAGCAACACAGTACCGGTCAAGTGGGTAAAGCATAATTGAAGCATCACCGAAACATCAAAAGCACATCAAAAAAGCATGTTGAAGCAATAGGCTCTTTAATATGTGTTGAAGTCGAGCCCTTAAGGACATGTGCATTCCATGGCATTTTTGAGGTGGTGTGTTTTTGATCCTTTTTGCCACATCCCAGATGCGTTCCATAAAGAAAAAATGCAGCATTTTCTACTTTGTTTGACTACACTGGAATGCACTGAATTGGTGTGAACTATGGCCATTGGAATCCATGCTAAACACTGTCAATGAATTTTTGATGCAGAAAAAATAGGATTTTTATAACAGCTTACCTGTAAAATCCTTTTCTTGGAGTACATCACGGGACACAGAGCGACATAGTCATTACTAATGGGTTATATAGATACCGTCAGGTGCTGGCACTGGCAACTTCCAAAACCGGAAGTACCCTCCCCTATATAAGCCCCTCCCATCCGGGAGCACCTCAGTTTTGTAGCAAAGCAATAAGTGTCCCCAAAGAGGGGCGGGAGCTCTGTGTCCCGTGATGTACTCCAAGAAAAGGATTTTACAGGTAAGCTGTTATAAAAATCCTATTTTCTTTCTCGTACATCACGGGACACAGAGCGACATAGTCATTACTAATGGGATGTCCTAAAGCAATGCCAAATGAGGGGGGGGATACACCATATATAAGCTGAGCGCTATCAGACATGAGGATCTTTTGCGGCCTGCAACACACTGCGCCCAAAGGCGACATCCTCCTGACTTCTAACGTCCACCTGGTAGAACCTAGTAAACGTGTGAACTGAAGACCATGTTGCGGCCTTACAGATTTGAGCCAGGGAGGCCTGGTGATGCACTGCCCATGAAGTTCCAACTGCTCTCGTGGAGTGCGCTCTAACTTTGAACGGAGGCGGTCTCCTTCTCAAGCCATAGGCTTGTATTATGACCTGTCGAATCCACTTGGCTAAAGTAGATTTTGACGCTGCCTGACCCTTTCTGGGGCCTTCCGGCAGAATAAACAAAGTATCCGTTCTGCGAATCTGAGCAGTGGCTTTTAGATAAGCTTTAACTGCTCTTACTACATCCAAAGAATGCAATAACTTTTCCTCTACCGAAGTAGGTTTGGGGAAAAAAGAAGGAAGAACCACATCTTGGTTCAAATGAAAACTCGATACCACCTTAGGAAGAAAGGCTGGATGAGGACGTAACACTACTCTGTCCTTATGGATAACCAGATATGGCTCCTTACAGGACATAGCTGCTAATTCCGATACTCTTTTAGCCGAACAAATGGCTACTAGAAAAATCAATTTCCTGGTGAGAAGCACCAAGGAAATATGCTGTAATGGTTCAAATGGTTGTTTCTGTAGAACCGACAGAACCAAGTTTAGATCCCATGGACATATGGGAATATTAACCGGAGGACTAATACGCATCCCTCCTTGTATAAAGGCTTTGACTAGTGAATGCGAAGCCAAGGGCCTTTGAAAAAATATTGACAAGGCCGAAAACTGACCTTTGATAATACTCAAGGCAAGCTTCCTATCTACAGCCCACTGTAGGAAGTCCAGACTCCTACCTATTACGTACTTATGTGGATGCCATTTCTTGGCCTCACACCACGCGATGTACGCCTTCCAGATTCTATAATAGATCTGCCTGGATACCGGCTTCCTGGCATTGATCATGGTAGATACCACAGGATTAGAGAGCCCTCTCTTTTTTAGAATGTGGGCTTCCATAGCCAGGCCGTCAAACCTAGGGCTGGTAAGGAAGGGTGGTATATCGGTCCTTGCGAAAGCAGGTCCGGACGACGTGGGAGAGTCCAAGGACTCCCCACTGACATTTTACAATCTCCGCGTACCACGCTCTTCGGGGCCACGCTGGAGCCACCAGAATCACTGGTTTCTTTTCTACCATGATTCTGCGGATTAATCGAGGTAACCATTGTGGCGGTGTGAATGCATATATCAGCTTGAACTGATCCCAAGGGAACACTAGGGCATCCGAGCCGCAAGCTAGGGGATCCCTTGTCCGAGAGACAAACCTGTCCACCTTTGCGTTGAATCTGGATGCTAGAAGATCTACATCCGATGTTCCCCACCGCTGACATATTGTCCAGAAAACCTTGGCATAATTGCTGGCGACTTAGAAAGTCCGCCTTCCAATTCTCCACTCCTGGAATGAATATCGCAGATATGGCTGGGACATATCTTTCTGCCCATTTCAGGATGTAATTTACTTCCCTCTGGGCTGCACGACTCCTGGTGCCCCCCTGATTATTGATATATGCCACTGCTGTGGCATTGTCTGATTGAATTCTGACAGGGGACCCTTGGAGTTTGGATGTCCATGCTACTAGGGCATACCGGGCTGCTCGTATCTCTAAGAGATTGATGGGCAGGGCCTTTTCTGCATCCGACCATCTGCCCTGGAGAGACCATTACTCCAGTACTGCCCCCCCAGCCTATAAGGCTGGCATCTGTAGTGACCACCTTCCAAGAAATCGGACTGAAGGATTTCCCTTTTTCCAGATTCTGGGGAACCAACCACCAACGGAGGCTCTTGCGAACGGAAGGGGACAAGGACATTGTAAGTCTAGGGCCTGAACTGTTTTGTTCCAGGCTGACAGTATGGCCCCTTGCAAATTCCTTGAATGGAATTGACCGTAGGGTACTGCTTCGAATGATGCCACCATTTTTCCCAGCAGCCTCATGCACAGGCGTATGGACGGCTGTCTTTTTTGTACCCACTAAGTGGATCAAATCTTTCAAAGACAACACCTTTCCTCGAGGCAAGAATATTTTTCTCTGGCCTGAATCCAACCTTAGCCCCAAGTATTCCAGACTTTTGACTGTTTTTTAGGGCTGACTTGTCTCGGTTGATAATCCAACCGTGAGATTCCAGATACTTGATTGTCTTGTGAACGACCACGTCTAGTTTTTTCACTGAGTGGTCTATCAGCAACAATTCATCTAGATATGCCATTATCATTACACCTTGTGTTTTTAGATTGGCCAATAAAGGGCCAGAATTTTTGTAAACACTCGTGGTGCTGTGGCCAAACCGAAGGGTAAGGCTCTGCTGAAAATGGCGCCCTTCTACTGCAAAGCGTAGAAATTTTTGGTGGACTGGAAAGATGGGAATGTGCAAATAAGCATCTTTGATGTTGATCGCGGCTAACCAATCCTCCCCTTGTAGGGCAGTGGCCACCGATCGGATCGACTCCATCGGAAAGTCCTGATATACAGGAATTTGTATAGCCCTTTTAGAATTAATATGGGCCTCCCGTCCGCGTTTGCTTCGGGACTGTAAAGAGGTTTGAGTAAAACCCGAACCCTCATTCTTCCAGGGGAACCTCCATAATTACTCCTTGGAGCAATAGTTGTTCTAGTGCCAACAGGAGGGACTCTCTCTTCCGGGGATCCCTTGGCACGTTTGACCTCAAAAATGGGAAGGAGGAGAGTCTTTTAACTCCAAACTGTATCCCAAACCTACTGCGGAGAGCACCTATCTGTCTTGATCGTGTCCCGCCAGGTCTCTTGCGAACAACTGGAGTCCTCCCCCCACCCGACTGAGTGGGGGCTTCAATGAATTTAACTTTGGGGGAGGTTTTGTACCTCCCCTGACCCAGGGTTTCTCATTACCCTGCTACTGTCCCTGTTTTTTACCCCGGGATTTGACCGAGGAGGCCGTCGGAACTGTTACACAGCCGATGCCCCAGGGACAGGAGAAGCAGGCCTCTTAAAGAGGGACCTCTAACTCTGCTTTTAACCGGCAAGAGCGTATTTTTACCGCTGGAAATTTTCTGGATATATTTGTCCAGGTTTTCCCTGAATAAGCGTTCACCATGAAATGGGACGCTAACCAGCCATTCTTTACAGGGAGCTTCAGCAGACCAGTTTTTGAGCCATAGGAGCCTACGCATATGTACTATAGACAGCATAAGGCGGGAGGCCTGATGGACTGAATCCTTTATGGCGTCAACCGCAAAGCCTAAGGCTCTAGGTAGATCAGCTAGGGCAAGGCCTGCTGATCTGTCAAGTCCCTCAAGACCTGTTTCAACTGATCCTTCACTGCTTAGCAGACCCCAATAGCTGCTACTGCTGGTTGTATCACCAAGCTTGCTGTAGAAAGAAGCAGATTTTCATAAGGACTCCAATCTTTTATCTATTGGGTTCTTGAACATTTGGACATTATCCACTGGACATGTCAGTGATTTATACATACAAGAGATGGCTGCGTCCACTGTAGGGACCTTCCATTTTTTTTTTTTTTTGATGAACTTATCCTCCATGGGATAGACCACCGGAAATCTCTTGGGGGAATAAATATTTTCTCAGGACGTTCCCAATCCTGGTAAATGAGCCCTTTCAGTAAAGGGTGAAGTGGAAAAGAACAGACAGTCTGGGGGCTTCTAGCGACCCCAACGAGGATACAGTAGTGGTTGATGGTTCCGCAAGGTGCATTTTTAAATGCTGATCGGACCATGTTAGTCAGAGACTGAACCCATAATCTTTCAGCTTGAGATGCTGAGAAAAGGTTCCCCCACTGTTGATTCCTCTATAACAGAATCAACCTCATCCTGATCCCCTTCAGGTAGGTCGATCCCTGTATGGGACTGTTGCTCTGCTAACAGGCACTCTGAAGGAGGAGACGGAGATCGGGCGTGCTTTCCCTGACAGGGAGGCAGCGATAAATGTTGACAATCTCTCTCTAATCCTCCCAGAGCTGAGGAAAAAACCTCCTCTGTTACATACACAGGAGCAGGTGAACTGAGGACAGCCACAGTACCAAGTACCCCTGCGGGGTCTCTACGGTCACTTACCTCTGAACTTCAGGGGAGACTGGTGCAGCAGAAGTATGCCCAAGATCCTCCGAGCCCGATGAGACCCCCTTCGCTTCCTGGAAGATTCAGTTCCGGAGCTTCTGGACGGCATATTCCTAAGCCTAAAGCTGAGGTATTCCAGCCGTAATACACCACTTTTACTGAGAATAGTCTAGCACAATTGCTGCTATATCACAGTTGGTGTCTACTAATGTGCCTTTCTAGGGGATGCCTGTATCAACCGCTTGCTGTATGCCCTTTTTTAAATGTTGCCAGCTCTGTCTCTGTACTTCATAGCCAGCTCACCACACAAAACTGTGGTTTTTACATGCTGGGACGCCCGCACATGCGCAGAAGCGCTGCGGCGCACACAGAGCGTCATCCCCAGGCTCCGCCCCCTTTCCTGGCTCACCTCTATATATAGAGGCGCGTGCACGCGCACGCGCGCGGCCACGTGCGCCTTTGCCGCTAATTTTGAAAAATGGAGACTAGGGACAAGAGCCAGGGCCCCTCTTTGCCGCAGGCCGGGGGATGGACGAGCATTGCAACATGGCAGAGGAAGCAGTTTCCCATAAGAGAACTCACCATCTGCCTGGACTTGCTCTGCTGAGAAGAAACTAGTCCACATGACAAGAAAACATTCCACAGCGGCCTCTAGTGGACAAACACAGGTACCGCAGTCTAATATCTTAAATATATATAAAAAAAAATTTTTTTTTTTTTTTTCTTGACCACCATTAAAAATTATTACATTTTTTTAGTAGTTACAGGCATGCACAGAATTTTGCGGGAATACCATTAGGTAACAGACAGAAAGACAAATTAGGCTTGGGGGTCCCCCAATAGAACCAAGTTCCTGGGGGCCCCCACTTACCTGTTCCCCGCCGCAGGACTTTGTTTGGTCCACAAAAGCCCAAACTTCACCTATCACGGCAGGCATTGTAATCAAACCTTCAGGGACCGGGTTCCCAAGGATTCCACTCCCCTGGACCTGTATAGCACCCTGCACAGAAAACATCTTGGTCGTGGGTATGACCAGAGCTCTGGATCCCAGGGTCCAGCTCTCCTAAGAGAAGCATTACAGGCAAAACCTTGCTCTTCTCTGCAAGGCCCGGGTAACGACCGTTTAGCTATGAAGCTTTTTTGGTCGGATCCGGAATAGCTTACTGAGGCCCAAAAGAACCTGTACGCAAGCTCAGTGAAAAACACATGTTTCTTCTTGGCCAACACCTTAGACACTGGCAAAAAACTGAGGTGCTCCCGGATGGGAGGGGCTTATATAGGGGAGGGTACTTCCGGTTTTGGAAGTTGCCAGTGCCAGCACCTGACGGTATCTATATAACCCATTAGTAATGACTATGTCGCTCTGTGTCCCGTGATGTACGAGAAAGAAAAAAACACGCCAGACTGTATAGGGTATGAACCAAACCCGAAGTGGAGCTAAACTACATGATACTTACCACCCTTCAATGGTCTGATGTCCCTCATCGGAGCCGGCATCTTCTACCTGGCTTCTTCCAGGTGCCGGGCTGCGACCATTCCCATTGTCCAGCACGAGATGACATCACAATGCGTCTGCACAGGACTGCAGTCATGCCAGCACACAGTGGTTATGACTTAGGCCTTATAGGTTGAAACGCGTCAACCTTTCCTATTTGCGTTTGTCTACTGTGACTTGTCAATAAATACGTCTATTTTTTAAGAGCAACGGCCGGAGTGCGGATCATCTTTTCTTCATGACAGCACCCAGGTACTGTACCAGTATATAGACTGAGCTCGACTTGCCCAGCTAAGCGTACATTCCAAAGAAAACTGAGAGCAGGCAGGTAGGTATCTTTTATTGTAGAAGAGACATTGCTTATCTCTTCTGCAATAAAGAGCCTATCTGCTCGCAGTTTTCCAAAGTGGGCCTTTAGTTTCACTTTAAATGCACATATCTTATGGGAAGATTGTTGTTGATGTTGGAAAAAATAGTCTGGCGACAGGATCTCTTTAAGGTGATGTTTGGTGGTTTTTCAGGGTGCAGCGATGGGCCAAGTCAACAGGAACACTATTTTGCCCCCCCCCCCCCATTTAAGTTATGTTCAAGTACAGTACAAAGATTTACTCTCTATGTAGAACACTATACAGTGCCTTGAAAAGGTATTCATACCCCTTGAAATTTTCCACATTTTGTCATGTTACAACCAAAACCGTAAATGTATTTTATTGGGATTTTATGTGATATACCAACACAAAGTTGCACATAATTTTTTTAGTGGAAAGAAAATGATAAATAGTTTTCAAAACATTTTACAAATGAATATGTGAAAAGTGTGGGGTGCATTTGTATTCAGCCCCCCTAAGTCAGTACTTTGTAGAACCAACTTTCACTGCAATTACAGCTGCAAGTCTTTTTGGGGATGTCTCTACCAGCTTTGCACATCTAGAGAGTGACATTTTTGCCCATTCTTCTTTGCAAAATAGCTCAAGCTCTGTCAGATTAGGTGGAGAGTGTCTGTGAACAGCAATTTTCAAGTCTTGCACAGATTCTCAATTGGATTTAGGTCTGGACTTTAAATGGGCCATTCTAACACATGAATATGCTTTGATCTAAACCATTCCAATGTAGCTCTGGCTGTATGTTTAGGGTCGTTGTCCTGCTGGAAGGTGAACCTCCGCCCTGGTCTCAAGTCTTTAGCAGATGCTAACAGGTTTTCTTACAAGATTGCCCTGTATTTGGCTCCATCCATCTTCCCATCAACTCTTACCAGCTTCTCTGTCCCTGCTGAAGAAAAGTATCCCCACAACATGATGCTGCCACCACCATGTTTCAGGGTGATGTGCAGTGTTAGTTTGTTGCCACATATAGCGTTTGCTTTTAGACCAAAAAGTAAAATTTTGGTCTCATCTGACCAGAGGACCTTCTGCCAGATGTTTGCTGTGTCCCCTACATGTCTTTTCGCGAACTGCAAACAGGACTTCTTATGGCTTTCTTTCAAAAATGTCTTTCTTCTTGCTCCTCTTCCATAAAGGGCAGATTTGTGGAGTGCACGACTAATAGTTGTCCTGTGGACAGATTCTCCCACCTGAGCTGTGGCTCTCTGCAGCTCCTCCAGAGTTACCATCGACCTCTTGGCTGCTTCTTTGATTAATGCTCTCCTTGCCTGGCCTGTCAGTTTAGGTGGACGGTCATGTCTTGGTAGGTTTGCAGCTGTGCCATACTCTTTCCATTTTTCGATGATGGATTAAACAGTGCTCCGTGAGATGTTCAAAGCTTGGGATATTTTGTTATAACCTAACCCGGCTTTAAACTTCTTCACAACTTTATCTCTGACCTGTCTGGTGTGTTCCTTGGCCTTCATGATGCTATATGTTTACTAAGGTTCTCTAACAAACCTCTGAGGGCTTCACAGAACAACTGTATTTATACTGAAATTAAATTACACACAGGTGGGCTCTAATTACTAATTGGGTAACTTCTGAAGGCAATTGGTTCCACTAGATTTTAGTTAGGGGTATCAGAGTAAAGGGGGCTGAATACAAATGCACGCCACACTTTTCAGATATTTATTTGTAAAAAGTTTTGAAAACCATTTATCATTTTCCTTCAACTTCACAATTATGTGCCACTTTGTGTTGGTCTATCACATAAAATACATTTATGTTTTTGGTTGTAACATGACAAAATGTGGAAAATTTCAAGGGGTGTGAATATGTTTTCAAGGCACTGTAGATAAGGCAAAGCAGCGAAACCCTCAGTTTTGCAAGTAATATTTATTACAAATGTCGTTCATTTCAAATTTTAAGACATTAAATATTTTATCCATTTCTCATAATTCTTTGAAAAAGAAAATACAATTTCACCTTCTGTTATCTGTTTATTTCTGATACGGTTTAATGTGCCATATTTCTGGCACGGATATGGCTGCGGTAAATGAGCCAGTAATTAACGTGAGTTTATGTGGACATCTGCTGAATAACAATATAGTGTGTGGGTCTCTTTAAAGTACCAGCCTGGCATCATGGTTTCTCCGAGCTGTTATCAGAAAAATGGGAAGCCTTTAAAGTGATTGTAAATGATCACCTTGTAAAACAACCCGATTAGCTTAAAAAAGAAATGAAAGACAAAACATTTTTGTATAGATGTTATAGATATAAAAAAAAAATTGAAATACCCTTTCTCCCTTACCTGCTCAGTGCAGTGGCTTTGCACAGAGCAGCCCCAGTCCATCCTTCTCTTCTTGGGTCTTCCGCTGGTGCTTTAGGTGCCTCCCCCTTGCCAAGTGCCCCCAAAGCAAGCCGCTTGCTTCGGGGGCACTCATGCATGATCAGTCCCAAGCCAGCTCTCTGCGTTCATAAGACACAGAGAGCGCGGCTCAGCCCCACCCTCCGCTCCTGCCTCACTGGCTGTGATTGACAGCAGTGGGAGCCAATGGCTCCTGCTGCTGCATCTCAGCCAATCAGGAGGGAGATACCCAGGAGAGCCTCGGGCTTAGGTAAGCATTATGGGGGCTGAGGGGGAAGCTGAACACATAAAATGCATCAAGGTATAAAACCATTAGCCTTTACAACCACTTTAAAGATGGCATATGAGGTACTCCCTAAAATAACTTCAAGTAGTACTCCCCCATTTATGTAGGACCTTATCGATTACCGTGTCTGTATTGCCTCTAACTGGTGAGACTCAGCTGTCATGTTTGACAGCCAAATCTTGTACTGGGTCTCAGAAGCTGCTGCACTGCTTGATGGTATGGTGGACATATACATTGTAACCATAGGTATCCTCGACAGTTTTTTGATGTGCAGATCATAGAACTTTCCACTAATCTGCACAGCAACCTCAAAAAAAAAAAAACATTAATGGCTGTGTGTTGAGTTATTTTGAGGGGACAGCAAATTTACACTGTTATACAAGCTGTACACTCACTACTTTACATTGTAGCAAAGTGTAATTTCTTCAGCGCTGTCACATGAAAAGATATACGGTAATAAAATATTTACAAAAATGTGAGGGGTGTACTCACTTTTGTGAGATACTGTTAAATATATATACATATACAGTCATGGCCGAAATCCAGAAAATCAAGTATTTCTCATAGAAAAGTATTGCAGTAACAAATGTTTTGCTATACACATGTTTATTCCCTTGTGTGTATTGGAACAAAACAAAAAAAGGGAGGAAAAAAAGCAAAGTGGACATAATGTCACACAAAACTCCAAAAATGGGCTGGTCAAAATTCTTGGCACCCTTTCAAAATTGTGGATAAATAAGATTATTTCAAGCATGTGATGCTCCTTTAAACTCACCTGGGGCAAGTTACAGGTGTGGGAAATATAAAAATCACACCTGAAAGCAGATAAAAAGGAGAGAAGTTCACTTAGTCTTTGCATTGTGTGTCTGTGTGTGCCACACTAGGCATGGACAACAGAAAGAGGAGAAGAGAACTGTCTGAGGACTTGAGAACCAAAATTGTGGAAAAATATCAACAATCTCAAGGTTACAAGTCCATCTCCAGAGATCTAGATTTGCCTTTGTCCACAGTGCACAACATTATCAAGAAGTTTGCAACCCATGGCACTGTAGCTAATCTCTCTGGGCGTGGACGGAAGAGAAAAATTGATGAAAGGTTGCAACGCAGGATAGTCCGGATGGTGGATAAGCAGCCCCAAACAAGTTCCAAAGAAATTCAAGCTGTCCTGCAGGCTCAGGGAGCATCAGTGTCAGTGTGAACTATCCGTCGACATTTAAATGAAATTAAATGCTATGGCAGGAGACCCAGGAGGACCCCACTGCTGACACAGAGACCTAAAAATGCAAGACTACAGTTTGCCAAAATGTACTTGAGTAAGCCAAAATCCTTCTGGGAAAACGTCTTGTGGACAGATGAGACCAAGATAGAGCTTTTTGGTAAAGCACATCATTCTACTGTTTACCGAAAACGGAATGAGGCCTACAAAGAAAAGAACACAGTACCTACAGTGAAACATGGTGGAGGTTAAATGATTTTTGGGGTTGTTTTGCTGCCTCTGGCACTGGGTGCCTTGAATGTGTGCAAGGCATCATGAAATCTGAGGATTACCAAAAGATTTTGGGTCGCACTGTAGAGCCCAGTGTCAGAAAGCTGGGTTTGCGTCCGAGATCTTGGGTCTTCCAGCAGGAAAATGAGCCCAAACATACGTCAAAAAGCACCTAGAAATGGATGGCAACAAAGCGCTGGAGAGCTCTAAAGTGGCCAGCAATGAGTCCAGATCTAAATTCCATTGAACACCTGTGGAGAGATCTTAAAATTGCTGTTGGGAAAAGGCGCCCTTCCAATAAGAGAGACCTGGAGCAGTTTGCAAAGGAAGAGTGCTCCAAAATTCCTGGGTGAGAGGTGTAAGAAGCTTATTGATGGTTATAGGAAGCGACTAATTTCAGTTATTTTTTCCAAAGGGTGTGCAACCGAATATTAAGTTAAGGGTTCCAAGAATTTTGACCAGCGCATTTTTGGAATTTTGTGTGACATTATGTCCAATTTGCTTTTTTCCCTCCCTTTTTTTGTTTTGTTCCAACACACACAAAGGGAATAAACATGTGTATAGCAAAACATGTGTTCCTGCAATACTTTTCTGTGAGAAATACTTGATTTTCTGGAAAAATTTCTGGGGTGCCAACAAGTTCGGCCATGAATGTGTGTATTATATATATAAATATATATTTGGCAGAGCGAGGCCAAGCCGCTGTTTAATATGTCAGTCTGGGCCAGCTTTTTTCAGGAAACAAGCACACTAATGGCACAAGTGTGAGCAGGCTTCAGTGACACGTCACTGGGGTTGGTGTCACCTGGTGCAGGAAGACCCCCCCAAAAAGAAATATTTTCCTGCTTTCAGAAAGTGCGCCAAAGATGCAGCATGCGGGACTTTTGATGCACTTTCAGAAAATACTCATAACCTAGTATAAATCTATAGGACTGCGGCTATAACTGCGGGTAAAATGTAGAAAGACTCCCTTTACATTACACAGCGCCCGTACCTTTGGTTCCCTTTACATTACACAGCCCCTGAAACCTCTGGACCCCTTTACAATACACAGCGCCCAAAACTTTTTTGACCCCTTTACATTACACTGTCCCCGCACCTCTGGACTCCTTTACATTACACAGTTCTGCACCTCTGGACCCCTTTCCATGACACAGCACTGCACCTCTGGACCCCTTTGCATTACACAGCTCCACACCATTTAAACAGGAATGTGGTGCGATTCTTGTCCGAATCACATATGATTTTTCTCCAGTGTGTGTGTGTGTGTGTGTTTAGAAAAGGAAAACCGCCATCTAGTGGGCAGTTTAATTTTTTTTTAGAACTCACAGTTTATGTCTGGCCACATGCAAAATAATCTACATAGGTGTCCTTGGTCCGTCAATAATAGCAAATCAGGGCTGCTGGGGGTGCTCACAGGGCTGGAGGAGAAGTTTTGGGACCCCATGGATACAGGGCAGAAGTGATGACAGCTTGGGGGCGGACCGCCTCTACATCTCCTCCAGTGGCACTGATTTTCTATCATCGGCTGACTGGGATACCTATGTAAATTATTTTGCACGTGGCCAGATATGTACTGCGAGTTCTAAAAAAATGTAAACTGCCCACTAGATGGCGCTTTTCCCCACTTATACACACACATACACGAGCAGTGTGGGGAAAATCGCATGCGATTCAGACAGGAATTGCACCACATTCCTGTTCAAATATCGATATCAGTGCATCCCTAGAAAACATTATAGTTTCCCTTTACATTGTTGAGCTTATGCACAATGGGTGGCAATATTTTGTGATCCACACCAGAATTTGAGAGGCCCAAATTCACTGTTACATTAAGGAAGGGCATCAGTGTTACAGCTTTTGTGTATGTGGAGGTGACATGATGCTCAGAAAAAGTACCTCTTTTAACAGACTATAATGGTCAAGTATCTTGCTGCTTGCTGGTACTTACAGGCCACGTTCCACTTCAGCTGACTGTCCTCAAGCTGTAGACATTGGGAGACTTCCTCCAGAATGACACCAAGCTTCCTCTTCTGATTGGTTGTGGACAATGTTATTTCTTCCACTTCCAGTGTGAGGGATCCAATTTTTTCTGCACACAAGAAACAATTGTTCATTAAGTGCTATGACTTAAAAAACAGAATCTGGAAGCCGATTCCCTATGCCTAGTGTCACTACTGATGGACAAAAACGTAGGGTTTCTGCAAGAAAAATACATCAGTGAGTAAATTTTACGGCTACATTTTTATGCATCAGTAGCATAACTAGAAATAACCAGCTCTGGTGGGAAATCAGAATGAGGGTTCCTTTTCATGTAGAACCCATTGATGATGTTTTATGCAAGGACAGGGAGAAACTTACATTGTAGGTGCCCAAGAGTTGTCCATTATGCAGTTTTGTGCATTGTAAAAGGAAAGACAAGAGTGCAAAACCCCATAGTGTAGTATAATAAGAAAGCATTTAATTCAATGGAAAATTGCACTCACTCAGCTGAGGCAGAAGCTTGCAGCTTGAAAATACATCCCTGTTCCTTGAAGTGTTCCTTCAGCGACTGTGGCCTTATTCCATCACAAAATCACTCTCATACCCTTGTCGGCGGCCAAGGCAGGGGCCCTGGTAAACACTTCATCACTTCCGGCTTCCAGGCAACTCAGACTGTTATGCCTAGCACATGCCATTTTTTTGTGAGTGCAATTTTATCAATTTAATAAATACTTTCTGCTTAATATACTACACTATGGGGTTTTGTGCTTTGGCCTTTCCATTTGTTTTTCAATGATTCACCAGTGATGATGAGAGCACCCACTCTAGTCCAAGAGCAGCACCCTCATAGTTAGATTTTTGCAGAGGAGTTCTTTGGGCTACCCACATTATTTTCTTTCATGCTGGTGCTAGATCCTCACTCAATTAATAGATTAACCTCAGGATCATATGTAGCATTTCAGCCAACAATTTTTCACAAACCTTTTTTGATTCTTCAATCCAGGGATGTCAGGTAGCAAGTGGTAGACAAGGCCACCTACTGTGCGAATTTCAACCAAATCATTGGGATCTGGCCAAAGTTTGCTCGATGTATGGCCACCTTTAGCACCAAGTGGTGCTATCCAGACTTTGGTGTCTCTTGGCCAGTGGTTAAACCAACAAGATGTTGCTTCATCACTGCCCCTTGCTAACATGTTTCTATAGAATAAAGGAACCCCAAAAAGGGACCGCGTTCGGTGCACCTCTATGATTCTGTCTTTGGAAAGGTGTCAACCAGCTACAGATTCACCTTTGACTGTTAAAATGGGATGAAGATTATTTTACCTCTTGGTGATCAAAGAGAATCTGAGCACACAGACAATAAACAAGGGAATCAGCAGCTATGGGGAGGTCCCATGATTTTATTTGTTCATGCCGGTTCTGGGTCTTTATAAAATAAACACAGACTTGTGCCTGAGCTTCATGTCAATGTGTTCGGAGCTAAAACAGGACTAATGACCCTTCCACATAGCATGATTTGGGCTTGGTGATCGGTAGTGTCAGTGTACGTACCTTGCCGGGCGCGTCGGTGGTCGCTTCGGTGTGCGTTCGCGTGCGCCGATGCGCGCTGTGGTTTTGCATGTTTCCATCCGCGCTGGTACACTTCCTGGATCGCGGGTGCGCATGCCTGTGCGCGCCGGTGCGTGCGGGTGCATGTGCGCGCATTGCGGGCGCACGCCGGTTTGCTTATTTAAACCCCTGGAACACTTCAGACCAGTGCTGTCTGATCTGCAGTCCCCTGTGTATCCTGCTCCTGTTGTTCGCCTGGAATCCGACCTTCTGACCACCCGGCTTGTTACTGGACTTTCCTTGCTATCTACCTGCACCCGACCTCGGCCTGTCTTTGACCCTGAACCTGCCTACCCCGCTGTGCCACATTGCCCGAACGTTGCCGAACCCTGCCTGTCTGACCGCCCCTTCTGCTTCTGCCCCGCTACGCTGCTCTGTATACCGGCCTGCCTACCTACCTGCCGGCAGCCTGCCTGGCTCGCTACCCTTCTGAACCCAGGATCCGGAGCCGCTCTCTTGAACCACTCTCAGGCTCTCTTACCCTTCCGCACTCCCGTGCCTCCTGTCTGCACTACCAGGGGCCCGTGAGTCGGATCCGTACGGGTGACCTCTCTCTGCTCCAACGGACTCGCTGATCAGGTGCGTATCCCGCTGACAGTATCAGACAGCCATGTCCGAGTCCGAGCAGGGGAGGGATCCCATGGAGGAATTATGCCGACACCTGAACGGGCTGACGCAAGCCGTGAAAGACCTCCAAGCCGGCTATACCAGGTTGGAGGAAAGAGTTCAAGTCCTGTCCTCGCCTGCCAGCCCGCAAGGCACCACATCCACGGGATATCCGGCTACACCCTCCGTCGTCATGCTTCCTCCGGAACCCAGGGTCCCTACACCCGAGAAGTTTGCGGGCAATCGCAGCAAATTCCGAGCGTTCCGCAACGCTTGCGAGCTTTTCTTCGCCCTACAACCCCGCACCTTTTCCCTGGAAGCAACCAAAGTGGGCTTCGTCATCTCCCTACTGACCGACGAGCCGCAGGCCTGGGCTCACCGCCTTCTAGAGCAGAAAGATGCCTCCTTGGAGACCCTTGCCACGTTCTTTGCCGCGATGTCTCAACTCTATGAGGATCCGCAACAAGCGGCTACTGCAGAATCTGTTCTCCACTCCCTCCTGCAAGGTCGTAGAGCAGCCGAGGATTACGCGGCAGAATTCAAACGTTGGAGCTCTGACACAGAGTGGAATGACGCTGCTTTGCGCTACCAATTCCGGATGGGCCTGTCGGATCAGCTCAAGGACGAGCTAGCACGTGTCGGAGTTCCTCAAACCCTGGACAAGTTAATAGATCTGGCAATTCAGATAGACCGACGCCTGAGAGAGCGTCGCTCCGAGAGGACCTCCAGTCAGCCCCAACCCACCTGGTTGCTCCCCAAGGTCTCAAACCCGGCCCGTCTTGCACCTCCGGCGCCCCCGTTTCCGGCGTTAGATGACCCAGAACCCATGCAACTGGGCTTACTGCGCCCATCGCTCTCTCCCGAAGAACGCCAGCATAGGCGTAGTAACAATCTGTGCCTGTATTGTGGCGAACCGGGACACTACGTGAGATCCTGTCCGGCTAAGATGCGTAAGTGCCTGCCTGTCTCTTCTATTTGTGCCTCTTTGTTGCCTAATCCGACTTCTCACTTGGCTCTCTCCATTTCTTTACAGCCCCCCGGAAGGACTTCCGCAATCCTAGTACCCGCCATAATTGACTCGGGGGCATGCAGCTGCTTTATTGATTTGACATTTGCTGCCAGTCATCACATTCCCCTGCGGCCGAAACCCCGGGGACTTGCAGTACATCTCGCTGATGGCTCTATTATCAAATCCGGCCCCGTCACTCAGGAAACCGTCCCTTTGATGGCCTCGGTGGCAACCCACCATCAGGAGTTCCTAAGTCTGGATGCCATCTCCTCTCCGCTATTCCCCGTCATTCTGGGGATGCCCTGGCTGCAAGCCCATAACCCCGACATTGACTGGGCTACAGGGAGAGTTAAATTCCTCTCTGATTATTGCCTGCAACACTGCCTGCAACAAGTCTCTTCCGACCACCCTCACCTGCTCTGTCTGGGCACAGACCCTGACCTTCAGAAAACCATCCCTGAGCCCTACCATGATTTTCTGGACGTGTTCAGTAAGAAGGGAGCAGAAACCCTTCCTCCTCACAGACCATATGATTGCCCTATAGAACTTTTGCCTGGGACCGAAGTACCTTTTGGGAGGATCTTCCCGCTGACTGAGCAGGAATTGGGTACCCTGAAAGTCTACATTGACGACAACCTGAAGAAAGGGTTCATCCGCCCGTCCACCTCACCTGCAGGTGCGGGTATCTTTTTCGTCGAAAAAAAGGACCATTCCCTACGCCCCTGTATTGATTATCGGCAGTTGAACAGGATCACCATTAAAAACCGTTACCCCTTACCTCTCGTGCCGGAACTGTTCCAGAGGCTGGGAACGGCGGTCATATTCACCAAGCTTGACCTCCGAGGAGCGTACAACCTGATCCGCATTCGAGAGGGGGATGAGTGGAAGACGGCCTTCCGCACACGGTTCGGGCACTACGAGTACCTAGTTATGCCGTTCGGACTGTGTAACGCGCCGGCTACCTTTCAACATTTTGTCAATGACATCTTCCGTGATTACCTGGACTTGTTCGTCATAGTATACCTGGACGACATCTTAATATTCTCCTCCTCTGTAGACGACCATCGCAGGCATGTCCGGAATGTCCTTGTTCGGCTTAGACGACATGGGCTTTACGCCAAGCCAGAGAAGTGTGAGTTCGAGCGGCAAAGCATCCAGTTTCTCGGTCTGATCATCTCAATTGAGGGCATTAAAATGGACCCTCAGAAGGTGTCGGCTATCCTGGACTGGCCTGCCCCCACTGATAAAAAAGGGGTCCAGCGCTTCATCGGATTCTCCAATTTCTACCGGTTTCTCTGCAATTGTCGCCCCCCCTTACCGAACTGACCAAACAAGGAGACCGCTTCTACTGGTCCCCTAGAGCCCAAGCTGCCTTTGACAAACTGAAGGAGTTATTTGTCTCTGCCTCCATCTTGAAGCACCCTGACCCCGCAGTACCTTTCGTCCTGAAAGTGGACGCGTCCGAAAATGCAGTGGGGGCTGTGCTATCCCAGCGTCAGGGGGCTAAAGCCTTACTTTTTCCAGTGGCCTTCTTCTCGCGCAAGCTTTCCACGGCGGAACGTAACTATGACGTGGGTGACCGGGAACTCCTGGCTATCAAGGCCGCATTAGAAGAATGGCGTTACCTGCTCGAGGGGGCGGCACACCCCATTTTGGTTTACACGGACCACAAGAACCTCGAGTACCTGAGAACAGCCAAGAGGTTGAAGCCAAGGCAGGCAAGGTGGGCACTTTTTTTCTCAAGGTTTTTGTTCCACATCACCTACAGGCCGGGCTCAAAAAACATTAAACCGGACGCACTGTCCCGAATGTTCAGCACTCCTGAGGAGAACTTACCTGTTGACACCATCCTCCCTGCCGGGAACTTCCTGCTGCTCCAAGAAGACCTTATGCCCCATATTAAGCGGGCGTCTGCTGGCTTGACCTTGCTTCCGGAGGACTGTGTCAGGGCACAAGATGGTCTGATCAGGCACGAGGGCAAGATTCTGGTCCCTGAGGGTCTTCGGATAGCTGTTCTGGAGCTTTGCCATGACCACAAGTTGGCCGGACATTTTGGTACCTTGAAAACGGCCGAGCTCATCAAGCGCACGTTCTGGTGGCCGCAGCTGGGTAGTGACTGCAAGAGATACGTGGACTCATGCAACACCTGCTCCCGGAACAAGAATAGCCGGATGAGGGCCTGGGGTCTACTAAAACCTCTACCTGTCCCTGAAAGACCCTGGAAGATGGTGTCGATGGACTTTATAGTGGAGCTCCCTCTGTCCGAAGGGTTCTCCACGGTCTTCGTTGTCGTTGACAGGCTGTCCAAGATGGCTCATTTTTTGCCCATGAAAGGTACACCTTCCGCCATGGAAACGGCAAGGGTTTTTATCAGGGAAATAGTGAGGCTTCATGGAGTTCCGGCAAGTATTGTCTCAGACCGAGGCGCCCAGTTCACCTCCAGATTTTGGAAGGCTCTTTGTGATTCCCTGGAAATCAAGTTGGCTTTTTCTTCGGCATATCATCCCCAGACGAATGGCCAAACTGAGAGGACCAACCAAACATTAGAGCAGTACCTCTGTTGTTTTTCCTCCTTCTCCCAGGATGATTGGGCCTCCCTACTCCCCATTGCTGAATTCGCTTACAACAATTCCCTGCACTCTGCCACTAAGCAAACCCCATTCTTTGCCAACTATGGATTCCATCCCTCCTTCTTGCCAAGTACCATACCCGAATGCACTGTCCCTGCGGTGTCCGAAACAATGGATTTCTTCTTCTCCAATAACAAACTTCTACAGGAGACCATGTCCAAGACCCAGGAGTACAACAAGAGGATGTTTGATAGGAAGAGGAGAGGGGAACTCATTCTGGAGCCCGGCAACCAGGTGTGGTTATCCACGATTAACCTAAAGATGGCCTGCCCGTCCAGGAAATTGGGCCCTAAGTTCATGGGACCTTTCTCGGTAAAACGGAGGATCAACAATGTAGCATATGAGCTCGACCTACCCAACTCCCTGAAGGTCCATCCAGTCTTTCATGTGACTCTGTTAAAGCCGGTTGTCCCTAACCCCTTCGCTGGCCGTAACATTGGCCCACCGGAACCGGTTCTGATTGACGGCGAGGAGGAGTTTGAGGTAGAGGCAATCCTGGACTGTAGGAAGAGACACAACCAGGTACAATATCTGATTAAGTGGAGGGGTTACGGCCCAGAAGATAATTCTTGGGAACCCGAAAACGGCATACATGCGGAGGAACTCATGCAAGCTTTCAGGAGGTCTCACGCCACGAAGATCGCTCAATTGGGCATCCGGAGGCTGCCCTAAAGGGGGGGCACTGTCAGTGTACGTACCTTGCCGGGCGCGTCGGTGGTCGCTTCGGTGTGCGTTCGCGTGCGCCGATGCGCGCTGTGGTTTTGCATGTTTCCATCCGCGCTGGTACACTTCCTGGATCGCGGGTGCGCGTGCGGGTGCATGTGCGCACATTGCGGGCGCGTGCACGTGCGCGCCCGTGCGCCGTGCGCGCGCCCGCGCACGCCGGTTTGCTTATTTAAACCCCTGGAACACTTCAGACCAGTGCTGTCTGATCTGCAGTCCCCTGTGTATCCTGCTCCTGTTGTTCGCCTGGAATCCGACCTTCTGACCACCCGGCTTGTTACTGGACTTTCCTTGCTATCTGCCTGCACCCGACCTCGGCCTGTCTTTGACCCTGAACCTGCCTACCCCGCTGTGCCACATTGCCCGAACGTTGCCGAACCCTGCCTGTCTGACCGCCCCTTCTGCTTCTGCCCCGCTACGCTGCTCTGTATACCGGCCTGCCTACCTACCTGCCGGCAGCCTGCCTGGCTCGCTACCCTTCTGAACCCAGGATCCGGAGCCGCTCTCTTGAACCACTCTCAGGCTCTCTTACCCTTCCGCACTCCCGTGCCTCCTGTCTGCACTACCAGGGGCCCGTGAGTCGGATCCGTACGGGTGACCTCTCTCTGCTCCAACGGACTCGCTGATCAGGTGCGTATCCCGCTGACAGGTAGCTCAGCCTGTACAGGGAGTCATAGTTTCACTACTCTAAAGCCCCATACACACGGTCGGACTTCCATCGGACTTTTCCGTGGTTTTTTGTCCAAACGGAGTTGGTCGGGAACACCCATAGCATACACACGCTCGGACTTTTCTGCAAACTTTCCCAAAACTTTTTGCAACATCACGTGGGTTTTCTGCTCTTTTCTGCTCTTTACCGCCACCCTTTGGTCAACTTCTGCTATTGTTGGTTGATTTTAACATTAGTTGTTTTGTCCATCGGACAAAATTCCAATGGTTTTCTGTACACACGGTCGGACTTTGCTCCATCGGACTTTTGTTGGGCAAAAGTTTGTCTGTTTGCAGACCCAACTTTTGTCCGATGAAAACAAGAAAAAAGCAAAAAAAGTTTGTCCGATGGAGCGTACACACGGTCGGATTGTTGGTCCAACTTGCTCAAAATAAAGTTTGTTGGCCAAAAGTCCGACCGTGTGTACGGGGCTTTAGAAGTATGGGGTATTTTACTTTGTCTACAGTGGGTAAATGAAATGAAGGGAAGTTAAAGTAAAACCAATCACTTTTTATACAAGCTTTACCATGTTATTGTAATTTTTAATGTCATTTTTAATCTTTTTAAATCTGCAGCTTTCATTAAATTAATACTTGGTGGACCAGCCATTAAGATCTTTGTTCAGGCACATTTTGTTATAGAGTGACAACGCTCTGTCCAGGTCTCCCATTTAGGCTCTTGTGTTGTCACCTTGTCACATTGGATTATACAGGCATGGTCCACTGTTGTCACCATCAGGAAGCCTGCTCTGAGACATGGCATGCAGTCATCATGGTAGTGCATGTAGACATGAAGTGACTGCAAAGAGGCTGCAGGATCAGTAGCACAGATATGGAAAAGAAGATGAAAACAATTATTTTATTTAAAAAAATGGTAATTATTTACACGGGGCTTTAGCAAACTAAAGGCCTACAACTAACTTTAAGGAGGGGTAACTTTACTCGAAGACACATAGATACGTTTTCCAACCGTCACAAAAAACAATCGCACCCTAAAGGCTCATTCACACATATGCCTGTTATTGACGCCCCTTTGAAACGTGATCAATGATCATCACTTTTCAGAGGTGTTTGACAGGCAGTAAGGAGAAGTTACAACATTGTATGCCGTCTCCCCGCCGCTTACTTTGCCCGCAGTTGTGGCGCACCCCTATTCACTTGAATGGGTTGTTTTTGGCAGCAGTACCACCCTCTGAATGCAACATGCTGTTTAATCTTTGCTGGAGTTACGGAGCGAAGCGTCACAGCCACGGCATGTGTACAGCCCTGAGTGGCTGCATTTCTGTGTTTAGGTAGGCAATGAAGGGGTGTTAAAAACCACAGCTCAACCAATTTTACTGCTTTGCTTTTACCAGCCCTGGCTGCCATGCGAATGCACCCCAATACTTAGACGTTAAATATAAAACAAAGTTCTTTTTTCTTTCAGATCTTGATCAGTCTGGGGGAGAAAAGAGATGTGCATTTCACACACAGCCAAGTTTAAGCCTGAGATGGTAAACAAGTCGGAGATGTGAATCTCAGCCAAATCCATCAGCCAATCTATCACAACAGATTGAGCTCCTGATCTCCGGCAGATTAGAAGACAGTGTAAAAATATCTTACGTAAAAGGTGATGAAGAATTAACCCATCAAAGAGATCTTCCTCTAAGCTCTTTACTACGATATGCTCCCGCTTTAATTCATCATTGATCCAGTCAATAAGGAACTGGAAGAAAACGAAAAAACAAAATCACCAGATCGAAAGTACTCTACAAAATGGATTATCTATAGGCTATGGAAAGTTATTGTTCTTTGTACATGTTTGAAGTCATTGTGACAATTACCTGGAAGTTATTTTTGACCTGACTTCCACATTTTGACTTGTCTTTCATTTTATATTTCAGGTGCACATTTGTAATTGCTCCTTCTACTGGTCATCTACAGGTCCTTCTCAAAAAATTTGCATATTGTGATAAAGTTCATTATTTTCTGTAATGTACTGATAAACATTAGACTTTCATATATTTTAGATTCATTACACACAACTGAAGTAGTTCAAGCCTTTTCTTGTTTTAATATTGATGATTTTGGCATACAGCTCATGACAACCCAAAATTCCTATCTCAAAAAATTAGCATATCATGAAAAGGTTCTCTAAACGAGCTATTAACCTAATCATCTGAATCAACTAATTAACTCTAAACACCTGCAAAAGATTCCTGAGGCTTTTAAAAACTCCCAGCCTGGTTCATTACTCAAAACCGCAATCATGGGTAAGACTGCCGACCTGACTGCTGTCCAGAAGGCCATCATTGACACCCTCAAGCAAGAGGGTAAGACACAGAAAGAAATTTCTGAATGAATAGGCTGTTCCCAGAGTGCTGTATCAAGGCACCTCAGTGGGAAGTCTGTGGGAAGGAAAAAGTGTGGCAGAAAACGCTGCACAACGAGAAGAGGTGACCGGACCCTGAAGAAGATTGTGGAGAAGGACCGATTCCAGACCTTGGAGGACCTGCGGAAGCAGTGGACTGAGTCTGGAGTAGAAACATCCAGAGCCACCGTGAACAGGCGTGTGCAGGAAATGGGCTACAGGTGCCGCATTCCCCAGGTCAAGCCACTTTTGAACCAGAAACAGCGGCAGAAGCGCCTGACCTGGGCTACAGAGAAGCAGCACTGGACTGTTGCTCAGTGGTCCAAAGTACTTTTTTCGGATGAAAGCAAATTTTGCATGTCATTCGGAAATCAAGGTGCCAGAGTCTGGAGGAAGACTGGGCAGAGGGAAATGCCAAAATGCCTGAAGTCCAGTGTCAAGTACCCACAGTCAGTGATGGCCTGGGGTGCCATGTCAGCTGCTGGTGTTGGTCCACTGTGTTTTACCAAGGGCAGGGTCAATGCAGCTAGCTATCAGGAGATTTTGGAGCACTTCATGCTTCCATCTGCTGAAAAGCTTTATGGAGATGAAGATTTTATTTTTCAGCACGACCTGGCACCTGCTCACAGTGCCAAAACCACTGGTAAATGGTTTACTGACCATGGTATTACTGTGCTCAATTGGCCTGCCAACTCTCCTGACCTGAACCCCATAGAGAATCTGTGGGATATTGGGAAGAGAAAGTTGAGAGACGCAAGACCCAACACTCTGGATGAGCTTAAGGCCGCTATCGAAGCATCCTGGGCCTCCATAACACCTCAGCAGTGCCACAGGCTGGTTGCCTCCATGCCACGCCGTATTGAAGCAGTCATTTCTGCAAAAGGATTCCCGACCAAGTATTGAGTGCATAACTGAACATAATTATTTGAAGGTTGACTTTTTTTGTATTAAAAACACTTTTCTTTTATTGGTCGGATGAAATATGCTAATTTTTTGAGATAGGATTTTTGGGTTTTCATGAGCTGTATGCCAAAATCATCAATATTAAAACAAGAAAAGGCTTGAACTACTTCAGTTGTGTGTAATGAATATAAAATATATGAAAGTCTAATGTTTATCAGTACATTACAGAAAATAATGAACTTTATCACAATATGCTAATTTTTTGAGAAGGACCTGTATATATCCAGGGAGTGTGATTACCAGGGACGTTCAGTCAGAGGAGGCAGGGCCTCACCTGCCCTGAACATGAAAAAAACAAACAAAAAAAAACATTGAGCTTCGAGGGCCGTAACTCAGCGACCTGGGGTCACAGAGACCCCAAATTTGGAGGGAAGGTAGCAGAAGTCATACCGCACTACTGGTCACTGTCACCTATGGTTCCAGAGATATGGGGCTTCTTGTGCAGCCTGTCAAAAGCTACATACAGAGCAGCCAGTTTAAATACAAGCTGGCACACTCTACACTCTTCTTGTCAGAAGCACTGAGCTTAATGGACAGCTTGGAACCTTGGACCAATGGTAAAGCACCATTGGAACAAGCCGTCCAATAAAAATGCAGCAGTGGAGGCTCTCCTCTCACTGCAGTGTCATAGAAGGGGGCATGTGTCTAAAAGACAAATGCTCCCTTCCAGCATAGACCTCTTAACTAGAAGGAAATAGCATGCGTTTATGGGTATAAGATTTACCCATAAACCCATGTTTTTCTCACACAGTTAAAAAGGGAGAATGAGAACCTGCTGCCTGCTGAAAAGGTACTGTTTTAATCAAGCTAAATCATATATTTATATGCTACGTTATATGTTATAACATAATAATTTATTATTTATCTATTTACTGTGAAATTACTGGTTGGAAGTTAGAACTTCAAACTTCAGTAATTTGTACTTGAGTACAGTTTTTGAAAATATAGTAAATTACGGTACCTTAAAAACCATATATAATAATTATTTCTATATTTCTTACTGATGGTAATTAACCATCTGCCACTTCTCTCTTACATGTAAAAATCATAATTTTTTGCTAGAAAGTTACTCAGAATCCCCAAACATTATATATATATATATATATATATATATATATATATATATATATATATTTTTAGCAGACACTAGGGAATAAAATGGTGGTCATTGCAACTTTTTATGTCACACAGTATTTGCGCAGCAATTTTTCAAGCGTGTTTCGTGAATATAAAAAAAAAACAGTAAAGTTAGCCGATTTTTTTGTATACTATGAAAGATGATGTTACGCCAAGTAAATAGATACTCAAAATGTCACACTTTAAAATTGCGCACACGTAAAAATTTCCATAGGCGACGCTTTCAATTTTTTTACAGGTTACATATTTAGAGTTACAGAATGCTAGAATTATTGCTCGCGCTCTAACGTTTGCGGCGCATGTAACCTGTGTGTATCTGGCTCGGATACTAGCCAGTACCTCACCTGCCACTGACCTCACTGCACATCCCCAGTGATTACCATCACTTTATATTCAGAAAGATCATTATGTATTGTATTTACAGTTCTGCCCTACATGTGGTCTTAATGCATGGGAACTGTCCAAGGGTCCCAGGTGCATGGGGGCCTCATGGTAATCTTGCATTTAATTGTACTAACCAACTGTCCCAGATTTGCTGGGACAGTCACACTAAGATGTCCCAGGATGGTCATGTTCAAGGCAGCGTCCTGGAACCTGTATTGTGCCCTTCTGACCCCCCCCCCCCCATACTGTGCCTTTATGCCTCCCCACCTGTACTGTACCCTTCATGCTGATTAGCTTTTGATTTATGGCATGTTTTCTTACTGCTTAAAACTGATTTTATTGAGAGTACTAATAAATAGAAGTTTATTTTTATCAAGTATATATACTTTAATTCTTGAGAGTAGGTGCGTAAATTGGGGCGGGGTGGCAGGGGCCCCAGTGCATTGCTTTTCTCAGGGGCCCATGATGCTATTAGGACAGCCCTGGGGAGGAGCAACATGGTCCAGTCACTGGCCAGCTCCACTAAGCAAAATCCAGAGCCATATCAACAGAGCAGCTAAGAACAGGTGAAAAGGAGTTTGGTGCTCCAGCTGCTGGCTGGCGGGGTAAGTATGAAATCTTCATATGGAATGTTTCTTTTGTCTTGAAGATAATGAATATCATTATGTATATATAAAACCACTATACGTGTTATAAGATGAAGAAAGGACTTAAGTTTAGATTTGCAAATTTCAGCAATAACACCCCCCCTCCCCTTTTTTTACAGGCTCCAGCTTAAACAATATAACACACACTTGTAGTAGAATCCCAACCCCAGCCTAATCATGACCAGTTCTTTAAAGTGTTTGTGAAGTCTAAATTGCAAGTAACTGCCAGACCCTCTATTAGAGCCTGGCATACCACACTATGGAAGTTATTTAAAAAACGAGCGTTCTAAATACCTATTTACAGCTGTCTTTAGGCCGGTTACATGACTCGTGGCCGCTTTACAGCCACGAGACAGGGCTTCTGTGGGTGGAGCCGTGATCTCCCTATGACATCAGTCCGTGAGATCACGTGGCCGCTTGGCTCCTCCCACAAAAGCCCTGTTTTGTAGCTGTAAAGCGGGCACGAGTCATGGGACCGGCCTAAAGACAGCTGTAAATAGGTATTTAGAACGCTTGTTTTTTAAAATAACTTTCATAGTGTGGTATGCCAGGCTCTAATAGAGGGTCGGTCTGGCAGTGACAATTTTAGGTTTTAAATTTTTAATAATAGCGGCAGGGGGGCGGAGACAGAGACAGAGAGAGGGAGCTGACAGGCAGGAAGGAGGGGGAGACAGTAGAGCAGAGGGGACAGCAGAGTATGATGGAGGGATGCACTCTGACCACGGTGGTCAGAGCTTTGTAGCCCTGGTTATCGTGGTCAGTATAGAGAGGGCATACAGGAAGTGGCAGGTTCAGGGAGGTTTTTTACAATTTAGAGGGGGGCAGATTACACAGTACAATCACTGTGCTGTGTAATCTGCTTTAATGGACCAGGATGTGTATTTTTTATTTTTTGGGTTAACAAAACACTTTATTGTCTGTATGTAGTATTTTAAGTAAGCTGGATTTTCTTTTAGCTGCAGTTTATCTGCCCTTCAAATAATTAGATGCTGTGCAAGTTTACTGGTAATTCATTTTCCGATTAGAGCCCTCCTTTAGGATTTCATGCTTAATCTGAAACATAACAAAACCCGCTTAGCTGACACATCCCGAGTGAAATCTGCATTCTACATAACAAAAGCCTCCCTTTTTCTATACAAAACCCTTTGTGAAAGGATAACAGGTTGATAACTTTTTAATAATATGCCAGTTAAATTGTTATGAATACATTTCCATTCGTTTCTTCCCAATCTCCATTGTGCCAGCTCCCCATCACAGGCTGATTAACCGGCACCGTGGAATTCTGGGTAATAACTTGTAAATTAGTCCGTCACTTGTGACTTCTTCTCCTCTCATCCAACTAATAACCAGGCAAATGGGAATCTTTTCATGGCCTCCTCTTGTCATCAGGCGGCGAATCGTAATTGCACGCTCTGTTGTGTTATTTTAAAGAAGTCCACCAAGCTATTTATATCCAACGTGGCCACTTCAAAAAAGCCTATTAGAAATTGCAGAATACTACGACCATCTTAAGGTGTGCGTGAAGGCAAAACTTTAGTTTTTAATTTTGGATAGAGTGGATTAGAACCCCTGTAAAGTTTGTATTGCTGTCTGTGTCATTGCTGGGAAGATTCACTCTCATTATGTGTGCTGGTGACAATTAAGACAGAAAGTAATGGGAAATCCAAATGTTTTGAGTTGTCACTGGAACAGGAGTTAAGAGGAAATCATCCAGTGGGGACAGCTGTTCTGGTGACAGCTGTCTAAGATGGAAATGCTCTTTACTTCAATGCTCTCCAGCAAAAAACTAACTTGATAGGCGTTTTAGCCCTTCTATCAAAAACAAAAGAAATATGATTTGGCTTAAAGTAACAGTAAAGCGTACTTAAGGCTTCAAGCACACTGGACGTTATAAAAACACCAGTAGCTATAGCTGCAGAATGAGTTTTGCAGCGTTTTTTAGCTGTTGCGTTTGTTTAGCTTTTTTTTTTTTTTAGCAAAACTATACTCCCACAAAAGCGTTTTTCTGCATTTTCCAGCTTTTATCAGTTAGAGCATTTTTACAGCTGAAAAACCCACTAGTTCTGTTTTTTTTTACATTGTCCATTCACACACAAAGACACAACGTGGCTCGGCCCTGACCCCACTCTCTCCTCATTGGCTCACTGACTGTGATTGACAGCAGCAGGAGCCAATGAGGAGAGAGAGACCCAGGAGAGCTGCAGCTCTCATGCACATCACTGGATCAAGATGGGACTAACTGGCTGAGGGGGGAAAGCTGCACCCAGAAGGTTATTTACCTTAATGCATAAAATGCATTACAGGGGTTGTAAAGCTTCATGTTTTTTTCACCCTAATGCATCCTATGCATTAAGGTGAAAAAACACTTTGCAGTGTCCGACCCCCCAGCAACCCCCCCCCCCCCCCCCGTTTTACTTACCGGAGCCCCGAATTTCCGTGGGCGCGAGCCCACGTCGCTCTCTCCATGGCTTCTCGGCTCTTCATTGGATAGATTGAGAGCAGTGCAGCCATTGGCTCTCACTGCTGTCAATCAAATCCAATGACGCGGCCCCCGGGGGGTGGGGCCGAGTTATACAATCGGCAGCTATGGACGCCGAGTGTATGACACGGGAGTGCGCCCGAAAGGTAACCACCTCGGGAGAGAGCTTCCCAGAGGGGGTTATCTATTGTGGGGAGGAGCCACGAGTGCCGCTGTGGGACCCCAGAACAGGAGGACCGGGGCCACTCTGTGCAAAACGAACTGCACAGTAGAGGTAAGTATGACATGTTTGTTGTTTAAATAAAAAAAAAAACCTTTACAACCACTTTAAGGTAAAAAAAATTCTGCCTTTAGAACCACTTTAAGCTGGTCAAGGATGGATTGAAAATTGCAGCAGTGCTGATCAGTGCATTATGACAGTGGAGGAGCCCCCATATATACATGCATACACCAGGGAGGATTTCTCCATCGACCTTGCTTGTGTGGATGGGAAAATCTGTTCTTTTTTTTATTAACCCACTGGCTTATCACAATAAAAAATAAAAATAAAAATAGGATCCACCTATAATCAGCTTTAGGTGAACTTTTATTTGAACCTTGGACAAAGTGAAACAAAATAACAGAAAAACAGCAGAAAATACACTTAACCCATTTAACACACCACATTAAGCACCTACTTACATTGTGCCCAAGGTAGGTACCTTTTCTGCCTTAGCCCGACCCTGGCTGTGAGAATTTCTGCTGAAGTAAATTACTGGTACTCTGTCAATTTCCCCTATTTCCATCCTTATTTCAGAAGAAGAAACCCCAGTGTCAGCTGACTTGCAATTTTAGATGGTCTGTTCATGTTTCAAGTGTGAAACTGGATACACCTAACTTATGTATCACTATTTACAGTATCTCACAAAAGTGAGTACACCCCTCACATTTTTGTAAATATTTTATTATATCTTTTCATGTGACAATACTGAAGAAATGACACTTTGCTACAATGTAAAGTAGTGAGTGTACAGCTTGTATAACAGTGTAAATTTGCTGTCCCCTCAAAATA
Source organism: Rana muscosa (assembly GCA_029206835.1). Classification (NCBI taxonomy): domain Eukaryota; kingdom Metazoa; phylum Chordata; class Amphibia; order Anura; family Ranidae; genus Rana; species Rana muscosa. The sequence goes on from CM055118.1 coordinate 202,795,300, forward strand.
ACTCAACACACAGCCATTAACGTCTAAAGCGCTGAAATTAAAAGTGAGTACACCTCTAATGAAAATGTCCAAATTGGGCCCAATTAGCCATTTTTTACTCCCCAATGTTATGTGACTCGTTAGTGTTACAAGGTCCCAGGTGTGAATGGAGAGCACGTGTGGTAAATTTGGTGTTATCGCATTCACTCTCTCATACTGGTAACTGGAAGTTCAACATGGCACCTCATGGCAAAGAACTCTCTGAGGATCTGAAAAAAATAAATTGTTGCTCTACATAAAGATGACCTAGGCTATAAGAAGATTGCCAAGACCCTGAAACTGACCTGCAGCACAGTGGCCAATACCATACAGTGGTTTAACAGGACAGGTTCCACTCAGAACAGGCCTCGCCATGGTCGACCAAAGAAGTTGGATGCACGTGCTCAGCGTCATATCCAGAGGTTGTCTTTGGGAAATAGACGTATGAGTGCTGCCAGCATTTCTGCAGAGGTTGAAGGGGTGGGGGGGGGTCAGCCTGTCAGTGCTCAGACCATACGCCGCACACTGCATCAAATTGGTCTGCATGGCTGTCGTCCCAGTAGGAAGCCTCTTCTAAAAAGGTGATGCACAAGAAAGCCCACAAACAGTTTGCTGAAGACAAGCAGACTAAGGACAAGAATTACTGGAACCATGTCCTGTGGTCTGATGAGAGCAAGATAAACTTATTTGGTTCAGATGGTGTTAAGCGTGTGTGGCGGCAACCAAGTGAGGAGTACAAAGGCAAGTGTGTCTTGCTTACAGTCAAGCATGGTGGTGGGAGTGTCTTGGTCTGGGGCTGCATGAGTGCTGCCGGCACTGGGGAGCTACAGTTCATTGAGGGAACCATGAATGCCAACATGTACTGTGACATACTGAAGCAGAGCATGATCCCCTCCCTTTGGAGACTGGGCCACAGGGCAGTATTCCAAGATAACGACCCCAAACACACCTCCAAGATGACCACTGCCTTGCTAAAGAAGCTGAGGGTAAAAGTGACGGACTGGCCAAGCATGTCTCCAGACCTAAACCCTATTGAGAATCTGTGGGGCATCCTCAAACAGAAGGAGGAGGAGCACAAGATCTCTAATATCCACCAGCTCCGTGATGTCATCATGGAGGAGTGGAAGAGGACTCCAGTGGCAACCTGTGAAGCTCCGGTGAACTTCATGCCCAAGAGGGTTAAGGCAGTGCTGGAAAATATTGGTGGCCACACAAAATATTGACACTTTGGGCCAATTTGGACATTTTCACTTAGGGGTGTGCTCACTTTTGTTGCTAGCGGTTTAGACATTAATGGCTGTGTGTTGAGTTATTTTGAGGGGACAGCAAATTTACACTGTTATACAAGCTGTACATTCACTACTTAACATTGTAGCAAAGTGTCATTTCTTCAGTGTTGTCACATGAAAAGATATAATAAAATATTTACAAAAATGTGAGGGGTGTACTCACTTTTGGGAGATACTGTATATTTGCATGTATATCGCATCAATGGTTTATGCTATAAGGCACTCATAGGCCCTTACCAAGGACAGTTTCATTTGAAGGGGCATCAAACAACATTGTATACAAATTAGGGCCAGTTTTTCTCTTTTCCCTTTGTTCGGCCACCTCAGACAACTTGTGGATATTTCTGTTATGGGGTATAGAGCCGGTTTGCTCTGGTCTTTTGAAAAGCAGAGCTATACCCAAAAACAAGGTTAAAATTAACAGCCAATAGGGCTCGTTCATACTGATTGCACACTAAATGTACTGTTTTGGTGTATTGGCAGCTGTGCGTTTTTTTTTATTGTACTGCAGTGAGGGGTGGAGGGATGTACATTTCAACTCATCACATTGTTTCCTTTCTTTTTTTTTTTTTTTGTTTACTGTCACTTTAGTCATGTCTCTGTCATTTATATACAACATACCGTCTTCAGTTCCTGAAGTTTGGGGTCATTTTCTGCGTTAGGCTGAAGGTGCCGCCTGGCTTCACCTGCAAACAGGAAAAAAAGGCCTTATAGACAAAACAAGAGCAAAAGATGCATAGAGTTATTTCTACAGTATGTCCCTTGGTAAAGTAAAGATTCCCTCAGCCCACCTAGGACCCACTGAAACCAACAGCAATCTAACCGGCACTCTTCAGCACTTTCTGGTAGTTAGTTCACTATTACCAAAAAAACTGCCTATGTAGATAGGGGGCATCTGTTGATAAAAACAAACTGCCCTTGCTACAGGTGTAGGCCATTTATGTGCCTCCTGAAGCCTGACTGCAAATCTCCTAGAGCGTTGCTAAAAGAAGCCTGTGTTACTGCTCACCTTCACATGCTCTCCCTCCCCCAGATGCAGTAGCTCTGAGCTCAGCATTTGAGAGCTTACTCCTGTGATGTTGGAGGTGACCAGTAGCAGCTGGTCGTGTCTAAGCAATGTCCTAGATGTTTTCCAGTCAGGCTTTGGGAGATATGTAAATAGCCTGCCCTACACCCATAGCAAGGGCATTATTCAACTTTGGTCAAAACTGCATGGTTTGTTTTTAATCTACAGACATCCCTTATCTGCATAGGCGGTTTTTTGGTAAAGATGAACTAAAGCCCCATACACACTATTAGATTTTCTGCAGGTTTTTGTCTTCAGATTTACCAAAACCATATAATATGAGGTCAAACCTTGAAGCCCTGTACACACGATTGGATTTCCGATAGAATAAAATCCAACTGATTTTTCCATCGGATTTCCAATGAAGCCGACTTCCATCAGTCTTGCCTACACACCATCAGTCAAAAATCCGACCGTCCCAAACGCTGTGACGTCAAAAACTCTGACGAGCCGAGAAAAATTAAGTTCAATGCTTCTGAGCATGCGTGGGTTTTTTGTCCGATGGAGTTCCAAACAGACGATCGGAATTTGCTATCGTTTTTTGGAAAAAAGACCGATGGGGCCCATACACGATCGGTTTGTCCGATGAAAAAAGTCCATCGGACTGTTTTCATCGGTAAAACCGATTGTGTGTACAGGGCTTAAGAGTTTCAATTTGTATGCAATCAGGCAGGCCCTTGCACTACATGGTTTTGGTAAATCTGAAGACAAAAATCTGCAGAAAATCTAATATAGTGTGTATGGGGTCTAACCCTTTATAGACTGGCCTGCATCTTCCTATTGGCCAGTGAGGTAAGCTCTCATAGCAGTGGGCCAAAAGTAATGTTTAAGAGGGTACAAGCATATTACAGACAATTGTATCACCATTTTGAGGGTCCTTTAGTCCATTTAAAGATGACAGAGTAACATGCATGCACATATAGATGCCTGCAATGTTTGCATGAGAGCGAAATTTGGCTGATTCAGCACAAATTGGGCAAATTTTGATCAGTGCGTGGCCGTCCCAGCTCGTTTGATCAACCTCTGCCAAAGGGATGTGTTGGGTGAATTTAAAAAAAATGTAGCACCCTCTAGTGTGCTAGAGAAATCGTGCAGGTTTCTTTCCCCAGGGTAGGTAAATTTTCAGGCTTGGCTGACAGCCAAGCCAGGGTGTGTTTGATCTGGGCTGGGAGTGGCTCGGGGTAGTGCTGGGCGATGCACAGATGGCATCACTAGGACCTCCTACTTCTTTCTAGAATGTTCCAGTGTTTTCTAGAAAGAGAGGCTGGAGAGGAGGTGGAGCCACCTGGGGTATTCTAAGGAGCCCTGACCAATCCCCAACTTGGATTGGCAGGGGGCAGGCCTCCTTAAATTTTAGAAAATAGAGAAATTAAGCAAAGAGATGTCCCACAAAAACCCTTAGAGAATCAACCACGGTGTATCTCACTGTGGTCGATTCTCCAAGGGTTTTTATGGGGCACCTCTTTGCTCCATTTCTCTATTTTTCTTCTTTTTTTTTTTAACAAGAAAATGTCTCTATTTTTCAATAGTCCCCATCTTTGCTCCGGAGGCAACCTGCCCAAAATATGACGAATCGGTAACCCCCTTACAAATTGGATTCATCTTTGTTTTTATTCTTCACATTGTAGGCCTCCCTAAAAACCTAGGGTCAGCCCAGCTGGGAAGAAGTTGATTGGGTGGAAGAATGAAAATGGTGTGTTAGGCTGTCAGGGCCTTTGAGGGAGCTCCCCAGTCTGGGGGGGGTGGTCGGGGACCTTGGGCATGGGCGCGGACGGGGCCCTCCAAGAAAACGTGGTGGTGTCATGGGGCAGTGAAGCGAGGCAGCTGCAGCCAGGAGGGATGGCAGGGCCTGAAGAGGTGGTACTGGGAGCAGTAGCCACAGGGACAGCTAGCACTCAGACTTTTCTATTTTCTACACCATAGGGGTCTGGGGTCCCTGCCTGTAAAGGGCACTGGCTTTAGGCCTGGCTGAGCCAGTGTCAGACCTACTAAATCAATGCGATCTTGTCTGGAGAAGATTAGAAAGGAAGCGATGTGCAGAAGGAGAAATGTAGCGATGTATATACCGAATGTATATATTGTCCCGAAATGGAACGTTCTGATCACTTGGGTATCTCATAGGTCCCCATCCCTATCCAAGTATAATATCCCTCGATAAAAACAAACAACAAAATGCAAGGACTGACTGCTTTACTCTCTCTGAGGAGAGTAAAAGCGTGTTCCTGGCTGGGCAGTGTGACAGACCACAATCCTCAGCAGCCCCTACGGGGGGTACTGCTACCAAACAATAACCATGTATGGCCAGCTTTACCCTTAGGGGCCCTGATTTGTTTTTATAGACCTATTGGAGGAATGGATTGGGGCCCATTCATGATGGATGCATTGTAAATGCACTTCCTTTTTTTTTTTTTTGCTGATGGGTGAACAAAAAACAAAAGTGAGAAAAAGATTTTTTTTTTTTTTTTCAGCTTCAGAAGTTTAGAGCTCTGTTACAGTGACATAATATTACCTTGAGTTTCTATGTTAAAAATCATCTGTGAATCACCAGACTGTGCAAACAGATCCATTTGCCCTGCAGGAGAAATTAAAAACAAGACCCATAAATAGGGACATTTGTCACAAGGCATCATGGTTATTCCTGATTCTCTAAAGAACACATCACACGAAATAATACTATTCACAAAGCGGATGGTTTCATTGTGCTTAATTGGATTACTGAATTTACTGAGCAAAAAGGGTAAAAACATGGATGACATATACTGTGTAAGGAAGCTATTTTACCTGCAAAATAATTTGTATTTCTGTCCATCCAGTCCCCAGATTTACACAACAAAGAGACACGATTTTCTCCACTGGAGTTAGGTAACCCTTATGGGCTTTGTCTCACCCCCAGCCTGTGATTGGACAGTGAAATAAGAAGCAGAAGACTGAAGAGCTCATCTCTCTGCTCTCTCCTCCAGTGTATTCCTTGCTAGAACATTAGCATTGCAGCCAGTGCCGGGACAAGGTCATCCACAGCCCAGGGCTTACCACGTAAAATTCCCCCTCCTAGCACAAATTCCATCCCCCACCGTCTACCATATCAGGCCTTCTAGCACAAACCACAAAAATCTGCACTCCTAGCACAAATCCTCTTCACCCATCCCAACACAAATCCCCCCAAATCAACACTCCTAGCACGCCGCCGTTAAATTTTCCCTCCTAGAATAATTCTTACCCCCTGCCACCCTCCAAATTCCCCCTCCCAATCTCCTTGTAGCACCCCCCTCCCCACCTCACATGATACCACAGTGCCCAGGGGGGCAGCCGCCCCTCCGGCCCACCCCTTGTCCCTGATTGCAGGACATCAGACTGAATCTTTGCACTTCTTCTCTATCCTAGTTTGAGTTCTGATGTACAAGGACTGAAAAAGATGTAATCTTATAAAATTTAGGTGCTTACACTGCTTGAAATCAGTATATCCTGGATACCATTTTAAACAGCACATTGATGGCAGTAATTTGTTCCAGTGAAGTTTTAAAATGGTGACTGGCAAGGACAATAGCTGGAACCACTGGCTGCCAGGGTCCAACACTAAGCCCAGTAGCTGACACGATCAGTATCCAGGCTTCTCATGCCCCTACAGATCGTTCCAAAGCTTCTGAATTATGTTTATATTGGAAGTATAGTCATTGCTGTATTGATTTACTGCTAACTGCAGCCAGCAAAAGATCACTATAATGCCACGTACACACGATCGGAATTTCCGACAACAAATGTTCGATGTGAGCTTTTGGTCGGATATTCCGACCGTGTGTAAGCTCCATCGGACATTTGCTGTCGGAATTTCCGACAACAAATGTTTGAGAGCTGGTTCTCAATTTTTCCGACAACAAAAGTTCTTGTCGGAAATGCCAATCGTGTGTATGCAATTCCGACGCACAAAAATCCTACGCATGCTTGGAATCAATTTGACGCATGCTTGGAATCATTGAACTTAATTTTCCTTGGCTCGTTGTAGTGTTGTACGTCACGGCGTTCTTGGCGATCTGAATTTCCGAGCAACATTTGTGCAACCGTGTGTATGCAAGACAAGTTTGAGCCAACATCCGTCGGAAAAAAATCCATGGTTTTGTCGGAAACTCCGATCGTGTGTACACGGCATTAGAGGTGGCCCGCTGCTGCACAGCTTCATGGGAGGACTGATCTCTTCTGATCTACGGACCTCATCAAGACAACCCTAAATTTGAAGCCAAAAGTCCCTGTACACGAGGGACAGTTGGGAGAGCTAGGATATAAAGTAGAAAGGGTCTCTAGGTTCTTAAAGCATATCTATACCCAAGAATAAAAAAGTAATAAATCCACTTTCTGACCGCTCAATAGCACATTTACTGCTAAACGGCCGACGCGCTGCGCAAGATCACACATTATATTATACACACACACACACACACACACACGTGATCCTGCATATCCGGGTATTGGGCGTGAGGGCGTGCTGCCGCCGGCTCGCTTCCACTGTGAATCAACACAACGGGGGCTTATCAGCGGATACCGTGGACCTAATGTCCACCGGCACCCGCTGATCGTTCTGTACACAGGCAGAATGCCGATCTGTAAACAAGGCAGAATGCCGTTCTGTCAGTACGGAATGCATAGATCCTGTGTTTCTGTGAAGCAGGAACACTGATCCATGCCTTCCACTAGTAAAAAACCTCCCCCAATACACTGAAACACCAGCTAGGCACACATTTAACCCTTTGATCGCCCCTGATGTTAACCCCTTCCCTGCCATTCCCCCTTCTCTTCCCTACCATTAGTACAGTGACAGTGCATATTTTTTTAGCACTTATCAGCGTATTACTGTCACTGGTTCCCAAAAAAGTGTCAAAAGTGTCAGGTGTCCGATTTGCCCGCCGCAATATCGCAGTCCCACTATAAGTCGCTGATCGCCGCCATAACTAGTATAAAAAGAAAAACAATATTCTATAAGTCTATCCCATAGTTTGTAGACGCTATAACTTCTGAAAAACAATCAATATACACTTATTGGGATTTATTTTACTAAAAGTATGTAGCAGAATACATATTGGCCTAAACTGATAGAGAAATTAGATTTTTTTAATTTTTTATTGGATAGGTTTTATAGCAGAAGGTAAAAAACATTGTTTTATTTTTTTAAATTGTGGGTCTTTGTTTATAGCGCAAAAGAAAAAAAAATGCATAGGTGATCATATACCACCAAAATAAAGCTCTATTTGTCGGGGAAAACAAGGACGTCCATTTTATTTGTGTATAGTGCTGCACACCTGCGCAATTGTCAGTTAAAGTAACGCAGTGCACTATCGCAAAAAATGGTCTGGTCAGGAAGGGGGGTAAATCTTCCGGAGGTCAAGTGGATATTGCTGTGTACCAGTCCTTAGAGGTTTTCTCTTTTTCCCCCCTTTGATGTCACCTGGTGATAATGTCAGTAATGCACTGCCTGTCCTAGGATGACAATGCTCACTCACTTTGGATGAACAGCATTGTCACTCTAAAGCCTCGTACACACGGTCGGACTTCAAACAAACTTTTCTGTGGATTTTTGTCCGAAGGGAGTTGGCCGGGCGCACCCATAGCATACACACGGCAGGACTTTTCTGCAAACTTTCCCAAAACTTTCCCAACATCACGTGGTTTTTCTGCTCTTTATCGCCACCCTTTGGTCAACTTTTGCTATTGTTGGTTGATTTTAACATTGGTTCTAGGCATGCTTATTTGTCCTTCAGACAAAAGTCCGATGGATTTCTGTACACACGGTCGGACTTTGCTCCATCGGACTTTTGTTGGTGAAAAGTTTGTCCGTTTGCAGACCGAACATTTGTCCGATGAAAACCAAAAAAGTTTGTCCGATGGAGCGTACACACGGTCAGATTTTTTGTCAAACTTGCTCATTTTGAAGTTTGTTGGCAAAAAGTCCGACCGTGTGTACGAGGCTTAAGACAGGAAGTATGTTAGGACTGCAGAGCACCTCCCCTGTTCTCTAGAACATAGGGAGAAAGTGTTCTGTTATCCTTCCGCACTTCCAGATGTTTTACATAAGATTGAAGAGAAAAGCATTCTGGCGGGATCAACAGGTGTTATTTTGCACTTGTCAAACACAAATAACAAAACACTTAATGTTTTTCAATAATTAAACAGACCAAAAGGGAGCAGATAAGAGAAGTTCATTGTTTGGGTTTACAAGCATAAAGAAAGATGTCTGCACAGCCCATAGTCCCACTACATAACGATATATATCTTATAAACTCACCTGCTCAGGACTGTCCGTGTTACCCAGAAGTCTTTGCTATGTCGGCCTGTATTATGTCCCGCACTCAGGAGGCATGTAATGCTGAGCTTCGTCGCTTCTACACCTCGGAAACATGAGGCGTCATATGTGATGTAGCCCCTTCACTTCCTCATCCTGCGTGTTTCAGTGTAGAAAGCGTGATGATGACACAAAGTTTTGGGTGAAGCAAAAATACCAAAACTTCCCCATTTCTTTGTGTCTCTGGTACACACAGGACTCGGGTAGCTCTGCCTGAGAAGTAATGCCAGTCCTTACAGCAGACGTTCTGCAATCAGTTTAAAAGTGACAAACTGTAAAAGCATACAAATAGAATATTTAGCTGTTTGCTTTGAGTTCAGCTTTAAATCACACACATAAAATACACTATATTACCAAAAGTATTGGGACACCTGCCATTACACACATGCACTTTAATGGCATCCCAGTCTTAGTCCGTAGGGTTCAATATTGAGTTGGCCCACCCTTTGCCGCTCTAACAGCTTCAACTCTTCTGGGAAGGCTGTCCACAATGTTTAGGAGTGTCTATGGGAATGTTTGATCATTCTTCCAGAAGTGCATTTGTGAGGTCAGGCACTGATGTTGGACAAGAAGGCCTGGCTCACAGTCTTTTCTCTAATTCATCCCAAAGGTGTTCTATGGGGTCGAGGTCAGGACTCTGTGCCGGCCAGTCAAGTTCCTCCACCCCAAACTCACTCATCTATGTCTTTATGGACCTCACTTTGTGCACAATCATGTTGGAACAGGAAGGGCCATCCCCAAACTGTTCCCACAAAGTTGGGAGCATGAAATTGTCCAAGATGTCTTGGTATGCTGGCTGCCTAAAGAGTTCCCTTCACTGGAACTAAGGGGCCCAAGCCCAACCCCTGAAATACAATCTCACGCCATAATCCCCCCTCCACCAAATCATTTGGACCAGTGCACAAAGCAAGGTCCATAAAGACATGGATGAGCGAGTTTGGGAAATATTTAAAGATATATTGTCTGAGAAAAATCATCTCTGTCTGCTGGTCATATGATAAATTACATTCACTCCCATTTCCATTCCCCAGCCCTCCATTTTTTTTTTCATTCCCTAATAACTATTATTATACAGGATTTATATAGCGCCAACAGTTTATGCAACACTATACAACTTGAGGGTAGACAGTACAACTACAATACACTTTAATACAGTAGGAATCAGAGAGCCCTGCTCGTTAGAGTCAATCCAATTTCCATCTCCCCATCCTCCATTTTTTTTTTATTCCCTAATTTCTGCTGTCTTCTGGGGTGCTGGGAGTCTTTCCTCTTTTTGTGTAGGAAGTCCTTCATGCAGCTCTGAATGGCACTCATAACAGCATGTGAGAACCATTCACTGAAGCAGAGCTATGAGCCCAGGCTGGTCTGATGACGCTTTCATAGGGGGCGGGTCCATGACAGCCTGGGCTCACAGGGAGGAGTGGAATGATGCTGGCTGTCATTCACTCTGAAGTTGGGTGGGGACAACTGAAAGAGGAGGATTTGGAGATCTGTTCCACAGTATGGAAGGCGCATGTAGTGCCCTAAACAAAAATACAGGAGGAGCTTTGCGGGAAGACTAGATGCAAAAATCAACTTGTTTGAGTTCTACTTTAAAGCTAAAACATTTCCTTTGAAGAGACCCCTATGAAGCCCTTCTATGTAAACCTATCCTTGAATTCCTCCGCCCAGAACGCCAATTAGCTCAACACCTTTTTATTACAACCAAGTTGACCATTGCTAGGGCTTGGAAAACCCCAGTACTTAGCTTTGATGCAGTAAAAAACCGCATGAATGATATTATGATTAATGAGAAACTGACGTCCCTTGCTTCTGACACAAACGATAAGTTTCTCAGGGTTTAGCAACCATGGATATCTTGTGATCAACCCTCCAGGTTCAACAACCTACTTCTTTCAATCTAAAGGCCTCTGGATGCACACCCCTTCTCCCCCCCCCCCCCCCCACCCGTCCGTGGACTCTTCCCTCTCTTCCCCCCTCTCTTCCTCCCTCTCTTTTTTTCTCTCTTGTGCTCCCTCCCTTCTTCTGTAGTTTACTTATTATCTTTTTCTGAGTATTCTCCTCGGTGACTGATAACGAGGAGTCGATCTAATGATGGTTGCAGTGATATGGAACAAACTAAATAAACATTCTGAACTATGAAGGGGGAAAATAACGAAAATTGTAACAAGGAAGAACTTTCCATTATTACATTTGTTTTTTGATTTTTATTCTTTGATCACTGACGGCCCTTTTTTTGTGGCATATCGTTATTGCTTTTTCCCCTCTTATTTTCTTATTATTCTAATGAATGTTGTACTACATATGTACCCCTTTGTTGGGATCCTCTTCTTCATCCCATGTCTGATGTAACCATCATATTGCTGCACTTACTTGTTGTATTTACTTTTCTCTTAATAAAACTTTGTAAAAGAAGTCTAACTTATGCAAACATGGCGGATGCAGAATGATGTACAAAGAGAACACAGTCCATGTGTGGACAAGACAGGGTCACCAGCAATTCTGCTGAGAAATAAAATGGGGTGTTATTTACATTTTTTTAACTTGATCGTAATGCAAAGCCTTCTTTAAAAAGCTAAAAGCTTCTTTATATTCTGAAGCCTTTTAAATTTTTGAAAAAGCAGCTTCAAAAAAGGTGCACATGACTTGTAATGTTCAGACTCGTGGCAAAAAAAATGCAGTTTTACTTACGCAGTCCATGTATCGGCAGAGGAGAGATCTGAAGTCCATTGCATAAATGCTGACTGTGCTGGGTCTGAAAATAAATTGCTTTTCGGTATTTTGGGCTGTGACTGATGCAGACATTATCTGTAATTACGTCTAACGGCATTACTTCAAAAGAGTTCATTATATATAATACATCAATTTTTTTTCTTTAAGAATAAAGTCACAAAGAAAGCATTTTATCTTGTCATTAGTTATACTGGAAGCAGAGATGGCACGCTTGTCCTTGCCAAAACTGTCCCAAAAATTGAAAATTTTGTTGCCCATGGCAGACAGACACCCTTCAAGTTCCTAGTAGAATGGATTCATTTGAGCAGAGAGCCAGGACCTGTAGGGCACAGTCACACAGAGGGGGAAATCTACAGGAGTGATGAATCACTTTATCCATCATCCCCTAGACCAGGGGTCTCCAAACTTTTCAAACCAAGGGCCAGTTTATTGTCCTTCAGCCTTAAGGAGGGCCGGATTGTGGCCAGCGGGGGGCAGAAAATGTCCCGAGCCCAGCATCAATGAGAATAAATATGGCCTCAAGGTTGGTGGTCAGTAGGAGGAATAGTATCCCATCATTGGTATCAGTGGAATAAATAGTACCCCCTTGTTGGTGTCAGTGGGAGGAATAGTGCTCCAAGGGCCGGATAGGGGCTAGCAAAGGGCCACATCTGGCCCTCGGGCCACAGTTTGGAGAACCCTGCCCTAGACAAAACAAGCAGTAAACCTTCTGACCGCCCTCTGAAAAGTGATCTGCAGTTGGAGGCTGCCACCCCCAAGGGGGATTCTGTAGTAAGAAATTGTACCTTGAGCCAAGTGTTTGGCACGCAGTTGTGATGTGATGTGCTCCTATTGAACACAATGGGCAAATTTTACAGGCGTCCCAAGTTTAAAGATCTGTGAACCCAAGAAGCGTAGCTGCGGCATTTGTGTACAAGCCCTGTCAGGCTGTAATGTTAGCATTCAGGGGGTGGCTGGGGATGGTTTAAAAAAAACAAAAAACAAAAAAAAAAACAAACATGGCTCAGCCAATTGTTCTTACAGCCCCACAGCTGTGTGTGTGAAAGAGCCATATCCCTGGAATTCATAAAGACTGGTGTAGACAGATTTTGCAAAAGTGTCTCACATGCGTTCTAAAAGTGGCAGAGCGTGCGCCAAATTAATGCATCTGTCTAGTACATGTACATGTACTACAACCCATTCCATACTGTGCAAATTCCAGCACTCCTCTCCTACATGTAAAAAGCATATATTTTTGCTAGGAAATTACTCAGAACCCCCCCCCCACATACATACACACATTTTTATATATATATATATATATATATATATATATATATATATATATAATGTAAAATTTATTAGAGACCCTAGGGAATAAAATGGTGGTAATTGCAACTTTTTATGTCACATGGTATTTGTGCAGAAATTTTTCAAACGGGATTTAAAAAAGAAAAAAAAAACACTTTCATGAATAATAGTAAAGTTAGCCCAATTTTTTTGTAGAATGTGACAGAAGATGTTACGGTGAGTAAATAGATACCTCACGTGTCACACTTGAAAATGGCACCAAACTTTGGTACTTAAAAATCTCCATAGGCAGCGCTTTACATTTTTTTTTCTTTCTCGTACATCACGGGACACAGAGCGACATAGTCATTACTAATGGGTTATATAGATACCGTCAGGTGCTGGCACTGGCAACTTCCAAAACCGGAAGTACCCTCCCCTATATAAGCCCCTCCCATCCGAGAGCACCTCAGTTTTTTGCCAGTGTCTAAGGTGTTGGCCAAGAAGAAACATGTGTTTTTCACTGAGCTTGCGTACAGGTTCTTTTGGGCCTCAGTAAGCTATTCCGGATCCGACCAAAAAAGCTTCATAGCTAAACGGTCGGTACCCGGGCCTTGCAGAGAAGAGCAAGGTTTTGCCTGTAATGCTTCTCTTAGGAGAGCTGGACCCTGGGATCCAGAGCTCTGGTCATACCCACGACCAAGATGTTTTCTGTGCAGGGTGCTATACAGGTCCAGGGGAGTGGAATCCTTGGGAACCCGGTCCCTGAAGGTTTGATTACAATGCCTGCCGTGATAGGTGAAGTTTGGGCTTTTGTGGACCAAACAAAGTCCTGCGGCGGGGAACAGGTAAGTGGGGGCCCCCAGGAACTTGGTTCTATTGGGGGACCCCCAAGCCTAATTTGTCTTTCTGTCTGTTACCTAATGGTATTCCCGCAAAATTCTGTGCATGCCTGTAACTACTAAAAAAATGTAATAATTTTTAATGGTGGTCAAGAAAAAAAAAAAAAAAAAAAAAAAATTTTATATATATATTTAATATATTAGACTGCGGTACCTGTGTTTGTCCACTAGAGGCCGCTGTGGAATGTTTTCTTGTCATGTGGACTAGCTTCTTCTCAGCAGAGCAAAGTCCAGGCAGATGGTGAGTTCTCTTATAGGAAACTGCTTCCTCTGCCATGTTGCAGTGCTTGTCCATCCCCCGGCCTGCGGCAAAGAGGGGCCCTGGCTCCTGTCCCTTGTTACCATATTTGAAATTAGCGCCGAAGGCGCACGTGCCCGCGCGCGTGCGCGTGCACGCGCCTCTATATATAGAGGTGAGTCGGGAAAGGGGGCGGAGCCTGGGGATGACGCTCTGTGCGCGCCGCAGCGCTTCTGCGCATGTGCGGGCCTCCCAGCAGTTTTAAAAAAAACACAATATTGTAGTGAGCTGGCTATGAAGTACAGAGACAGAGCTGGCAACATTTAAAGGCATACAGCAAGCGGTTGATACAGGCATCCCCTAGAAAGGCACATTAGTAGACACCAACTGTGATATAGCAGCAATTGTGCTAGACTATTCTCAGTAAAAGTGGTGTATTACGGCTGGAATACCTCAGCTTTAGGCTTAGGAATATGCCGTCCAGAAGCTCCGGAACTGAATCTTCCAGGAAGCGAAGGGGGTCTCATCGGGCTCGGAGGATCTTGGGCATACTCCTGCTGCACCAGTCTCCCCTGAAGTTCAGAGGTAAGTGACCGTAGAGACCCCGCAGGGGTACTTGGTACTGTGGCTGTCCTCAGTCACCTGCTCCTGTGTATGTAACAGAGGAGGTTTTTTCCTCAGCTCTGGGAGGATTAGAGAGAGATTGTCAACATTTATCGCTGCCTCCCTGTCAGGGAAAGCACGCCCGATCTCCGTCTCCTCCTTCAGAGTGCCTGTTAGCAGAGCAACAGTCCCATACAGGGATCGACCTGCCTGAAGGGGATCAGGATGAGGTTGATTCTGTTATAGAGGAATCAACAGTGGGGGAACCTTTTCTCAGCATCTCAAGCTGAAAGATTATGGGTTCAGTCTCTGACTAACATGGTCCGATCAGCATTTAAAAATGCACCTTGCGGAACCATCAACCACTACTGTATCCTCGTTGGGGTCGCTAGAAGCCCCCAGACTGTTTGTTCTTTTCCACTTCACCCTTTACTGAAAGGGCTCATTTACCAGGATTGGGAACGTCCTGAGAAAATATTTATTCCCCCAAGAGATTTCCGGTGGTCTATCCCATGGAGGATAAGTTCATCAAAAAAAAAAAAAAAAAATGGAAGGTCCCTACAGTGGACGCAGCCATCTCTTGTATGTATAAATCACTGACATGTCCAGTGGATAATGTCCAAATGTTCAAGAACCCAATAAATAAAAGATTGGAGTCCTTATGAAAATCTGCTTGGTGATACAACCAGCAGTAGCAGCTATTGGGGTCTGCTAAGCAGTGAAGGATCAGTTGAAACAGGTCTTGAGGGACTTGACAGATCAGCAGGCTTTGCCCTAGCTGATCTACCTAGAGCCTTAGGCTTTGCGGTTGACGCCATAGAGGATTCAGTCCATCAGGCCTCCCGCCTTACGCTGTCTATAGTACATATGCGTAGGCTCCTATGGCTCAAAAACTGGTCTGCTGAAGCTCCCTGTATAGAATGGCTGGTTAGCGTCCCATTTCATGGTGAACGCTTATTCAGGGAAAACCTGGACAAATATATCCAGAAAATTTCCAGCGGTAAAAATACGCTCTTGCCGGTTAAAAGCAGAGTTAGAGGTCCCTCTCTAAGAGGCCTGCTTCTCCAGTCCCTGGGGCATCGGCTGTGTAACAGTTCCGACGGCCTCCTCGGTCAAATCCCGGGGGTAAAAAACAGGGACAGTAGCAGGGTAATGAGAAACCCTGGGTCAGGGGAGGTACAAAACCTCCCCCAAAGTTAAATTCATTGAAGCCCCCACTCAGTCGGGTGGGGGGAGGACTCCAGTTGTTCGCAAGAGACCTGGCGGGACACGATCAAGACAGATAGGTGCTCTCCGCAGTAGGTTTGGGATACAGTTTGGAGTTAAAAGACTCTCCTCCTTCCCATTTTTGAGGTCAAACGTGCCAAGGGATCCCCGGAAGAGAGAGTCCCTCCTGTTGGCACTAGAACAACTATTGCTCCAAGGAGTAATTATGGAGGTTCCCCTGGAAGAATGAGGGTTCGGGTTTTACTCAAACCTCTTTACAGTCCCGAAGCAAACGCGGACGGGAGGCCCATATTAATTCTAAAAGGGCTATACAAATTCCTGTATATCAGGTCTTTCCGATGGAGTCGATCCGATCGGTGGCCACTGCCCTACAAGGGGAGGATTGGTTAGCCACGATCGACATCAAAGATGCTTATTTGCACATTCCCATCTTTCCAGTCCACCAAAAATTTCTACGCTTTGCAGTAGAAGGGCGCCATTTTCAGTTCAGAGCCTTACCCTTCGGTTTGGCCACAGCACCACGAGTGTTTACAAAAATTCTGGCCCTTTATTGGCCAATCTAAGAACACAAGGTGTAATGATAATGGCATATCTGGATGACTTGTTGCTGATAGACCACTCAGTGAAAAAACTAGACGTGGTCGTTCACAAGACGATCAAGTATCTGGAATCTCACGGTTGGATTATCAACCGAGACAAGTCAGCCCTAAAAACCAGTCAAAAGTCTGGAATACTTGGGGCTAAGGTTGGATTCAGGCCAGAGAAAAATATTCTTGCCTCGAGGAAAGGTGTTGTCTTTGAAAGATTTGATCCACTTAGTGGGTACAAAAAAGACAGCCGTCCATACGCCTGTATATGAGGCTGCTGGGAAAAATGGTGGCATCATTCGAAGCAGTACCCTACGGTCAATTCCATTCAAGGAATTTGCAAGGGGCCATACTGTCAGCCTGGAACAAAAAAAAATTCAGGCCCTAGACTTACAATGTCCTTGTCCCCTTCCGTTCGCAAGAGCCTCCGTTGGTGGTTGGTTCCCCAGAATCTGGAAAAAAGGAAATCCTTCAGTCCGATTTCTTGGAAGGTGGTCACTACAGATGCCAGCCTTATAGGCTGGGGAGCAGTACTGGAGCAATAGTCTCTCCAGGGCAGATGGTCGGATGCAGAAAAGGCCCTGCCCATCAATCTCTTAGAGATACGAGCAGCCCGGTATGCCCTAGTAGCATGGACATCCAAACTCCAAGGGTCCCCTGTCAGAATTCAATCAGACAATGCCACAGCAGTGGCATATATCAATCATCAGGGGGGCACCAGGAGTCGTGCAGCCCAGAGGGAAGTAAATTACATCCTGAAATGGGCAGAAAAAATATGTCCCAGCCATATCTGCGGTATTCATTCCAGGAGTGGAGAATTGGAAGGCGGACTTTCTAAGTCGCCAGCAATTAGGCCCAGAGGAAGGGTCCCTTCACCCCGAGGTTTTCTGGACAATATGTCAGCGGTGGGGAACATCGGATGTAGATCTTCTAGCATCCAGATTCAACGCAAAGGGGGACAGGTTTGTCTCTCGGACAAGGGATCCCCTAGCTTGCGGCTCGGATGCCCTAGTGTTCCCTTGGGATCAGTTCAAGCTGATATATGCATTCACACCGCCACAATGGTTACCTCGATTACTCCGCAGAATCAGGGTAGAAAAGAAACCAGTGATTCTGGTGGCTCCAGCGTGGCCCCGAAGAGCGTGGTACGTGGAGATTGTAAAATGTCAGTGGGGAGTCCTTGGACTCTCCCACATCGTCCGGACCTGCTTTCGCAAGGACCGATATACCACCCTTCCTTACCAGCCCTAGGTTTGACGGCCTGGCTATTGAAGCCCACATTCTAAAAAAGAGAGGGCTCTCTAATTCTGTGGTATCTACCATGATCAATGCCAGGAAGCCGGTATCCAGGCAGATCTACTATAGAATCTGGAAGGCGTACATCGCCTGGTGTGAAGCCAAGAAATGGCATCCACGTAAGTACGTAATAGGTAGGAGTCTGGACTCCCTACAATGGGCTGTAGATAGGAAGCTTGCCTTGAGTACTATCAAGGGTCAGATTTCGGCCTTGTCAATATTTTTTCAAAGGCCCTTGGCTTCGCATTCACTAGTCAAAGCCTTTATACAAGGAGTGATGCGTATTAGTCCTCCGGTTAATATTCCCATATGTCCATGGGATCTAAACTTGGTTCTGTCGGTTCTACAGAAACAACCATTTGAACCATTACAGCATATTTCTTTGGTTCTTCTCACCAGGAAATTGATTTTTCTAGTAGCCATTTGTTCGGCTAAAAGAGTGTCGGAATTAGCAGCTATGTCCTGTAGGGAGCCATATCTGGTTATCCATAAGGACAGGAGTAGTGTTACGTCCTCATCCAGCCTTTCTTCCTAAGGTGGTATCGAGGTTTCATTTGAACCAAGATGTGGTTCTTCCTTCTTTTTTCCCCAAACCTACTTCGGTAGAGGAAAAGTTATTGCATTCTTTGGATGTAGTAAGAGCAGTTAAAGCTTATCTAAAAGCCACTGCTCAGATTCGCAGAACGGATACTTTGTTTATTCTGCCGGAAGGCCCCAGAAAGGGTCAGGCAGCATCAAAATCTACTTTAGCCAAGTGGATTCGACAGGTCATTATGCAAGCTTATGGCTTGAGAAGGAGACCGCCTCCGTTCAAAGTTAGAACGCACTCCACGAGAGCAGTTGGAACTTCATGGGCAGTGCATCACCAGGCCTCCCTGGCTCAAATCTGTAAGGCCGCAACATGGTCTTCGGTACACACGTTTACTAGGTCCTACCAGGTGGACGTTAGAAGTCAGGAGGATGTCGCCTTTGGGCGCAGTGTGTTGCAGGCCGCAAAAGATCCTCATGTCTGATAGCGCTCAGCTTATATATGGTGTATCCCCCCCCTCATTTGGCATTGCTTTAGGACATCCCATTAGTAATGACTATGTCGCTCTGTGTCCCGTGATGTACGAGAAAGAAAATAGGATTTTTATAACAGCTTACCTGTAAAATCCTTTTCTTGGAGTACATCACGGGACACAGAGCTCCCGCCCCTCTTTAGGGACACTTATTGCTTTGCTACAAAACTGAGGTGCTCCCGGATGGGAGGGGCTTATATAGGGGAGGGTACTTCCGGTTTTGGAAGTTGCCAGTGCCAGCACCTGACGGTATCTATATAACCCATTAGTAATGACTATGTCGCTCTGTGTCCCGTGATGTACTCCAAGAAAAGGATTTTACAGGTAAGCTGTTATAAAAATCCTATTTTTTTTTTTTTTTACAGGTTTCCCATTTAGAGTTACAGAGGGGGTCTTGGGCTAGAATTATTGCTCTTGCTCTAACGTTCGTGTGGTTTGAACGTAGTGTGTGGTTTGAACGTAGTTTACATATGCGGACGCTACCTACGAATGCTTTTGCTTCTGCGTGGGATGCAACGTCAATAAGACCCCACATCTCTGCTCCAGGCTGGTAAGCCGGAGATCAAAAAAAAAAAAGCATTGTTTACTTCTGCCGGCCCGGACGTGACATCATAACGTCGTGCCCGGGCCTCCAAGAGTCAGAGACTGTCGGGGACCATCTGGCCCTCGGTTTTCTCTTCTGGCACAGGATTCTTTCTTTGGCTTGCCGATCACAAATTTAAAAGGCATTGCAGCACCATGCAGTTTGTGCGTGCAATTTACCGCACATTCCTGTAATACAAAGATGTAAGTGACTTTTTGTCTTCATAAACCAGCCAAAATGATTTGCCTTGTTGCTGTGTAAAAGCACTAACACACACACGCACGCACGCACGCACGCAGGAAAGTCCCCTCAGGCCTTTATTCCAAAAGCATTTTACCATTTTAGAACAGAATTATTGGTTAATGAGGTAATCATGCCAAAACATTTAAGCTTTGAATGAAATGAGGAAGCATTAAACCCATGAGTATTAATAATAATAATAATAATACCCAATACTAACCTTTTAAAATCAACTAACCAACTATACTGTATATACACACAAAATTGCTATACTCAAAATTTGAAAAAAATTATTTATACTCACCTAGGTCGATGCAGCATTGATAAGGACCGCCAATTGGTCTGTTCTTAAGCCTCGTACACATGAACAGATTGTCGGATGAATTTTCGTCCGTTTTTTTGTTGCATGCTAGTCTGTCAAAAGTGAAGCGGTTACTTTCATATGAAAATTCTCTTACGACAGAATTCAACTTCAGAAGTGATGTCATGTGAATTGGTTTGTATGTATTTTTTCGTTTATGAGCATGCGTAGTCTTGCTCTTACCATTTTAATTAAACAAACATCGCACGTTGTGTTCACGTACGATAACATTTTTATAGCCTGCACATAGTTTGTTGTTGAAAATTTGTAAAAATCAGCTGTCGAAAGCACCATACTAATGATCCGAAAATCATCAGATCGTTTGTCGGACAAAATTTTACTTCTGATTTTCTTATCGTGTGTACAGGCCTTTCGTTTTCACTGAGCAAAGAGCCGTGACAGTCAGTCTCTGGCCCTCTGCTCTGCCCCTCCGGCGCTCACTGGAGTGCCAGGGTGTGGAAGGGGCAGGAATGGCTGGCTAAGGCTGCATTCACACTTGCACGACTCCAAAAGTTGCACTCACTTTGGAGTTCAACTTTGTAGCAACTTTGAATGGGTGTAACTTGGATACGACTTTGACCAGTGATCATAGGTGTGCGCACAGGGTGTGGCGGGTGTGCCTGGGCACACCCTAATTACCTCATGTAAATTAGCATTATCCAGGTGGGTGGTTGGGGGATGCCAGTGTAAATGCCCCCATTATATTAAAAAGTCTAGGTTCTAATTTAGGAACACATTATACTCGTATTTAGGTGTAGCGTAATGTGCTCCCAATCAACTGTCTCCCACCACCAGAGCCTCCTCCCTGTGACAGCGGATGGCATTCATGTGTGTTTGAGCTTTGGGGTGCACACCCTAATGCAATAGGCTGCGAACACCTATGCCAGTGATAATGAACGGTTGCATTGTATAACATTCAGGCACAACTTTCGTGAAACTTTTGAGGGTTAACCTTAAAGAGGAAGTAAAGGCAAAATGTATTTAATATTTTTTAAAAACCCTGCAAAAGAAAAAGGCATAATGAGCTAGTATGCATAGCATACTAGCTCATTATGAATGACTTAGCCGAGATCGAAGCCCCCGCAGCGGTCCTCGGTCACCTCCGTCGCCATCTTGCCTCGATGTCCTGTCACTGCCATCAGTGTATCGTCGCTCCGGCGTGGTGATTGGCCGGAGCGGCGATGACGTCACGCGCATGCGCGCTCAGGCCGGCAAGATCCCATTCAGAAAACCGGCAATGATGCCGGTCCGCTATTGCGCATGCGTGTGACGTCATCGGTGTTGTTTTTAATAGTAACCATCTCCTTAACCGTGTAGGTTAAGGAGATATTTCTTGCACCTACAGGTAAGCCTTAATCTAGGCTTACCTGTAGGTGCAAGTTGTCTAACTGGATTTACAACCACTTTAAAGTCTATGATCCTCAAGTTGCATGAAAGTCGGACCAAAGTAGTGCATGAACTACTTTGAAGTTGCTGCAACTTTCACACATATATAAATGGTTATCATTGGAAAACATGGGGAACAACTTGTCATGTGACTTTGGTGTCCAAGAGTTACATGGCAAGTAGCAAAAGTGTGAATGTAGCCAAAGTCTCTCAGCGGCTCGCTGAGAGGCTGAGCCAGATGCTGGCCCAGGCATCTGGGTGGATCCCGGCTGTAAAGTCAGGATCTTTCCCGAGCCTGGACTGGCTGAGCGATGTCAGCCGACAGCAGGCTTTAGCAGAATAAACTGCACTCCTGTGACCTACAGGAAAAGTATACCCAAAATAGCTTTGCCCATACTTCTTGTTTAATGTTCATAAAAATGCATAGCATGTAACACAATCCATAATCAACTCATAATCCAATAATGCAACTTCCACCACCCCTGTGGGTACACTCTCACCTCAATGAATGGACCTTTGGTTGAAAAGGTCTTAGCGCATGCCCCCTTTAAAGCTGGGAACACAGCTATAACCGCAGAAATGGATCAACAACTACATACACAGATCTTAAGCAGATCATAGGCTCAAAGGAAACAAAATAGTGCCCTCCATAAGTTTAAAAACCTTTTATTAAAAATATACATCATTGCATATGATATAATAAAAAAAATGTATATTGTACTCAAGTGTAATATAAGACAATTGGGTTAATTTGTAAACTCTACCTGGAATGTCATTTTCACATACCCAGTGCTGTTTGACATGTCCTCTCAGCGCCGATATATGGCCTCTCATCCTCCGGCTGGTGGACAGCTCCCTTTCACTCCTGTAATCTCCTTACAGGTCACATCCCAATTGACTTTGTCAGAGGCATCTTGGAGTTCCTTTAATTATTTTCTGTAGTCATAACTCCCAGCTTTAAAAGGGGACATGTGCGGATAAGACCTTTTCAACTAAAGGTCCATCCATTGAGGCGACAGCGTACCCACAAGGGTGGTGGAGGTCGCACTTAAATTGCTCTAATGAATGCATTGAAGATGGATTTTGTTAAGGGAATACACCTCTCGCTTTTTTGTAAATATTTTATTATATCTTTTCATGTGACAACACTGAAGAAATTACACTTTGCTTGTATAGCAGTGTAAATTTGCTGTCCCCTCAAAATAACACACAGCCATTAATGTGTAAACCGCTGGCAACAAAAGTGAGTACACCCCCAAGTGAAAATGTCCAAATTGGGCCCAATATTTTCTGTGGCCACCATTATTTTACAGCACTGTCTTAACCCTCTTGGGCATGGAGTTCACCAGAGCTTCACAGGTTGCTACTGGAGTCCTCTTCCACACCTCCATGACATCACTGAGCTGGTGGATGTTCGAGACCTTGCGCTTCTCCAGCTTACACTTGAGGATGCCCCACAGATGCTCAATAGGGTTTAGATCTGGAGACATGTTGGCCAGTCCATCACCTTTACCCTCAGCCTCTTTAGCAAGGCAGTGGTCGTCTTGGAGGTGTGTTATGGGTCGTTATCATGTGGCCCAATCTCAAAAAGGAGGGGATAATGCTGTGCTTCAGTATGTCACAGTACATGTTGGCATTCATGGATCCCCCAATGAACTGTAGCTCCCCAGTGCCGGCAGCACTTATGCAGCCCCAGACCATGAAACTCCCACCATGTTTAGAGAGTTCTTTGCCCTGAGGTGCCATTTTTTACTTCCAGTGACCAGTATGAGCGAGTGATAACACAAAATTTAACACACCTGAGACCTTGTAACACTAACAAGTCACATGACACCGGGGAGGGAAAATGGCCTCTCTCTCTCCGTTTCACTTTAGCTAATAAAAAAACACCACAAGGCCATTTTTAACTGTTAGACACATTTTAATAAATTGATACTTATATCAACAAAAGTCCAAAAGAGTTATGTGAAATAAATACAAGAATGTTTAATACAAAAAGTCAAGTGGTATAAATAGCAAGTCAAGTACAGGTTAATCCAACTCTCAAACAAACCTCACGTCTACACAGTCAGACCAGAACGTTTCTCCAGGCACACGCAACAGTAATGCAGCAAGTGAAAGCTTTTAGTTTCAGTCATGTCCATTTCTTTGGTATAATTTAGATAAAATGACTCAGAGCACAACATGCAATTTAAATGTTCTTTCAAGTTTAAAACACAAATTGCAAAAAACTGCAGAAACAAAAAGTTCAACTCTTCAAAATAAGGTCAAATAAATACTTAAGGTCTATAAAAAGGGATTGTCCATCTTGAAGAAAAAAAAAAACCCAGCATTTCATACAGCAAATTAGCACACCCGCAAGTGGGCAAAGCTTGTGAATCTAAAAACTTTATCAAGGTCAATTAACAGAATTCATGAAGCCTATTCAGTGAGGTTGTGCTAAAAGCAATATAATGTATGAATAGGAATAGGGACAGCAAGCTGGCTTAAAAGGTTGAACTCCTGCAAGGTCTCCCCCCCCCCCAACAAAGTTGATTTAAAAGTCTAAATCCACTTTAGACTATGTTTCATGTTACATATTAAGGGGTCAACATGATACATGGTCGCATAAAATATCCCCAAATCCCAAACTGCCCCCTACTTACATAAATCGTGGGGCAATTTGTAATTATCTCAGTTTAGCAGGGGCACACGCAGCCGTTTCATCAAGGTCTGGGATTGTTCAATCCAAATCGCTGCAAGTCCCAAATGCCATCGTGGTATAGAGACTATTGCGGAGCACCCCGGGGATCCCTCGTCAAGCCACACTTCCTCCAGTCCCATAAAAAGATCCATACGCCTGTTGCATTGCACCTGTGATGTGCATAACATAAAATTCAATACCCTGCAGGCTTCAATGCAAAACAGTAGTAAATGCAAATTATGAGCTCAATGGGCTGTGCCTTTAAGCTCTACTGTGTCTTATTCTAATAGTCCTATGGATCTCTACAAATCTGGTCTCAGCACAAGGGCAGAGGAAAACCCTAATTACCATTAGGAGGATACATACAATTAAAAAAAAGGGGCTTATTCCCATGGACCAGCCAAACTATAGTAGAATACCAGGCTTGTAATGGTACATATACAGGTCCTTCTCAAAAAATTAGCATATTGTGATAAAGTTCATTATTTTCTGTAATGTACTGATAAACATTAGACTTTCATATATTTTAGATTCATTAAACACAACTTGAAGTAGTTCAAGCCTTTTCTTGTTTTAATATTGATGATTTTGGCATACAGCTCATGACAACCCAAAATTCCTATCTCAAAAAATTAGCATATCATGAAAAGGTTCTCTAAACGGGCTATTAACCTAATCATCTGAATCAACTAATTAACTTTAAACACCTGCAAAAGATTCCTGAGGCTTTTAAAAACTCCCAGCCTGGTTCATTACTCAAAACCGCAATCATGGGTAAGACTGCCGACCTGACTGCTGTCCAGAAGGCCATCATTGACACCCTCAAGCAAGAGGGTAAGACACAGAAAGAAATTTCTGAACGAATAGGCTGTTCCCAGAGTGCTGTATCAAGGCACCTCAGTGGGAAGTCTGTGGGAAGGAAAAAGTGTGGCAGAAAACGCTGCACAACGAGAAGAGGTGACCGGACCCTGAAGAAGATTGTGGAGAAGGACCGATTCCAGACCTTGGAGGACCTGCGGAAGCAGTGGACTGAGTCTGGAGTAGAAACATCCAGAGCCACTGTGAACAGGCGTGTGCAGGAAATGGGCTACAGGTGCCGCATTCCCCAGGTCAAGCCACTTTTGAACCAGAAACAGCGGCAGAAGCGCCTGACCTGGGCTACAGAGAAGCAGCACTGGACTGTTGCTCAGTGGTCCAAAGTACATTCGGAAATCAAGGTGCCAGAGTCTGGAGGAAGACTGGGGAGAGGGAAATGCCAAAATGCCTGAAGTCCAGTGTCAAGTACCCACAGTCAGTGATGGTCTGGGGTGCCATGTCAGCTGCTGGTGTTGGTCCACTGTGTTTTATCAAGGGCAGGGTCAATGCAGCTAGCTATCAGGAGATTTTGGAGCACTTCATGCTTCCATCTGCTGAAAAGCTTTATGGAGATGAAGATTTCATTTTTCAGCACGACCTGGCACCTGCTCACAGTGCCAAAACCACTGGTAAATGGTTTACTGACCATGGTATTACTGTGCTCAATTGGCCTGCCAACTCTCCTGACCTGAACCCCATAGAGAATCTGTGGGATATTGGGAAGAGAAAGTTGAGAGACGCAAGACCCAACACTCTGGATGAGCTTAAGGCCTCTATCGAAGCATCCTGGGCCTCCATAACACCTCAGCAGTGCCACAGGCTGGTTGCCTCCATGCCACGCCGCATTGAAGCAGTCATTTCTGCAAAAGGATTCCCGACCAAGTATTGAGTGCATAACTGAACATAATTATTTGAAGGTTGACTTTTTTTGTATTAAAAACACTTTTCTTTTATTGGTCGGATGAAATATGCTAATTTTTTGAGATAGGATTTTTGGGTTTTCATGAGCTGTATGCCAAAATCATCAATATTAAAACAAGAAAAGGCTTGAACTACTTCAGTTGTGTGTAATGAATCTAAAATATATGAAAGTCTAATGTTTATCAGTACATTACAGAAAATAATGAACTTTATCACAATATGCTAATTTTTTGAGAAGGACCTGTATAATAATTTAAGTTGATCAAAGAATGTATATTCTTTGATGAACTCAAATGGTCATATATGCACCATAAAACAAAGTCCCATATTCTATTGTGGTTTGGCTTGTTCATGGGAATAAGCACTTTGTTTGTTTTATGTATAATATGATGGGATGTGGTACTCTTGACATACAGGTGGGCTCCAGTACTTGTCACCCATACATGGTGGTCTTTACCTTTCCATGATAAGGTCAAGGATTCATCCTCAGTTCACTAGAAACATTACAAAGATGTCAACTGTATCTAATAAATTCCCTGGTTAACCCGGCATGCCTACTAGGAAGATTCACTTGAGTGTGATGGACATATTTTAAAGTATAGATTGTTGCTGTGAGAATAGGCATATGGCTATTATAGCTGCCCTTGAAGAATGGAATTTCATGACCACTACAAATTTCTCTGCTCAAGCATCTGAAATAAGAACCATCTGTTTTGCCCCATTAATAAAAATTATATATATATATATATATATATATATATATATATATATATATAAATCCTTCGATGGTCAATTACCAGCGAAGGCTTGATTGTGACTCATGGAAATAAGGCAACCAAGAACATTGATTCAGATGTCAGAATTTGCTTCCAGGGTAATCTAAAGTGCTGTAATCCTGGAAGGTCAAAAAGGCTGCCTAGTTATGAGAAAACAACATGGCATGGCACCCTTAGTCAGAGGACCACATACAGTACATGGAGGCACTAGGATAGTGATCCATATCACAAGCTAAAAAATACCAAGCACATTGGAAAGTCATAGGCTCATTATCGCCCCCTAGAGAAATGATCTATATCACTCTGCACAAAATGCCACGCACATTGGATCATCATAGGCTCATTATCACCCCCCTAGGAAAACCTTACGATTGGCACAGGAGACACTCAGACTGGGTTGTATATCATCCTTGTAGACTGGCAACGCTGACTGCTTTCAGAAAATTCCAGCCATGCATTTCTCAGATTTCAGAGCCATGGACCTAATGAAAGTATGCAGAAACTGCATACTTATTGTGCATTAGTACGGAAGCCTGAGACTTCCAGTCAACTGGCCTTCCCAGGAGGAAAGGTCAGCAGTGGCACCCTTTATATTGTAAAAAGTGCACTTCTTAGAAGTTTAAAGCTAAACTCCAGGCAAACAACCGAGCACACAGATATATACAAGAGAAAGGTTTTACATGGCAAAGGATTTGTACGGTTGTCCATTCAGTCCTGAGATTTACACAGCTCTGCCACTTAATACAGCCAGGCTGAGGACACCACTTGGTGATGTCAAGTCTCCAGGACAGGGCTGCAGCAGGCTGATGAGCTCATCCCTCTGCCATTTCCTAGTAGAAGGTTCCTGGTCATCATGTTTGTATGCAGCACACCCAATTGCTAAAAGTGCTGACCCCTCCCCTTTACCAGTCTGAGCTCTGCTGTACAGGGACTGCTAGAGGCCAATACCTATCCAATCCAAATTCAGGTGCTTGCACCGCTTGAGTTCACAAAAAAAAAAAAAAAAAAAAAAAAACAACATTATATTTTAATGATTACAGAATTGCATTAATCTGTGTGTGCGTTTTTTTTTTTTTTTTTATCAGACTGGAGTTCAGCTTTAACGTCTGCCTTGCAAATTACTTATAAATGGCTATGAAGTCTATTAATTCAAGACTAACACTCAGTATTAACATTTCATTAAATCTCAACAAATAGCTGCAATTTGATAACAGTTCTGTCAGTGGAATGAGAAAGCTTTGGTAGTGTGTTAGCTTTGGGCAGAATCTGCTCCTGTAAGTTTGATGTTAATTCATGATAATATACAACATTGTTATTCAACCCTTAGAAAACGGCTTCACTTTTTTTTGGTACTGGGCTGAGATTCATAACCTTGTGGGTAATAAAGTCAATGGCATTTAATGCAGAACTTTGATCTGCTTACATTTGGCCTTTCTTGATTCCTTCTTTTTTTTTTTTTAATAAAACCTTTCCGTTTTCATTAAATACCTTAAAACCCTGTGATGTCATTACTAGATCTCCATGCATCTCTAAGCAATGTAGGCAGACCATGACTGGTGGGAGGGATTGGGTGTTCCTAGGCAGACTATTTAAATGCAGACTGCCCTATGCAATGCCATGTGATGCCGAGTCTCCGTGACTTAAAGAACTGAAATCCAATAAATGAAGGGGATAGGCCAAGGACAGTCAGGCTGGGGAGGAAAGGGTTAGATAACGCTGGATAGAGGTTTTAAAATAGCGTAGGGAGGGGTTAAAACCCCTCTGCCGGGTTGTTTTCTGCGGTCTGTGTCCTGTTGGGAAGATCTCTTAATTTCCGGTCTTGGAGAACCAACAGGAATTGAGAGGAAATCTCCAACAAGCGAGAGGATTCTCCATCTTAGATAGGTGTCACCAATGGAAGATTGCCCATGTTTCTTGTTGACAATGCTCAGCAGGAAAAATAGGGGGAGGAATCTCCCCCGAGGAGGACACAGACTGATCAAAAAGGAGGGTCCAAAAAAAAGTTCCCTTTATGTACACATAACTGGTTGCCAAATCTGTAGTGATATGAAAGCCAAATCAGACCTAATGAGAAGCGAGGGGTTTCCTCAAATTGAGCGAAACGACCCTCTCACACAGTTGTCAATGAAAACAATGGAAATGCTCTGTATGCTCCTTTGCAGCTACTGCCAAATGCTCAGTGCCTCCAGAAATACAGAAGCATGTGACCTCCTCCCATGACAGAGCAGATTACGCTGTAGCTCCCTGCAAGCTTAGATACCTGGTATTTTGCAGCGGCTGCAACATAGGAAGAAATGGTGGGAAGTCTGGTAAAACTACGTTGTGGGAGAGGCCTTAAAGAGATCCTGTCACTTTGGTCTGAAAGGAAGAAGCGATAGATCTCTTTATAGCAGGGGTCTCAAACCTGCGGCCCTCCAGCTGTTGCAGAACTACAAATCTCATCATGCCTCTGCCTATGGGAGTCATGCTTGTAACTGTTTAGCCTTGCAATGCCTCATGGGAATAGTTCTGCAACAGCTGGAGGGCCACCAGTTTGAGACCCCTGGTTTATAGAAAATTGGCCATGAGAGCAATCTGTAAGCAGACAGTTGCTACCTTTATCTGAAAACTAGAGCCGACTGGCTGTCATGCTGATCCAATATCTTCAATACTTTCTGGGTCAATGATTCACAGAAAGTATAGAAAGATAAAGAATTCAGTCTTTTCCTGACTTGAATGTAATGTACGCTTTGTTCTGGGTTTGGGAAACTGGCACCAGACACAGCCAGAAAACTAGCATTTTCAGAAGGGAGTCAGCAATAGTAACCATCCTTTCCATTTCTCTCACCACAGATGCACTTTATAAAAAAAACATTTGTTGAATATGACAGATCAAGGGTTGATCACCAATGCCGTTTGTCCCCAGTCTACACTAACTGCCCCACAAAAACCGCAGACTACGAGAAAATCGAAAAAAGACAGGAAGTTGTTTTCCGAATGAAGGCTGCTAGGGGGAAATAAATATTTAACTCACACTGGTATGCTCATGAGACAGAAATGTATCCAGTTATATAAAAAGTATCTACATTATGTAAATGTATCCAAGCGTGATATCACATGACACAGTATCACCCACACACAGAAAAAAATACAAACTTCGAAAGTAATTCCACCTTTACACCAAAAATTTCAAGAATTCCAAATACCTTCCCCACCAATCAATGCTGCACTCATCTGCTGTGCGGATAATCTTTTACCACCCACGTCTGCTAGTGTACTGATCCATACACTTTTATACCGACTGGTTTTCCGGCTTTTGTGGGCAGCATAAAATAATTGGCACAGCAGATAAGTGCAGCGATGACCGGTGTGGTGGGGAGGGTGTTTGTAATTCTTCTTTAAAATTTGTGATGTAAAGCTGGAAATACCTTATAAAGTAAAGGTAGTCTATATGGAACATAAATCCAATGTTCATAAGAGAGAGAAAGCCAAGTGATCAAGCCTTGCAGCTCAGGAGGAGACTAGTGAGGAGCGTTTCTACAACTATAAATATCAAAGCACCCTAAAGGGCACACCGACATGGAGTTACAAGCCTTCTCTAATGTATAAAACAATAGTAATGCACTCACAGGTACAAATCTTTGTACAGCTTACGTGAAGGTAGTGGTGTGACAAAATCAGGAACCACCACTTGTGGCCATCAATGTTGGTATCCAGCAAAAGCAGAGCAATGGGTCCACTGCTTGGAAAGCACACAAAGCCACCGTTGTGAAGTTGGTTTGAACCTGTGAGAAGAAGACTTTCTACACTATGCTCTTTCTTGTGCTTTGATATTTTACAACTGAACTTAGCCTAGATTGCAAACATACCCCAACATATGGACGCTCGTGGCTCCACATAATATACAAGTTCAAATTGCTTTCTTTAGTAAAATGTTCTTATGTACAAAGCAGTGGTTCTGATCTGCGGAAGTCTCTGTATTGATGTCCAACATGAGTAACTGGTCTTTTAGGATAGCAGACATAAGGCACAGGGAGGACTTGCAGACTGGCCTTTTCTGACCGGTAGATCATTCCACATTCTTGTACTTTGTAAACAGGTTATATAAAACTCTCAGTGTCGACTTCAGGTCCAGGTTAACAATGTCTGGAAAGAGAGAAAAACAGAAACAGCTTACACTTTATAGACCATCCCTGGCATTCAATAGCTATAAAGTTATTTAAAAAAACAAAACAACACTATTATGGAGAACTTGTCAGGTCTCAAGATATAAACCTGCCAGTACCCTGCAACAATTGCCTTCAGAAGTCATGACAAAATGTGAAAATTTTCAAGGGGTATGAATGCTTTTTCAAGGCACTATACTTTAATGACTGCTGAAATAAAATGGTAGTCAGTTTTCAGGCAGGTCAGACCTGACCCCTAGACCTGAGAGGAAGGAGTTGTGGAGCACAGTCACCATGCATCACCACTGAACAGGGAACAGAGCCTGCATATGTAACAAAAGAGGTCTCTCTCATGTACACATAATAAATATATTATATAGTAACCTGGGGGACAGGTAGCAGGTACAAAAGCTCCCTGGGATGAGCAGGCACAGATACCAAGTCCATTGGATCAGTGAAAACACAGTGTGGTTTATTGGTGCTATATACAAAGTCAATGACAGGTGCTGTACAGTGTGCAAAAACAAAACAGAAAAAAAATAGCTAAACAAAAGCCTAGCCGTGTCTCGGCTCTAACTATAAAAAGGTATTTACAAGCCCTCACTACCAGGCTGAACAAGCCTACCGCTTGCTAGCTTCCACATCAACTGATTAATACGTTTTACCAACCTTCTTGCTCTCACAGACCAGCGTTGTCTGTGTTTCCCAGGCAGAGCAAAGGCTGTCTGCTCAGGTGAGCTTTTATTAACCTGGGGGAGAGAACCAACACCTGAAGTGGATCCTGGCTCAGAGATCCCTGAATGTATATGAGAGGAGCCTGGGAGATGTATAAACCCCGAACAGGACTTTCCCAGGCTCTCTCTGGGACGCTCTGCCACACATCCTCCCCCCTTGTTTCAACCCCAGGGTTGGAACACCTGTAGCCCAACAGGAGTGAACACGGGATAGGGCATATACATTTCCCATCTCCACACCTGGCCTGTGTTTTACCGTAAAGGCGTGTAGCGATACCTTCAGCTAAGAGGGCCGCAGATTTAGTTTGGGCCCTGAAGACAGCTCCGCCAACCCCCGGCAATTTACTCGACCCCCTTCTGGCACAGTTAGTCTAGGGCAATATAATTATATATATATATATATATATATATATATATATATATATATATATATATATATGTATGTATGTATATATATGTGTGTGTGTGTGTGTGTGTATATATATATTATGCTCTATGGTTAAATTCAGACACCAATGCAGTGATAGAAGAATAAAGGGATTTTTATAACAGCTTACCTGTAAAATCCTTTTCTTGGAGTACATCACGGGACACAGAGCGACTTAGTCATTACTAATGGGTTATATAGATTACCTTCAGGTGTTGGCACTGGCCAATTCCAAACCGGAAGTACCCTCCCCTATATAAGCCCCTCCCACCCGGGAGCACCTCAGTTTTGTAGCCAAGCAATAAGTGTCCCAAAAAGAGGGGTGGGAGCTCTGTGTCCCGTGATGTACTCCAAGAAAAGGATTTTACAGGTTATAAAAATCCCTTTTTCTTTTTCGTACATCACGGGACACAGAGCGACTTAGTCATTACTAATGGGACGTCCCAAAGCAATGCCAAATGAGGGGAGGGATACATAAGCTGGGCGCCATCAGGCATGAGGCTCTTTTGCGGCCTGCAACACACTGCGCCCAAAGGCGACATCCTCCCGACTTCTGACGTCTACCTGGTAGAATCTAGTAAACGTGTGTACTAAGGACCATGTTGTGGCCTTACAGTACTTGAGCCAGGGAGGCTTGGTGATGCACTGCCCATGAAGTTCCAACTGCTCTTGTGGAGTGCGCCCTAACTTTGAACGGAGGCGGTCTCCTTTTCAAGCCATAGGCTTGTATTATGACCTGTCGAATCCACTTGGCTAAAGTAGATTTTTGATGCTGCCTGACCCTTTCTGGGGCCTTCCGGCAGAACAAACAAAGTATCCGTTCTACGAATCTGAGCAGTGGCTTTAAGATAAGCTTTAACTGCTCTTACTACATCCAAAGAATGCAATAACTTTTCCTCTACCGAACTAGGTTTGGGGAAAAAGGAAGGAAGAACCACATCTTGGTTCAAATGGAACCTCGATACCACCTTAGGAAGAAGGCTGGATGAGGACGTAATACTACTCTGTCCTTATGGATAACCAGATATGGCTCCTTACAGGACAAGGCGGCTAATTCCGATACTCTTTTAGCCGAACAAATGGCTACTAAGAAAATCAATTTCCTGGTGAAAAGAACCAAGAAAATGTGCCGCAATGGTTCAAATGGTTGTTTCTGTAGAACCGACAGAACCAGGTTTAAGTCCTATGGATATATGGGAATACTAACCGGAGGGCTAATACGCATCACTCCTTGTATGAAAGCTTTGATTAATGAATGCAAAGCCAAGGGCCTTTGAAAAAAAAATATTGACAAGGCCATCTGACCCTTGATAGTACAAGCTTCCTATGTACAGCCCACTGTAGGAAGTCCAGAATCCTACCTATTACGTACTTACGTGGATGCCATTTCCTGGCCTCACCCCACGTGATGTACGTCTTCTAGATCCTATAATAGATCTGCCTGGATACCGGCTTCCTGGCATTGATCATGGTAGATACCACAGGATTAGAGAGCCCTCTCTTTTTTAGAATGTGGGCTTCTATAGCCAGGCCGTCAACCTAGGGCTGGTAAGGAAGGGTAGTATATCGGTCCTTGCGAAAGCAGGTCCGGACGATGTGGGAGGGTCCAAGGACTTCCCACTGACATTTTTACAATCTCCGCGTACCATGCCCTTCGGGGCCACGCTGGAGCCACCAGAATCACTGGTTTCTTTTCTACCCTGATTCTGCGGATTAATCGCGGTGGGAATGCATATATCAGCTTGAACTGATCCCAAGGGAACACTAGGGCATCCGAACCGCAAGCTAGGGGATCCTTTGTGCGAGACACAAATCTGTCCACCTTTGCGTTGAATCTGGATGCTAGCAGATCTACATCCGGTGTTCCCCACCGCTGGCATATTGCCTGGAAAACCTCGGGGTGAAGAGACCATTCCCCCGGGCATAATTGCTGGCGACTTAAAAAAGTCCGCTCTCCAATTTTCCACTCCTGGGATGAAAACCGCGGATATGGCTGTGACATACCTTTCTGCCCATTCCAGGATGCATTTCGCTTCCCTCTGGGCTGCACGACTCCTGGTGCCACCCTGGAGATTGATATATGCCACTGCTGTGGCATTGTCTGATTGAATTCTGACAGGTGACCCTTGGAGTTTGGATGTCCATGCTACTAGGGCATACCGGGCTGCTCGTATCTCTAAGAGATTGGTGGGCAGGGCCTTCTCTGCTTCTGACCACTTGCCCTGGAGAGACCATTGCTCCAGTACTGCCCCCCAGCCTATGAGGCTGGCAACTGTAGTGACCACCTTCCAAGAAACCGGACTGAAGGGTTTCCCTTCCCAGATTCTGGGGCACCAACCACCAATGGAGGCTCTTGCGAACGGAAGGGGACAGGGACATTGGTAAGTCTAAAGCCTGAACTTTTTTGTTCCAGGCTGACAGTATGGCCCTCTGCAAGTTCCTTGAATGGAATTGACCGTAGGGTACCGCTTCGAATGAAGCCACCATTTTTCCCCAGCAGCCTTATACACAGGCGTATGGATGGTTTTTCTTTTTTGTACCCACTAAGTGGGTCAAATCTTTCAAAGACGACACCTTCTCTGGAGGTAAGAAAATCTTTCTCTGATTTGAATCCAGTCTTAGCCCCCAAGTATTCCAGGCTTTTGACTGGTTTTAGGGCTGACTTGTCTCGGTTGATAATGCAACCGTGAGATTCCAGATACTTGATTATCTTGTGAACGACCACTTCTAGTTTTTTTCACTGAGTGGTCTATCAGCAACAAGTCGTCTAGATATGCCATTATCGTTACACCTTGTGTTCCTAGTTTGG
Source organism: Rana muscosa (assembly GCA_029206835.1). Lineage (NCBI taxonomy): Eukaryota > Metazoa > Chordata > Amphibia > Anura > Ranidae > Rana > Rana muscosa. Next base: position 202,829,837 of record CM055118.1, read on the forward strand.
CCAATCGTAGGGCCAGAATTTTTGTGAACACTCGTGGTGCCGTGGCCAGACCGAAAGGTAAGGCTCTGAACTGAAAATGGCGCCTTTCTACTGCAAGGCGTAGAAATTTCTGGTGGGCCGGACAGATGGGAATATGCAAATAAGCATCCCTTATGTCGATCGAGGCTAACCATTCCTGCCCTTGTAGGGCGGTGGCCACCGATCGGATCGACTCCATCCGAAAAAAATCCTGATATGTAGGAACTTGTTTAGCCCTTTTATATTCAATATGGGCCTCATGTCCCCATTTGGTTTGGGGACTGTGACAAGGTTCGAGTAAAACCCGAACCCGTTTTCTTTCAAGGGAACCTTCATGATTACCCTTGGGGCAATAGTTGCTCTAGTGCCAGAAGGAGGGATCCACTCTTCTGGGGATCGCTTGGCACGTTTGACCTTATAAAATGGGCAGGAGGAATGTCTTTTAACTCCAGCCTGTATCCCAGACTTACTGCGGGGATCACCCATCTCTGATGGTGTCCCGCCAGGTCTCTGTGAACAACTGAAGTCTTCCCCTCACCCGACTGAGTGGGGGCAACCCTTCATGACTTAGGGGGAGGTTTTGTACCTCTCTTGACCCAGGGTTTCTTGATACCCTGTGATTGTCCCTGATTTCTGCCCCCTGGATTTGACCGCGGAGGCCGTCGGAACTGTTTCACAGCCGATGTGCCAGGGACTGGAGAAGTAGGCCTCTTAAAAGAAGGACTTCTACCCTTGTTCTTAACCGGTAAGAGTGAACTTTTACCGGCAGAAATTTTCTGGATAAATTTGTCCAGATCTTCTCCAAATAAGCGTTCTCCATGAAATGGGAAGCTAACCAGCAGTTTTTTACAGGGAGCTTCAGCAGACCAGTTTTTGAGCCACAGAAGCCTACGCATATGTACTATAGACAGCGTAAAGCGGGAGGCCTGTTGGATTGTATCCTTTATGGCGTCCACCGCAAAACACAAGGCTCTAGGCAGGTCAGCTAGGGCAAGAGCCTGCTGATCTGGTGAGTCCCTTAAGACTTGTTTCAACTGATCTTTCACTGCTTGGCAGACTCCAATCACTGCTACCGCAGGTTGTGTCACCATGCTTGCTGTAGAGAAAGCAGATTTTAGTAAAGACTCCAATTTTTTATCTATTGGGTCTTTGACATTGGAACATTATCTACTGGACATGTCAGTGATTTGTTAACAGAAGAGATGGCTGCGTCCACTGTAGGGACCCTCCATTTTTTTATGAACTTATCCTCCATGGGATAGATCACCGGAAATCTCTTGGGGGGAGCAAATATTTTATCAGGATGCTCCCAATCCTGGTAAATAAGCCCTTCTAATAAAGGGTGGATTGGGAAGGAACAGACAGCCTGGGGAGATTTTAGCGACCCCAGCGAGGAAACCGTAGTGGATGGTGGTTCCGCCAGAGGCATTTTAAATGCTGATCGGACCATATTAGTCAGAGACTGAACCCATAATCTTTCAGCCTGAGATGCTGAGAAAGGTTCTTCCACTGTTGATTCCTCCATAACTGAATCAACCTCATCCTGATCCCCTTCAGGTAGGTCGATCTCTGTGTGGGGCTGTTCCTCCACTAACAGGCACTCTGAAGGAGGAGACGGAGATCGGACGCGCTTTTCCTGAGACAGGGAAGCAGCAATCAATGCTGTTAATCTCTCTTCCAATCCTCCCAGAGTTGAGGATAAAACCTCCTCTGTTATATACAGGAGCAGGTGGACTGGGGACAGCCGCAGCACCAGGCATTCCTGCGGGGTTTCTACGGCTACTGACCTCTGAATTCTCAGGGGAGATTGGTGCAGTACAAGCATGCCCAATATCCTCAGAGCCCGATGGAGACCCCTTTGGCTTCCTGGAAGATCTATTTCCGGAGCGTCTGGACGACATATCCTTTAAGCACAAAGCTGAGGTATTCCCGTCGTCATACACCAATTTTGCTGGTAATAATCTAACACAGGTGCTGCTATATACCAGCTGGTGTCCACTAAAGTGCCTTTCTATGGGGATGCCTGCATCAACCGCCTCTGTGCAACCGCCTCTGTGTGCCACTGTTTGTTGCTAGCTCTGTTTGCATCCAGCTGACACTTGTACTGTGTCCTTTAACTATGCTGGGACGCCCGCACATGCGCAGAAGCGCCGCGGCGCGCATCGAGCGTCATCCACCCGCCCCTTTTTTTCATAGGAGGCGCGTGCACGCGCCCGCGCGCGCGCCCGTGCGCCATTGGCGCCCTTTTCGAAATCAAACAGGGGACTAGGAGCCAGGGCCCTTTTTGCCGGAGGGCCTGTGCGGTGGATGAGCGCAGCAACAGGGCAGAGGAAGTGGATTCCCACAGAGAAACTGGAAAATGGACTACAGCGGCCTCTAGTGGTTTAACACAGGTACCGCGGTCCCTTTTTTTTTTTTTTTCTTGACTACTATTAAAATTTTACATTTTCAGTAGTTACAGGCAAACACAGATATTTAGCGGGAATACCGTTAGGTAACAGACAGAAAGACAAATTAGGGTTGGGGGTCCCCCAATAGAACCAAGTTCCTGGGGGCCCCCACTTACCTGATCCCCGCCGCAGGACTTTGTTTGGTCCACAGAAGTCCAAACTTCACCTATCACGGCAGGCATTGTAATTAAACCTTCAGGGACCGGGTTCCCAAGGATTCCACTCCCCTGGACCTGTATAGCACCCTGCACAGACAACATCTTGGTCGTGGGTATGACCAGAGCTCTGGATCCCAGGGTCCAGTCCTCCTAAGAGAAGCATTACAGGCAAAACCTTGCTCTTCTGCTGCAAGGCCCGGGTACCGACCGTTTAGCTATGAAGCTTTTTTGGTGGGATCCGGAACAGCTTACTAAGGCCCAAAAGAACCTGTACGCAAGCCCAGTGAAAACACATGTTACTCTTTGGCCAACACCTTAGACACTGGCAAAAAACTGAGGTGCTCCCGGGTGGGAGGGGCTTATATAGGGGAGGGTACTTCCGGTTTGGAATTGGCCAGTGCCAACACCTGAAGGTAATCTATATAACCCATTAGTAATGACTAAGTCGCTCTGTGTCCCGTGATGTACGAAAAAGAAAACGAGTTTACTTTCTACTGGCAATAAAATCAACAGTTATAACAAATCACAGGAATATCTCTGCAGAGCCCTGCAGCAATAGGTACACTACAACTAGTAAGATATGGCGCACACGCGCCACGTGTAACAGTACTTCACTATGCGCCCTATGGCGCAGCAACTAAATAATCTATCTAGATGGCCAGGCCTGACCATATAACTCAGTCTCTAGGGGGGGTAAAATTATTCGCATGCAGTCTTTAAACGGTGGTGCACATTTCAGGAACACATTTGTAATCCAAGGGAAAGAAAATGCCAACACAGTACACTCCACTAGAGATCCGTTTGACTCAGTTCAGCTATGGACCTCCAGGGGAGGGGAAACTGAAATAGGAACTGGTGGGCCACGGCAGTCTGTAGAGCTAACAATGGTATACAGTATTTGTGGATTGAGCATGTGCTCGCTCACCCCTCCGGACGTGATCCCAGTCCGGGAACTTCCACCTGCTGTGTCTCCACACACAGCGTCTGCAGCGGTCTGGTCTCCGGCTCAGCAGTGGTTGAGGAAACCGAGTCAGATGCCACTCAGGCTCGTGATGGGGTGGAAGGCTCTTTTGGGTAGCAGCGCAAGGCCCCAGGCTTCAGGCCTTGCACCACAGCGGATCCGCACAGGACGATCTCTCCACTGAAGTCTCGTGTCCCAAAGAAGCCAAGCGCAGCCTCGCCTTCTCCTTATATAACCCCACCCATGAGTCTCTGGGGTGGAAACATTGCATCCTGGGTACCGAATGGGGTTCTGGGTAAGGTAGTTCTGAGAGTCTTAAAAAGGAGACCCCGCTACAGGCGTAATCTTGTAGGGCCAAAAACCACCGGTTCACCCGCCTATTAGTCTCCTTCTTTTGGGCCATCCATTTTAGGGGAGCATGGTCAGTTATCAACTCAAACTGGCGCCCCAACAAGTAGCACCTGAGCGCGTCCACGGCCCACTTTATGGCGAGACATTCCTTTTCAATGACTGCATACTTTTTTTCATGGTCATTGAGCTTTCTGCTTAAGTACACCACAGGGTGTTCTTCCCCATTGTGTACCCGTGATAGTACTGCCCCGATACCAACATCAGACGCATCCGTCTGGACCAAAAAGTTTTTGGAGAAATCAGGGGAGTATAGGATTGGCTGTGCACAAAGAGCCTTCTTCAGGACTTGAAAAAACTCTTCTGCTACTGGAGACCATTTCACCATTACGGAGTCTTTCCCTTTCGTAAGGTCTGTCAGTGGGGCAGCTATAGTTGCGAAATTTGGGATAAATCTTCTATAGTACCCCGCAATGCCAAGAAAGGCCCTGACCTGCTTTTTGTTTGCAGGACGTGGCCACTCCTGGATGGCTTCTATCTTATTCACCTGGGGCTTTATGACACCCCGGCCAATAGTGTAGCCCAAATACTTGGCTTCCTCTAGCCCAATGGCACATATTTTTGGATTTGCCGTAAACCCTTCTTTGAAGAGGGAATCCAGAACAGCCTGGACACGGGGCAAGTGAGACTCCCAGTCAGTGCTATGCACCACTATGTCGTCCAGATAGGCTGCAGCATACTGTCGGTAAGGTTTTAGGGTCCTGTCCATAGCCCTCTGAAATGTTGCAGGGGCATTTTGCTACCCAAAAGGCATTTTCTTATACTGAAACTACCCCTCCGGGGTCACAAACGCAGTCTTTTCTTTGGCACTACCAGTCAGGGGTATTTGCCAATATCCTTTGGTCAAGTCCAAAGTGGTCAGATAACGGGCCTTGCCAAGTCGGTCTATAAGCTCGTCTACCCTGGGCATTGGGTATGTGTCAAATTTTGTTACCGCATTAAGCTTTCTGAAGTCGTTACAAAACCTCCAAGTGCCATCCGGTTTTGGGACCAATACAATGGGGCTAGACCAGTCACTATTGGATTCCTCAATAACATCTAGCTCCAACATCCTTTTAACTTCCTCACCGATGTCGTTTCTTCTAGCTTCGGGAATTCGGTATGGTTTGAGCTTGACACGGACCCCAGGTTCAGTAACAATATCATGCTGAACTGCTGAAGTCGTGCCAGGCAACTCTGAACACTTCTCTTTATTCCTCATCAGGAACTCTCTAGCTTCCTGTTTCTGGGAACATGACAGGGTGTCTGGAATCATGACCTCAGGGATCAGAGGGGATTCAGTACCCTTAAGGGTTACCGGGAGAGACCTCGCAGTTAATGCCAGTTTAGGACTTCCGGTTCCGGTGCCGCATGGAGTAGCTGCTTTCTCCTCAGCTCCCGCAGTGCGACCCAAAAACCGGCATAGAAAACCAGCCCAGCAAGCCCCGCAATCCTACAGCCTCCTCGGGACTCCCCCACACATACATGGACCGTTTTGTGCTCAAAAACGGCACTCGTTTACAAACGGCCGCACCGATCCCCGCGGCCCAGCCGCAAATCGAGGCCCCGGCTTCGGCCTTCCCGGTCCCCCTAGTGGATGCCCCGGACATGGAGGTGAGCGGATGCTCGGCCCCCCTCCCTCTCAAGGTGTCTCCTCAGCATCCCAGGATGGGGATAATAACATAGAGCGCATAGCTCAGGCTGTGGCAGCTCTCCTCACCCCCACAATAGCTGCCTCTGTGGAGAGAGCAGTCCATGCAGGAATGCAACAGATTAAAGCACAACTGGGGGAGCACAGCACTAGATTGAATGAACTGGAGCATCGTTTATCTAATGTTGAAGAAGAGCTATACCAAGCTCAGGCCACTGAACAGGCCCAAGACAAAACAAATCAGTATATTCTACAAAAGCTGGACGATTTGGAAAACAGATCCAGAAGGTCCAATTTGCGCTTTGTGGGTGTCCCTGAATCTTTACAAGCAGCTGCCCTCACTGAATTCTGCGCCAGACGTGTACCTGAAGCCCTAGGCCTCTCAGGCCCCTGCTCAGTGGAACGGGCGCACCGCATGGGGACTTTCAACACTGATCGTAAGTCTCCTCGGCCGATCATTGCTAAATATCTGAACTATGCTGACAAAACCACCATTCTACAGAAATTCCGTCAATCCAGATCTCTCCAAATCGACGGCGTGAGGGTCCTGATTTTTGCTGACTATTCCATTGAAGTATCAAAAAAGAGAAAAGCTTTCCAGCATATATGCACGGAACTGTACCAACGCCAGGTTAAATTCACCCAGGCCTTTCCCGCTACACTCCGTCTCAAGGCCCCCAACGGCGATCAGCTCTCCTTCCAGGATCCCTCCGATGCAGCGGCCTTCATACGTACACTTCACGCGGGTCCGCACCCGAGCCCCACTTCATGGTCTGCACCACTTAACCGCCCTCTGGACCAAAGTAGCCCACGTAAAGACTCTCCAAAACGCTTCAGGCCATCCGGCACGGATCATCAGCCCCCTTCTCCGCACTAACACAGTTAACGTAAACTCAGGTTTTTTATCCTCTTTGGGCACACTAGGCTACCCCACGAGTTTATCTCAGGCAGCATCTTTTCTAACCTATGTTTACCTCCTTTTGCCGTTACAATCGCCAACTTTATGGTGGGCCAATTCATGTCGTTATGTTGTATGTTATTATATTATGCTCTGATCGTTCTTTTTCCTCTTTTTTTTTTTTTTATTGAGCCCAAGGTTCCCAGACATTGCCCCAAATGATTTCACTGTCTATTACCTTCATCTCCTCCCATACACGTCCCAGCTGTTCCTGTTATTTTATAGATGCATGGGCTCATATATGCCGCTCTACATGGGTCTGCATTGGGAGCTTGCTTACACAGTGACTCCATGCGGAAAAAAGTGAAGTTCTTCCAGTTTGCATTCTTGTTTTTGCTTCCTGTTTGTACCTCTCCGCACCTCCCCCCTCCTCCCTCTCACCCCTTTCCCCCCGCGCACACACACCACCAGGCACTCAGACACCAACCATCTATCATGAGTACTATACTCTTCCCCGAAACTTAGCAGTAGCATCTCACCACACAATACCCAGAGATAATCATACACCAATGGCCCAAGCCCCCTTAACGATTCCCTCACTATGAAAATTGTTTCCTGGAACGTAAAGGGACTCAGGTCCCCTAATAAAAGAATAAAGATCCTTCGGCACCTCCAAAGACTTAAAACTGACATTGCTCTACTCCAGGAAACTCACCTATCCGCCCCCGATTTCCATCGTATGAAAAAGCTTTGGGTAGGCACGGTTCTCGGCTCTGAAGCCGTTGGACGCAAAGCAGGGGTCCTCATCTTGATACGTAAAACCCTCCCTTCTACGGTCGTGGCTGTCGATTCTGACAGTCAGGGCCGTCTTCTCTCCGCACACCTTCAAATAGGGACGAGGGATCTTATGGTCTCCAACATATACGCTCCTAACAGCCCAGGTAGGCAGTTCTTTGGAGAACTATCTTCCTCGCTACTCCGGCGCCCACATTTCCCACACATAATTGGCAGAGACTTCAACACCATTCTACACTCGATAGATGACAGATCCTCTCCCAAACGCCTACAAAACACATATGCTTCCGGCGATCTGACACTCTTCGCATCTACTATAGAATCCCTTTGCCTCCAAGACGTATGGCGCCTCCTACACCCGGCTGATAGGGAATTCACTTTCTATTCTAACCCACACAACATTTTCACTAGAATCGATTACATCTTCTGCTCAGACAATCTGGTCCCGATGATATCCAATGCTGATGTCCACGATATCGCCATTTCTGATCACGCCCCCATCTCGGTGACACTAGATAGCCCCGACATTCACCCCAACCCCAAAATCTGGCGTTTCCCTTCCTACCTCCAAAATAATACTGACTTCCAGCAGTACTTGGAGAAGGCTTGGTCGGAATTCTCCATTGCTAATGCACCACACTCTGACGACCCAAATCTCTTTTGGGAAGCTGGCAAAGCCTTTCTCAGGGGTCGAGTCATTTCCTATGCAGCTTCATTCAAGAGAAACACTCTGGCAAACTACAAATTGGCCAGTTCTAGGCTACACCAGGCACAACGCTCTTTATACTCCATGGACTCACCAGACAATAGGAAACAGTGGCACTCAGCTAAGAGGGCCTTTGACACATGGGCCGACACCCTCGAACTGACAAAACAGGCACATATGGATGCCACCCTCCATAAATATGGCAACAAAGCAGGAAAACTGTTAGCTAGGCTCTGCAAAGGCCCTTTCCGCCCGACCCACATAACCTCCTTACGAGACGCCTCGGGCATTGCCCACTCCACGCAGCAGGACATTAATAGAGTCATGTTACAATATTACTCCTCATTGTATGCTCTAGACCCTATAGACAAACTAAAAGCCCAATCCTTCCTCGAGAATGTTGTCATGCCTACGGTAACCCCCTCCCAACTTGAGACCCTGAACGCACCCATAACCCTCTCCGAAATATCTACTACCATCAACAATCTAGCACCCTCTAAAGCCCCAGGTCCCGATGGCTTCACAGGCGAATTCTATAAGACCTTAAAAACGATTTTAGAACCCACTCTCCATAAAGTTTACTGTGGTATTTGGTCTGGCGGCCCTTATCTACCCACGGGGAATCACGCCATCATCAAATTACTATACAAGAAGGGGAAAGACCCCCAAGAACCAGGCTCTTACCGACCCATATTACTGCTGAATCTGGATGTCAAAATCCGCTCTAAAATTATAGCCAACAGACTAGTCGACATCTTACCCTCTCTAATACACCCTGCCCAATCAGGATTTGTGAGAGGTAGAACAGCCACCCTAAATATTCGAAAGGTAATGATGGCCCTAGAATATGCCAAATCTAATCTGGGGGGGGACCACGCTATCATCACTCTGGACGCGGAGAAGGCCTTTGATAATGTCAGCCTTGAATGGCTATCTCTGGCCATGTCGAAAATGGGGTTTACTGGGCCCTTCTCCCATCTCATTGACGCCATGTACGCCTCTCCTGCGGCCAGGCTGGTGGCAGCGGGTCTCCTCTCGGACGATTTCCGCCTCCATAAGGGCACCAGACAAGGCTGTCCCCTATCCCCACTTCTTTTTAACATTGGCTTGGAACCTCTGTCCAGACACTTAATCCAGAATGCCCCTCTTCATGGCATCAAGGCGGGCTCCCACGAACTGCGCACATCACTCTTCGCTGATGATGTACTCATATTCTCAGCGAAGCCCTCCTCCGACATGTCCACGATCAAAACGATTTTCGATGAATTCAGGTTGTGTTCAGGCCTCCGTATAAACTATGGTAAGAGTGAAATCCTCCCCTTAGGCATTCTATCTAATCCACTCTGGGCCCTCCAATCACCCTTCACGGTCGCAAAATCCCACATTACCTACTTAGGAATCAAAATAGGGAAAATACCCTCATCCATATACCACCTCAATTACCCACCCATAATCACAAAAATTACACACGAATTGGAAAACTGGATGGACCTGCCCCTCTCGCTCCTGGGAAGATGCCACCTGGTGAAAATGGTCAGTTTTGCGCGATTATTATACCCACTCCAAACTATACCTTTGCTCCTCCGCCACAAAGATACAAAAACCCTCAACAAGGCCATATCTAAATTCATCTGGCAAGGCAAACGACCACGCATAGCATTCGCAAAACTATTTCTTCCCAGACGCGAAGGGGTATCAGCCTTCCAAATATCAGAGCTTATAACTTGGCGTGCCTACTGAGGATAGGACTCGACTGGATATCCCAGTGCTCCCGGTACTCGAACTACTCCTTAGAATCTATAATGGCTCAACCCTTTTCCCTGGCGGCACTACTCCACTGCAAATGGAAATCTGTCCCACCTCTACTCCAACATAATCTCCTGCTGCGGGACACTGCTATAGCATGGCGAGAGGTTAGGAAGAGCCTCAAACTTTCCCCTTTCATGTCCAGATACCTACCAATACAAGGGAACCCCAGCTTCCCACCCGGATTGGAAAACAAAGCCTTTTCCATCTGGCTACGGAAAGGCCTCACAAAGTTCTCTACTCTATGCAATGTGGAAACTGGGCGCCCTCTCAATTTCTCAACCATAGCCAAGACCTTCTCACTCCCCCAATCCCACATTTTTCATTTTGGGCAATGCATCAGCTTTTTGAAGGACTCATGAGAGGAGAGTAAACGATTTAAAACTAGCCTTCATGGACCAACTGCTCCTGGATACTTCCTATACCATCTCAGATATTTACAAACCCTTTCTCCAAAAGACCACCCCTACACTGGCATCTTCCTCAGCAGCTAACTGGAAAAGGGATTTCCCGGAGGCGGAGCTGGTAGACAAACTTCTACAAGGACTCAACAAAGTCCACCAACTGATTCCTAATGAATCATGGAGAGAAACCCAATTAAAAATCCTTCACCGTGCTTACATACCTTTTCTCTCAGACAAAAAGAACCCGGGCAACGCCAATTGCCCTCTCTGCCAACTCCCAAGACCCACCCTAACTCATCGTTGTGGTCATGTTCATACATATCCACCTTCTGGGACCAAGTCATATCCTACATATTTGATGTAACCCTGCTGAAACTGCCCAAGGACCCTTTGCTCCTCATCTTCGGGCATTGGGATCCTCTGCTGCTACCCTGGTCACCCAACGCCTACCCTCCTTGCCGGGACTGGTCTCTGATCTGCCTCTTAATAGCGAGAAGAACCATACTGAAAAATTGGACCATCCCCCTACATCCACACACCTCTCAAGTCAAACGTGAACTCCTGCAGCTACTCTATAAGGATAGACTTAACACTGACTTCGAACACAAAGGTTCCAAGGATCGCTTCTTCTCCAAATGGCAAGCTTTCATGGACTTGACATTATCCTTGGAGGAACGTAACAACTTTGACAAGTTCTCATACTCATACTTTGGGGCCCTCCCCCCACCTCCTCAAGGGTCGGACCCCCCCCCTCTGCAAATTAACCATCAAACGTACGCTGATCCTAAACATCTCCGATCGTTCACCAAGATGTCCACTACGTCATCATCGTTTCATCTTCTACTACCCCAACTACTGTGATTGATTATCTCGGGTCTCGGCTAATGCCTTGGTGCCATCTCCCCCCCCCCCTCCGACTTGGTGCGCACCCCCCCCCCTCTGCCCCAGTTCCCTCTTCCCTTCCTTTCCCTCCTAACAATTTTTTTTTTTTTTTTTTAATTATTTTACCTTGCAATCTCCGGACTTATCCACTACAGACTCCTTCCTGCTATCCATTATATGCAAGTTATTTTCTTGGTTTGTTGTATCTTATATCTTATCTACCCTTATACAGACTTGTGTTATGTTCTTCATATACTGTTTTTTAATCTGAATGAAAAAATTCAATAAAATCTTTTGAAAAAATGCCAGTTTATCCTTCCAGGGCTTTAACAGGTTTATGTGGTAAATCTGTTCGGGCTTCCTTTTACCTGGTTGATACACCTTGTAATTGACCTCCCCAACTCTTTCAATTACTTCAAAGGGTCCCTGCCACTTAGCCAGGAATTTGCTCTCAACAGTGAGAACTAACACGAGGACCCTGTCACCAGGTGAGAAAACACAAAGTTGGGCCCCCCTGTTGTATATTCTCTGTTGGGCTGCTTGGGCCTGCAGTAAATGTTCTTTTACCACCGGCATGATTGCTGCAATCCTATCCTGCATTTGAGCGATATGCTCAATGACACTTTTGTGAGGTGTCTGCTCCCCCTCCCAAGTTTCCTTGGCTATGTCTAAGAGTCCCCGAGGGTGTCTCCCATAAAGCAGCTCAACTGGAGAGTACCCCGTAGAGGACTGGGGAACTTCCCTGATGGCGAACATTAAGTAGGGTATCAGGAAGTCCCAGTTTTTCCCATCCTTGTCAACAACCTTTTTTAACATACTCTTTAATGTCTTATTGAAGCGTTCCACCAAGCCATCCGTTTGAGAATGGTACACTGAAGTTCGCAACTGCGTCACCTTAAATAACTTGCACAGCTCCCTAGTTATTCGTGACATGAATGGGGTACCCTGGTCTGTAAGGACTTCTCTCGGGACGCCAACCCGACTGAACACCATAAAACAGCTCTTTGGCAATGTTTTTAGCAGACGCAGTGCGTAAGGGAACAGTCTCAGGGTAACGGGTAGCGTAATCCATGATCACGAGGATATGTTGATGACCGCGGGCAGATTTGGGGAGTGGACCCACAGGGTCCATGGCAATCCTCTCAAAGGGCACTTCAATAATGTGCAAGGGCACTAACGGACTTCAGAAGTGAGGTTGGGGGGCTGACATCTGACACACAGGACAGGATTGACAATAATTCGATATTTTTCCGTATCCCAGGCCAGTAAAACCTGCCCAACACCCTTTCAGTGGTTTTCTCAACCCCTAAATGGCCTCCTAGCAAGTGCCCATGGGCAAGTTCCAACACCACCTGCCTGTATAGCTTAGGGACTACCAACTGTTCAACCACTTCATCATTAGTTTTACATACAAGCTACAGTAAATTCTCATTGCTGCAGAAATATAGAAAACAGGGCCTGTCCCCTGGTTCGACAGGTACCTCATTAATCACCATTACATTTTCCCAGGTCCTGGCAAGGGTAGGGTCTTCTCTCTGCTCCGTACCAAAATTTTCCTTATGCACATTAAGAGCGACAAACGCCAACGTAGGCTCAGATTCAGCAGACGGCTGTCCAGCTCTACTGGTTGTGGGGACTTCTTCAGGCTCCCCCAGCTCTCCTGCCATAACTGAAAAAGGATCACCCAGAGGGCCCTGAGAGGAGTCCCCTGAACTCACAATGTCAGTAATGGCCATGAGTTCTGGCTCTGCGACTGAGTCAGGTACTGCGACTGGGTCGGGACAATCCCACAGTTCCCAAAACTTAGCAAAGTCCCTACCAATGATAGCCTCATGCACCAAGTGGGGCACCAGTCCGACCAAATGGGTCACCGTATCTAAGCCAGTTTTAAACTGAACAGTGGCTATTGGATACTCGCGGGTATCCCCATGTACACAGATCACAGCAACTTTTTTTGGATGAAAATTCACAGTGTCAACCATCTCAGCTGTAACCAAAGTAACTAGACTTCCAGAGTCCAGCAAGGCCGTAATGGACTTATTATTAATAGTCACTTGACACATGTGTTTTCCCACATTTGGCACAGCAGCGCATGAAACAGCAGCAAACATAGACTGCCTTCTAAAAGATAGAATCACACTGCATTGGTTCATCTGTCAATGGACAGTTTGCTGCAACATGTCCCAGTTCTTGGCAACGAAAAACACCTGATGTTTCCCCAATTTGGTTTGCTGACAGGCAGTGGCTTCCCTTGTTTGGGCCGCCAAACTTCAGTCCTGGCACCAAAAATCCTCCCCCCTATTTCCTTGCCATGCTTACCACCCACTTCCCCTGGAACAGTATTACCGGTTGCCTGGGGAGACCGTGGCTTTGGGTGAAAAGTCCGTGCGGCTGTAGGGGTGGTGACCAGGTTCTCTGCAGCAAAGTACCTCTCAACGAGCTCCACCAGGTTGTCTGCCGACTTGGGGTCTCCTTAACTCACCCACCTTTGCAGGGGAATTGGTAGTGACCTCAGGAATTGGTCCATGACCACACGCTCCACTATTTGTGGCGCAGACAGGGACTCCGGCTGTAGCCATTTCCGCACCAGGTGGATCAGATCAAACATCTGCGATCTTGGTGGCCTCTTATCTTGGAAGAACCAGCTGTGGTCCCGCTGAGCTCGAACAGCCAAGGTGACACCGAGTCGCGCCAGGATTACCCACTTGACCTTCTCATAATCTCCCGCTTCTGCTAACTCCAGATCATAGTAGGCCTTCTGCGCTTCTCCAGAAAGTAAGGTGGCGATCAGCCCTGCCCACTGGGTTTGGGACCCAACCTTCCCTCTCAGCGGTCCGTTCAAATATTAGTAGGAAGGCCTCTGGATCATCTGCCGTCATCTTTGAAAGAAAGAGGGCTTGTCTCCAATATCCTTCATTATCGCAGGTGACCACTGTGCTAGCGTCTCCACATCCTCAGTCAGGGTTTTCCTATCCGCTTTTGCAACAGTGGCAAGCTGTTCAAACAGCCTCTTCGATTGCTCCTGTGTGATAGCGTTTGCTTGCTGCAATGCAGCGTTAGTTTGCTGTTGTGCAGCGTTGGATAAACAGCATTTGTTTGAGGATTTCCTCTATGTTGTCACTTTAGGTACTGGCCTTTTAAATAGTACTTACTACAGCTGGTCGCAATCTCCACCATATGTAACCTGGGGGACAGGTAGCAGGTACAAAAGCTCCCTGGGATGAGCAGGCACAGATACCAAGTCCATTGGATCAGTGAAAACACAGTGCTGTTTATTGGTGCTATATACAAAGTCAATGACAGGTGCTGTACAGTGTGCAAAAACAAACAGAAGAAAAAATAGCTAAACAAAAGCCTAGCCGTGTCTCGGCTCTAACTATAAAAAGGTATTTACAAGCCCTCACTACCAGGCTGTACAAGCCTACCGCTTGCTAGCTTCCACATCAACTGATTAATACGTTTTACCAGCCTTCTTGCTCTCACAGACCAGCGTTGTCTGCGTGTCCCAGGCAGAGCAAAGGCTGTCTGCTCAGGTGAGCTTTTATTAACCTGGGGGAGAGAACCAACACCTGAAGTGGATCCTGGCTCAGAGATCCCTGAATGTATAAACCCCGAACAGGACTTTCCCAGGCTCTCTCTGGGACGCTCTGCCACAATTATATATATATATATGTATATGTGTATAAAGGGATTTTTATAACAGCTTACCTGTAAAATCCTTTTCTTGGAGTACATCACGGGACACAGAGCGACTTAGTCATTACTAATGGGTTATATAGATTACCTTCAGGTGTTGGCACTGGCCAATTCCAAACCGGAAGTACCCTCCCCTATATAAGCCCCTCCCACCCGGGAGCACCTCAGTTTTGTAGCCAAGCAATAAGTGTCCCAAAAAGAGGGGTGGGAGCTCTGTGTCCCGTGATGTACTCCAAGAAAAGGATTTTACAGGTAAGCTGTTATAAAAATCCCTTTTTCTTTTTCGTACATCACGGGACACAGAGCGACTTAGTCATTACTAATGGGACGTCCCAAAGCAATGCCAAATGAGGGGAGGGATACATAAGCTGGGCGCCATCAGGCATGAGGATCTTTTGCGGCCTGCAACACACTGCGCCCAAAGGCGACATCCTCCTGACTTCTAACGTCTACCTGGTAGAACCTAGTAAACGTGTGTACCGAAGACCATGTTGCGGCCTTACATACTTGAGCCAGGGAGGCCTGGTGATGCACTGCCCATGAAGTTCCAACTGCTCTTGTGGAGTGCGCCCTAACTTTGAACGGAGGCGGTCTCTTTCTCAAGCCATAGGCTTGTATTATGACCTGTCGAATCCACTTGGCTAAAGTAGATTTTGATGCTGCCTGACCCTTTCTGGGGCCTTCCGGCAGAACAAATAAAGAATCCGTTCTGCGAATCTGAGCAGTGGCTTTTAGATAAGCTTTAACTGCTCTTACTACATCCAAAGAATGTAATAACTTTTCCTCTACCGAGCAAGGTTTGGGGAAAAAAGAAGGAAGAACCACATCTTGGTTCAAATGAAACCTCGATACCACCTTAGGAAGAAAGGCTGGATGAGGACGTAATACTACTCTGTCCTTATGGACAACCAGATATGGCTCCTTACAGGACAAGGCGGCTAATTCCGATACTCTTTTAGCCGAACAAACGGCTACTAAGAAAATCAATTTCCTGGTGAGAAGAACCAAGGAAATGTGTTGTAATGGTTCAAACGGTTGTTTCTGTAGAACCGACAGAACCAGGTTTAGGTCCCAAGGACATATGGGAATACTAACCGGAGGGCTAATACGCATCACTGCTTGTATAAAGGCTTTGACTAGTGAATGCGAAGCCAAGGGCCTTTGAAAAAATATTGACAAGGCCGAAATCTGACCCTTGATAGTACTCAAGGCAAGCTTCCTATCTACAGCCCACTGTAGGAAGTCCAAAATCCTCCCTATCACGTACTTACGTGGATGCCATTTCTTGGCCTCACACCACGTAATGTATGCTTTCCAGATCCTATAATAGATCTGCCTGGATACCGGTTTCCTGGCATTGATCATGGTAGATACCACAGAATTAGAGAGCCCTCTCTTTTTCAGAATGTGGGCTTCAATAGCCAGGCCGTCAAACCTAGGGCTGGTAAGGAAGGGTGGTATATCGGTCCCTGCGACAGCAGGTCCGGACGATGTGGGAGGGTCCAAGGACTCCTCACTGACATTTTTACAATCTCCGCGTACCATGCCCTTCGGGGCCACGCTGGAGCCACCAGAATCACTGGTTTCTTTTCTACCCTGATTCTGCGGAGTAATCGCGGTAACAATTGTGGCGGTGGGAATGCATATATCAGCTTGAACTGATCCCAAGGGAACACTAGGGCATCCGAGCCGCAAGCTAGGGGATCCCTTGTGCGAGACACAAATCTGTCCACCTTTGCGTTGAATCTGGATGCTAGCAGATCTACATCCGGTGTTCCCCACCGCTGGCATATTGCCTGGAAAACCTCGGGGTGAAGAGACCATTCCCCCGGGCATAATTGTTGGCGACTTAGAAAGTCCGCTCTCCAATTTTCCACTCCTGGGATGAAAACCGCGGATATGGCTGGGACATATTTTTCTGCCCACTCCAGGATGCAATTTGCTTCCCTCTGGGCTGCACGACTCTTGGTGCCACCCTGGTGATTGATATATGCCACTGCCGTGGCATTGTCTGATTGAATTCTGACAGGGGACCCTTGGAGTTTGGATGTCCATGCTACTAGGGCATACCGGGCTGCTCGTATCTCTAAGAGATTGATGGGCAGGGCCTTTTCTGCTTCTGACCACTTGCCCTGGAGAGACCATTGCTCCAGTACTGCCCCCCAGCCTATGAGGCTGGCATCTGTAGTGACCACCTTCCAAGAAACCGGACTGAAGGGTTTCCCTCTTTCCAGATTCTGGGGCACCAACCACCAATGGAGGCTCTTGCGAACGGAAGGGGACAGGGACATTGGTAAGTCTAAAGCCTGAACTTTTTTGTTCCAGGCTGACAGTATGGCCCTTTGCAAATTCCTTGAATGGAATTGACCGTAGGGTACCGCTTCGAATGAAGCCACCATCTTTCCCAGCAGCCTCATGCAGAGGCGTATGGATGGTTTTCTTTTTGTACCCACTAAGTGGGTCAAATCTTTTAAAGATGACACCTTCTCTGGAGGTAAGAAAATCTTTCTCTGATTTGAATCCAGCCTTAGCCCTAAGTATTCCAGACTTTTGACTGGTCTTAGAGCTGACTTGTCCCGGTTGATAATCCAACCGTGATATTCCAGATACTCGATTGTCTTGTGAATAGCTACTTCCAGCTTTTCCACTGAGTGGTCTATTAGTAGCAGGTCGTCTAGATATGCCATTATCGTTACACCCTGTGTTCTTAGATTGGCCAATAATGGGGCCAGAATTTTTGTGAACACTCGTGGTGCTGTGGCCAGACCGAAAGGTAAGGCTCTGAACTGAAAATGGCGCCCTTCTACTGCAAAGCGTAGAAATTTCTGGTGGGCCGGAAAGATGGGAATATGCAGATAAGCATCCTTTATGTCGATCGAGGCTAGCCATTCCTGCCCTTGTAGGGCGGTGGCCACCGATCGGATCGACTCCATCCGAAAAGTCCTGATATTTAGGAACTTGTTTAGCCCTTTTAGATTTAATATGGGCCTCACGTCCCCATTTGGTTTGGGGACTGTGAAAAGGTTCGAGTAAAACCCGAATCCGCTTTCTTCCAGGGGAACCTTCATGATTACACCTTGGAGCAATAGTTGTTCTAGTGCCAGAAGGAGGGATCCTCTCTTTTGGGGATCTCTTGGCACGTTTGACCTCATAAATTGGGCAGGAGGAGTGCCTTTTAACTCCAGCTTGTATCCCAGACTTACTGCGGAGAGCACCCATCTGTCTCTGATGGTGTCCCGCCAGGTCTCTGAACAACTGAAGTCTTCCCGCCACCCGATTGAGTGGGGGCAACGCTTCATGCCTTGGGGGGAGGTTTTGTACCTCTCTTGATCCAGGGCTTCTTGTTACCCTGTGATTGTCCCTGATTTCTGCCCCCTGAATTTGACCGCGGAGGCCGTCGGAACTGCTTCACAGCCGATGTGCCTGGGACTGGAGAAGTAGGCCTCTTAAAAGAAGGACTTCTACCCTTGTTCTTAACCGGTAAGAGTGAACTTTTACCGGCAGAAATTTTCTGGATATATTTGTCCAGATCTTCTCCAAATAAGCGTTCTCCATGAAATGGGAAGCTAACCAGCAGTTTTTTACAGGGAGCTTCAGCAGACCAGTTTTTGAGCCACAGAAGCCTACGCATATGTACTATAGACAGCGTAAAGCGGGAGGCCTGTTGGATTGTATCCTTTATGGCGTCCACCGCAAAACACAAGGCTCTAGGCAGGTCAGCTAGGGCAAGAGCCTGCTGATCTGGTAAGTCCCTTAAGACTTGTTTCAACTGATCTTTCACTGCTTGGCAGACTCCAATCGCTGCTACCGCAGGTTGTGTCACCAAACTTGCTGTAGAGAAAGCAGATTTTAGTAAAGACTCCAATTTTTTATCTATTGGGTCTTTGAACATTGGAACATTATCTACTGGACATGTCAGTGATTTGTTAACAGAAGAGATGGCTGCGTCCACTGTAGGGACCCTCCATTTTCTTATGAACTTATCCTCCATGGGATAGATCACCGGAAATCTCTTGGGGGGAGCAAATATTTTATCAGGATGCTCCCAATCCTGGTAAATAAGCCCTTCTAATAAAGGGTGGATTGGGAAGGAACAGACAGCCTGGGGAGCTTTTAGCGACCCCAGCGAGGAAACCGTAGTGGATGGTGGTTCCGCCAGAGGCATTTTAAATGCTGATCGGACCATATTAGTCAGAGACTGAACCCATAATCTTTCAGCCTGAGAAGCTGAGAAAGGTTCTTCCACTGTTGATTCCTCCATAACTGAATCAACCTCATCCTGATCCCCTTCAGGTAGGTCGATCTCTGTGTGGGGCTGTTCCTCCACTAACAGGCACTCTGAAGGAGGAGACGGAGATCGGACGCGCTTTTCCTGAGACAGGGAAGCAGCGATCAATGCTGTTAATCTCTCTTCCAATCCTCCCAGAGTTGAGGATAAAACCTCCTCTGTTATATATACAGGAGCAGGTGGACTGGGGACAGCCGCAGCACCAGGCATTCCTGCGGGGTTTCTACGGCTACTGACCTCTGAGTTCTCAGGGGAGATTGGTGCAGTACAAGCATGCCCAATATCCTCAGAGCCCGATGGAGACCCCTTTGGCTTCCTGGAAGATCTATTTCCGGAGCGTCTGGACGACATATCCTTTAAGCACAAAGCTGAGGTATTCCCGTCGTCATACACCAATTTTGCTGGTAATAGTCTAACACAGGTGCTGCTATATACCAGCTGGTGTCCACTAAAGTGCCTTTCTATGGGGATGCCTGCATCAACCGCCTCTGTGTGCCACTGTTTGTTGCTAGCTCTGTTTGCATGCAGCTGACACTTGTACTGTGTCTTTTAACCATGCTGGGACGCCCGCACATGCGCAGAAGCGCCGCGGCGCGCATCAAGCGTCATCCACCCGCCCCGCCCCTTTTTTTTCATAGGAGGCGCGTGCACGCGCCCGCGCGCGCGCCCGTGCGCCATTGGCGCCGTTTACGAAATCAAACAGGGGACTAGGAGCCAGGGCCCTTTTTGCCGGAGGGCCTGTGCGGTGGATGAGCGCAGCAACAGGGCAGAG
Organism: Rana muscosa; assembly: GCA_029206835.1. NCBI lineage: Eukaryota > Metazoa > Chordata > Amphibia > Anura > Ranidae > Rana > Rana muscosa. The sequence continues at coordinate 202,849,709 of CM055118.1, forward strand.
GAAGTGGATTCCCACAGAGAAACTTACCAGCTGCCTGGATCTTTTGACTTGAGAAAACCAAAGATCCACATGACAAGAAAAATGGACTACAGCGGCCTCTAGTGGTTTAACACAGGTACCGCGGTCCCTGTTTTTTTTTTTTTTTTTTCTTGACTACTATTAAAATTTTACATTTTCAGTAGTTATAGGCAAACACAGATATTTAGCGGGAATACCGTTAGGTAACAGACAGAAAGACAAATTAGGCTTGGGGGTCCCCCAATAGAACCAAGTTCCTGGGGGCCCCCACTTACCTGATCCCCGCCGCAGGACTTTGTTTGGTCCACAGAAGTCCAAACTTCACCTATCACGGCAGGCATTGTAATTAAACCTTCAGGGACCGGGTTCCCAAGGATTCCACTCCCCTGGACCTGTATAGCACCCTGCACAGACAACATCTTGGTCGTGGGTATGACCAGAGCTCTGGATCCCAGGGTCCAGCCCTCCTAAGAGAAGCATTACAGGCAAAACCTTGCTCTTCTGCTGCAAGGCCCGGGTACCGACCGTTTAGCTATGAAGCTTTTTTGGTGGGATCCGGAACAGCTTACTAAGGCCCAAAAGAACCTGTACGCAAGCCCAGTGAAAACACATGTTACTCTTTGGCCAACACCTTAGACACTGGCAAAAAACTGAGGTGCTCCCGGGTGGGAGGGGCTTATATAGGGGAGGGTACTTCCGGTTTGGAATTGGCCAGTGCCAACACCTGAAGGTAATCTATATAACCCATTAGTAATGACTAAGTCGCTCTGTGTCCCGTGATGTACGAAAAAGAAATGTATATACACACACACACACACACTTTTAGAAACTATAAATAGAAGTTATTATTTTAACAGACTAAGAAGATGCTGTACACATTTACCTATAGAGATAAAAAAAAGTACATAGATTATAGTTTCCCTTTTAGGAGACTGCTAATACTTTGTGGCCACTGACCACTGAAAAGTGGAATTAAACTCTGCTTTTTTTTCCCTTTTTTTTTTTTTTAAAATGGGACCCAGCCCAAGAGGTGTTAGCCATAATGTACTAGTACGCACAGCACAATAGAACATTACAGCAGACTTCCCTGCCCAAAATTCTCTCAAGCGCTATACTGTCAGCACTCCCATCTTTACGCAATCTCTTCCAATGGCTGGGGCTGTGACAACATCACTCCTGCACATGCACAGAGGCGTCACATCATGGCACAGAGAGGTGCCTGAAATGTACATTAAGCTCCGTATGCATGGCTTAGTGTACATTGATGCTGACAGGCAGAGAGAAGCATTTATGACAAAAGACCTATAGGGTCTCTTCTGTCATAAAAATACTGCCTGTTGGTTCCCCCCCCCCCCCCCCCCCCGAGTTGAATTCCGCTTTAAGGGCACTGTGTGTTATGGCAACACATAGGTCTGAATGGGCCCTAAGCCAAAAAAAAAAACCTGCAAGCACAGTGGCTTAATGGTTAGCAATGTGGTTCACTGTATGAATCCCACTCGAGACACTATCTGCATGGAGTTTGCATGCTTGCGTGGATTTCCTCCAAGTACTCCAGTTTCCTCCCACACACCAAAGACATGCCGATACTTTAACTGGATCGTGTACAGTATGTGTGCCTGTTCTAAATAAAAAAAAAAAAAGCTCTCCTAGAGCACGCCATTGAGTGACTAATGCAGCTCTGGTACTCATTTTAAACATATGGCCACAGAAAGAAATAAGGCGCCAAGGTCTGACATGCACCAAAGAGGACAAGGACATGGCCGTTATCAGGATGGGAGCATCCAGAGCTCTGTTCTGAAAAGCTGTGATGTCAATCAGCACGATGGACGGGATGGGGGTGGGAACAGACTATTTTTCTGGAATTGCAAGTCCTGGATGGCAAAGGAATCCCTCCAATTACATGGTAAAGGGATAAAAACATGGATTGCAGTTAGCCATTTCCAATAGCTCCTTATTAAAAAATCAATAAGCATTTTCCTTGAATTATAGTTCTTTAAAATGAAGGTTGCGATACTGATTTACTGAAATGCATACAAGACATCAATCCGGATTCCTCCACCAAGTATCATTCTGAGACTTATTTTATGTTAAACGTTTCAGCAGCAATTTAACACTAAAGAAAAAAAAAAAAAAATCAATATTCCCGGCGTCATTGCCCCATAATTAGAATTTATAATACACCTGAGCCAACTGTAATTTGCCTGAAGGCAGCTGGGATTTTGGCCTACGCCATACCTAAAACCTCGGGTGAAGCCAATGAGCCTTGGAGGCATGATAATATTGGATTTTATCCATAGAAACCCTATAATTAGGTACCAAATAAAATCAATAACTCCACATTTTTACAATACTGACCTACACATTCAGAGCAAGATTTAAAGTTTGTATTGACAGGCAAGGAATACTTAAAGTGCCGTAACTATGGTAACAGGCAAGGGCCAATCCGAGCACACCATGGTGTTAAATGTAATGTTTGTAACTCTCAAGGAGGCTGGAAATTGACTTGTCAAGCTTTGTTGTGAAGCAGAGTCCATTATCACGCTGATTTATAATTCTCTTCACCTCAAGGCAATGTGCAAAGGCAGTATAATAACCCCAATTTAAAGCGTAATTTTATTCCTAAGCGCACAGGCCCCTCGGGGACAAAATACTGACAGGTGTCAGGAACAGAGAAATGTACCGGGCCCTGTGCAGCTTCTCATCAACGTTTCTGGGGGGGGGGGGGGGAGGCCACTTTTTGATGTCCAATGCATGTGGATTTTCACGTTTCCAAGAGAATGATTGGCTGCTGCGTGCATCAATAACAACAGTTCTGGTTTGGAAATGAGGTTTAAAGTAGAACTCTTGAAAAAACACTTTCCTAGTTGTGGATTGAGCAGGCAAAGACTTAGAACCCCTGCCAGGCTTGATTTCAGTCCGTTTTACCAATTGGGAGATATCCTAACACTTTCTCTCCCTTTGACAAAAACAAAAGTGAGGGGAAATCTCACCTTTGACAGTTATCTCTAGAACAGTCGTCCCCATTGGGAGATTTTCCCTCTATTCCTGTTCTGGTGACAACTGTAAAATTTAGCAATTCCTATCACTTCCTGTCCTGGGTTGCCATAGCGACCCACACTTTATAGGTCACCCACTAACCTTGGTGGGGTCACGTTTGTATCTTTATATGGAGAAGTTTGCTATATAGGTTGTAGAAACAAACACTTTATACCTTCAGGTCTGGCTTTAGGTTTCTTCAGCCCACCATCTTGCATCAGTTCAAATGAAAAGGAAATATTGTGAACCTGCAGAACAAAAAAAAAAAAAAAATATGTTTATATAGATGTACCTCTAAATCTATATTGATCAATATTTATCAATCAATATTTTCCGACCAAGCCCTACTTTTTCAGAACATGCTATTTGGTGTCCACAAATGCACTGTTTCCAAAATGCATGTGGGGTGCCAATAACAATTCACTGGCAACCAAATGCTCTCCCAAAGGGCAGAGTGTTCCATCTGCAGTGCGGGGAAGGTGGCTTTCCCACACTGCAATGGTGTGAACCGGCCCATCAATATCAGTCGATTTCTATGAATATTGATCAAATCTCCATTAATATGCTACCCCCCCCCCCACCTAATCAATACCCATCTTCCCTCTATATTCACTATATCAGGTCTCCCACAGTACACAGAACATGGAAATGCAATTATTTTAATACATATAAGCTGCTAAATACTTGTTCTCATCAGCAGTATATAGCAGTCTTGTGACTTCTATCAGTGTCTGGTTAAATCTTGTAGTTTTCATTCTTCCTTGATTGTCCTAAGAGGCTTCAGGACCCCTGACCCTCTGTCTGGACAGTGCCGATTGGCCCTGTGCTGATCACATGCACCCTCCCAAGAAAAAAAAGAAACCTCTCTAGCAATACACACCAAACTGAGCATGTGCAGATTGCCCCCAACGCTCTGTACTATCATCAGATAGATTGGGGATAGTGGAAGAATGGGAGAAGACAGGATCAAACAGCCTTTTTACAGTATTACAAGCATGCTTTACTGCATATACAGACTGATTTTACTGTTGCGGGTTTAGTAACACTTTGAGCTCCATTAGTAGCCATCTCCCCCCTCTATCGATGTCTGCTTTTACCCTCCATCAATTTCAGTCAGTCAATCCCCCTTCCTCCATTGATATCTACCTTCCCCCCCTCAATATTTTTAAATATGAAATAAAATGTAGACATTCCTTTCATCATCCATCAGTCTACAAATAGACATACACATACTGAATCTATATGGTTCTCCACACATTCCTATATCAAGGCGTATGTATGCATCTCATACTAGAACTTACCTTTTGCTCAAATCCCTCTGGCGTTAGATAGAAGTTGTGCAGAGGGACAAAATAGTTCTCCAGAAGTCCCATCAAAAGGACCAGGTAAACTCCATCTGCAAACTGACAGGACAGACAGAATAAGACAGGGTGCAAAATTAATACAGCATAAATAAGTCTTTTTTTTTTTTTTTGTCAAAGACAGGATTAAAAAAGGAAGTATATTGCATTTTCTGTGAATGCAGATTTTGGAGGTATTATGGCCATTTGCTTCATTTTTTTAAATGACTCATTAAATTAAAAGCTTGTTCTTCCATATTCTTCTGATTGTATTAACTATAGAGATTTGTAGAGCTCTCAATGGCTCAGTACAATCACACTGAGTAATTCATTACTGTTAAGATAAGCCATCTGCCACACATGGAGTATGGTGGTTTCAGTGGGCCAGCCTACTCATTGACTTCTTTTGTTAGAAGGCGCAGTAAAGCACAATCCCTGTGTAGCACTGTCTGCCCCAACTTACCTGAGTCTCCAACTCGGTCACCTCCAGGTTCAGCTTGTTCAGATGTTTATTCACAAAAGTGATCAGCGACTGCAAAACAATCAAAAAACACACAACTGTTCAATCTATGCTTTTATTGTGGAGGAGCACGCTGTAGTCTTGAGAGGAGGAGTTCTTTACCTTTTTAACAACGCTCAGTTTATCGGGGGCGTGGTCAAACAGAGTGTCAAACGCGTCTCGCTCTGTTCAGAGAGGAAGAATGGGAGATGTGAGTTTTTCTGTACTCCTTGGAAAAATTTAAAAACAATAGGTTTCTAAAAGACACAATCTAAGAGGGCAGATTACCATATTAAAAAGTGTTCCGATTTATACAAAGAATTAAATAAAAAAATAAAAAAGTGTTTTGTCACTTTTGCGGCCAAATTTCAGAAAATCCCACTATACAGTATATGCTTATGTATTCCCATCTACACAGCATACCCAAACTGTGTAAGCTTTCAGTATTTAATAAGCTTCGCTTGCCCATCTGCGGGCCCAGGAGCTCCAATGGCGGGTGCCGGCAGCTGGAGGGGAAGGATAACTGGCTAATAAAAAAAATGCCAAAGCTCAAAAACATGTGCAAGTTGTGCATAAAAATGCGCCAAAATCGTGCGATAAAAAGCCGGAAAACACTCAGACACTATGCTCAGGTGTGAATGCAGCCTCAGGAAGCAAAACTGTGCTTTTATCAACTTGGATTATATCAGGAAGAGTTAGGTCTTGTGTCATTTTTTTTATTTTGTGATTTGCGTTTTTTTGCTGAAATTTCCCATCATTCCCTGTCACTGGGAGAGAAAAGGCGGCAAAAATCGGGAAAAAAAAATAAAAAAACACACCAACAAAAGAAAAAAAAAACAAACAAAGTAGACCCATAAAACATGTATTATTGCCATCTGTCCCCCTATTATACCATGCAAATATCACCAGGATAGCACATGGGGGGGGATCTTTCCTAAACTGACACAAACTACACAGCTATACAGAGTAAGGGTCCTTTCACACGGGGCGGATCCGTGCAGATCCGCCCCGTGAAGCTCCGCTTGCTCAGCGGGGATCGCTCCGTTGATCCCCGCTGAGCCGACGGATGACTGGGCGGTCCCCGCACACTGTGCAGGGACCGCCCTGTCAGAGCGCCGCTCTCCCCTATGGGGAATCGGATGACGACGGACCGTAGAGTCCGTTGTCATCCGATCCGCTCCGCCGACGGAAGGAAAAATAGGGTTTTCCTCCGTCACACTTTGGCGGAGCGGAGCGGATGTCAGCGGACATGTCTCCGCTGACATCCGTGCCTCCATAGGGGTACATGGAGGATCCGTTTTAGGTCCGCCTAAAAAACTGACAGGCGGACCTGAACGGACCTCCGTGTGAAAGAGTCCTAAAATAGGTCTGTTGTTGCGACATCTCAGAATAGCTGCAACTACATTTTATCCATTAACCTTCATAACAAAATTTCCTGTGCGCAGCTATGCACACAAAATCATCGTCAGACCTGTTTACATGCGCATGGGTGCATTTTTCAAACAGGCGTCACATCAATAGCTAAAATTGTACTCTGTATGGCTGGTATGCCCTAACATACAGCTGTAAAACATAAGCCATTAAAATCAAATTTTAAGAAAAAAAGTTTAGGCTTTAAATTGGAAGTAAACCCTTCTATCATTTTCAGGCAAGGAAGCTGCCATCTTGGCCTCTGTTTAATCTTCAACTGCCATGATGCTGCACATGTGATCAGTTATGACACCAGCCATTGGATGGTTTGACAGTTTGGTTGAGAGCACAACCAATGTGACAGTTAGCATTCCCGGCATGCCGGGACTGTAACTGCTTTTTGAAACTGTTAAATCGATGGGTTTACTTCCGCTTTAAGAAGAAAAAATATTCACAATAAATATAATACATACCAAATTTTCCCATCATCAATCTAGAAAGAAAAAAAAGGCACCGTTAGTTCTGGGCCATTCAAAAGAAGCTTACCATTTATGCAAAAAAATGCAAGTGTTGTAGTTTAACTTTACAATGTTTTAATGTGTGTGTAAAAGGCCTATTAAATACCAACTGCTTATTCAGCTTCAATAAACCAGTACATTTTATTTAAATAGAATTATAACATGAATTACTTAAAGTAAGTAATAAATATATAAAATTGTTACATGCTAGTGTAGCGGGGGTCTAAATCTAGGGGGAGCACCTGGATGGTAGTATGATCCAGGTTGCACTAATTGTGAGAAGATTTGGACCATTTAAGTCGTGGAGGACTTTGGGGGGCGCTGTTGTCCCAGGTCGAGTTTGAGCCACCGTCACAGTGCTGCACCTTTTTGTCCTGCTCTGGCAGTGGTACAGCGGGGCGGGGAGACCTGCTGTGCCTGCTGGGGGTAGGCCATAAAAGGGGTAGACGCCCTCGCCACAAGGTCTTTCTTTTCCATCCCGGGCCCAGGCACCTTCGGCCTGGGTGCTGGCGGTCCGGAGTTCCGGCCCAGGTGCCCATGGTCTGGCCGGAGCCGTGTCGGAGTCCATCTTAGGCACCTTAAGCCTGGGGTGAGGTACTACACCGGAGGCCTGGGGTCCAGTGACTTCGACTGGGCTCCGCAAGGGTGGATGGGTCCGAGGGTCCCTGAGGTGAATGGGGCCCGTATCTGAGGCAAGGAGGCCGGAGAGGTTACCCTTCTGAAGAGCACGGAGCAGCATCAACCCGGTGACGGAGGGGCCTCTGGTAACTCTTAGAGGGACGCTTTCCCCCTGACAGGGGCCGCAACACAGCAAAGGTACTCCAGTTCCTGTTCTCTAGAGTCGCTGGCAGAGACTCTGAAGATTTAAGTTCTCTCAAGCCGATGGGCTTTAGCAACCGCTGGTGAAACCACAGTGGTTTAGTTTGATTGTTAGGACTGTGCCTCGACCTACTCACCCCACCGTGTTGAACTGTTTATTGGGTCCCAACCAGTCCGCTGACAAAGGACTGTTTATTCGTGTGCTATAAAAAACAAGTGTTGGACCCTTATCGGTGTGTGGTACTCTGGTTAATAGGAGCAAAGGGAGGTATCGGCACAACAGACTTGGCTCTTAAAGAAACACACAGGCCCGAGAAAAAAAAAAACAACAGGTACTGGCCTTCACCTCCCCTGAGGTATGGGGAGGACATGGGCCGTGGCGCATCTCACTCTCGCAGTCAAGATACCCCTAGACAAGAGCTATCGGACAACCGATAAACAAGTGAAGGGAGTAAGACCGCTACACTCTTATTTATACAGCAGAACTAAAAATGCTCTTTTCTGATGACCCCAGCACAAATAAAGATCCTACTTCGATCTCTTCATTTATGACAGGACTGGGGAGCCGTTTGTCATAATTAATCCTGCATGTACTGTGCTTGAGGATCTCATAATCATTAGATTTTTTACAACGTGTCCTAAATACTGTAAAGGGTGAAAGACGCTGAACTTCTTGCATTGTATGTTATAGCGGAGTTCCAGTCTTTTTTGTGTTTATTAAAAGTCAGCAACTACAAAACTGTAGCTGCTGACTTTTAATAAAACACTCCCCTGTCCCACGATCCAGCGATGCGGGCGCCCGAACCTTCGATTCCCGCGCCACATTACAACTGTGGGCACCCAGCTGTGACAGCTTGCGGCTTCACAGCCGAGTGCGCACGCGCGAGTTGCGCTATGCATCCTTAATGGTTGGGCAATCTTCTGGGACCTGTGCCAGAAGATTGCAAGGAGGGAGAGGAGAACTTCAAAACTAGGTACCTGCTCCACCCCCCAAAAAATGAAATGCCTTAACACCTAAAATCTGTAAATAAACATTCCAAAGCATAATGCCCTATACTGGGAAAGAGCTATAAAAACATTCCCCCTTTGAGAGCCAACAGCCAGCACTTTGCACAGCTACTGGCTTTTCAAGCCTGACAGGCAATCGGAACCAATCAATAGGTCAGCTATGACTTAGGCTGGCCATAGATAGACCGATTTTTTTAAAATTGGCTAGAGGGCCGATCAAAAAAACAGAAAAAAAAAATGGATTCCGCCATCCACACAAATGAGGTAGATGGGGAAAATAGGATTTTTATAACAGCTTACCTGTAAAATCCTTTTCTTGGAGTACATCACGGGACACAGAGCGACATAGTCATTACTATGTGGGTTATATAGATACCTTCAGGTGCTGGCACTGGCAACTTCCAAAACCGGAAGTACCCTCCCCTATATAAGCCCCTCCCATCCGGGAGTACCTCAGTTTTGTAGCAAAGCAATAAGTGTCCCCAAAAGAGGGGTGGGAGCTCTGTGTCCCGTGATGTACTCCAAGAAAAGGATTTTACAGGTAAGCTGTTATAAAAATCCTATTTTCTTTCTCGTACATCACGGGACACAGAGCGACATAGTCATTACTATGTGGGACGTCCCAAAGCAATGCCAAATGAGGGGGGGGATACACCATACATAAGCTGAGCGCTATCAGACATGAGGATCTTTTGCGGCCTGCAACACACTGCGCCCAAAGGCGACATCCTCCTGACTTCTAACGTCCACCTGGTAGAACCTAGTAAACGTGTGTACTGAAGACCATGTTGCGGCCTTACAGATTTGAGCCAGGGAGGCCTGGTGATGCACTGCCCATGAAGTTCCAACTGCTCTCGTGGAGTGCGCCCTAACTTTGAACGGAGGCGGTCTCCTTCTCAAGCTATAGGCTTGCATTATGACCTGACGAATCCACTTGGCTAAATTAGATTTTGACGCTGCCTGACCCTTTCTGGGGCCTTCCGGCAGAATAAACAAAGTATTCGTTCTGCGAATCTGAGCAGTGGCTTTTAGATAAGCTTTAACTGCTCTTACTACATCCAAAGAATGTAATAACTTTTCCTCTACCGAGCTTGGTTTGGGGAAAAAAGAAGGAAGAACCACATCTTGGTTCAAATGAAACCTCGATACCACCTTAGGAAGAAAGGCTGGATGAGGACGTAACACTACTCTGTCCTTATGGATAACCAGATATGGCTCTTTACAGGACATAGCAGCTAATTCCGACACTCTTTTAGCCGAACAAATGGCTACTAGAAAAATCAATTTCCTGGTGAGAAGAACCAAGGAAATGTGCTGTAATGGTTCAAATGGTTGCTTCTGTAGAACCGACAGAACCAGGTTTAAGTCCCATGGACATATGGGAATATTAACCAGAGGACTAATACGCATCACTCCTTGTATAAAAGCTTTGACTAATGAATGCAAAGCCAAGGGCCTTTGAAAAAATATTGACAAGGCCGAAATCTGACCCTTGATAGTACTCAAGGCAAGCTTCCTATCTACAGCCCACTGTAGGAAGTCCAGAATCCTACCTATTACGTACTTACGTGGATGCCATTTCTTGGCCTCACACCACGCGATGTACGCCTTCCAAATTCTATAGTAGATCTGCCTGGATACCGGCTTCCTGGCATTGATCATGGTAGCTACCACAGGATTAGAGAGACCTCTCTTTTTTAGAATGTGGGCTTCAATAGCCAGGTCGTCAAACCTAGGGCTGGTAAGGAAGGGTGGTATATCGGTCCTTGCGAAAGTAGGTCCGGACGATGTGGGAGAGTCCAAGGACTCCCTACTGACATTTTTACAATCTCCGCGTACCATGCTCTTCGGGGCCACGCTGGAGCCACCAGAATCACTGGTTTCTTTTCTACCCTGATTCTGCGGAGTAATCGAGGTAACAATTGTGGCGGTGGAAATGCATATATCAGCTTGAACTGATCCCAAGGGAACACTAGGGCATCCGAGCCGCAAGCTAGGGGATCCCTTGTCCGAGAGACAAACCTGTCCACCTTTGCGTTGAATCTGGATGCTAGAAGATCTACATCCGGTGTTCCCCACCGCTGACATATTGTCCAGAAAACCTTGGGGTGAAGGGACCATTCCCCTGGGCATAATTGCTGGCGACTTAGAAAGTCCGCCTTCCAATTCTCCACTCCTGGAATGAATACCGCGGATATGGCTGGGACATATCTTTCTGCCCATTTCAGGATGTAATTTACTTCCCTCTGGGCTGCACGACTCCTGGTGCCACCCTGATGATTGATATATGCCACTGCTGTGGCATTGTCTGATTGAATTCTGACAGGGGACCCTTGGAGTTTGGATGTCCATGCTACTAGGGCATACCGGGCTGCTCGTATCTCTAAGAGATTGATGGGCAGGGCCTTTTCTGCATCCGACCATCTGCCCTGGAGAGACCATTGCTCCAGTACTGCTCCCCAGCCTATAAGGCTGGCATCTGTAGTGACCACCTTCCAAGAAATCGGACTGAAGGATTTCCCTTTTTCCAGATTCTGGAGAACCAACCACCAACGGAGGCTCTTGCGAACGGAAGGGGACAAGGACATTGGTAATTCTAGGGCCTGAACTTTCTTGTTCCAGGCTGACAGTATGGCCCTTTGCAAATTCCTTGAATGGAATTGACCGTAGGGTACTGCTTCGAATGATGCCACCATTTTTCCCAGCAGCCTCATGCACAGGCGTATGGACGGCTGTCTTTTTGTACCCACTAAGTGGATCAAATCTCTCAAAGACGACACCTTTTTTCGAGGCAAGAATATTTTTCTCTGGCCTGAATCCAGCCTTAGCCCCAAGTATTCCAGACTTTTGACTGGTTTTAGGGCTGACTTGTCTCGGTTGATAATCCAACCGTGAGATTCCAGATACTTGATTGTCTTGTGAACGACCACGTCTAGTTTTTTCACTGAGTGGTCTATCAGCAACAAGTCGTCTAGATATGCCATTATCGTTACACCTTGTGTTCTTAGATTGGCCAATAATGGGGCCAGAATTTTTGTGAACACTCGCGGTGCTGTGGCCAGACCGAAGGGTAAGGCTCTGAACTGAAAATGGCGCCCTTCTACTGCAAAGCGTAGAAATTTTTGGTGGACTGGAAAGATGGGAATGTGTAAATAAGCATCTTTGATGTCGATCGAGGCTAACCATTCCTCCCCTTGTAGGGCAGTGGCCACCGATCGGATCGACTCCATCCGGAAAGTCCTGATATGCAGGAATTTGTTTAGCCCTTTTAGATTTAATATGGGCCTCACATCCCCGTTTGGCTTCGGGACTGTAAAGAGGTTTGAGTAAAACCCGAACCCCCATTCTTCCAGGGGAACCTCCATAATTACTCCTTGGAGCAATAGTTGTTCTAGTGCCAACAGGAGGGACTCTCTCTTCCGGGGATCCCTTGGCACGTTTGACCTCATAAAATGGGAAGGAGGAGAGTCTTTTAACTCCAATCTGTATCCCAGACTTACTGCGGAGAGCACCCATCTGTCTCTGATCGTGTCCCGCCAGGTCTCTGCGAACAACTGGAGTCTTCCCCCCACCCGATTGAGTGGGGGCAACCCTTCATGAATTTGACTTTGGGGGAGGTTTTGTACCTCTCCTGACCCAGGGTTTTTTATTACCCTGCGATTGTCCCTGATTTTTACCCCCGGGATTTGACCGAGGAGGCCGTCGGAACTGTTTCACAGCCGATGCCCCAGGGACCGGAGAAGCAGGCCTCTTAAAAGAGGGACTTCTAACTCTGTTTTTAACCGGCAAGAGTGTACTTTTACCGTTGGAAATTTTCTGGATATATTTGTCCAGGTCTTCCCCGAATAAGCGTTCACCATGAAATGGGAAGCTAACCAGCAATTTTTTACAGGGAGCTTCAGCAGACCAGTTTTTGAGCCATAGAAGCCTGCACATATGTACTACAGACAGCGTAAGGCGGGAGGCCTGATGGATTGAATCCTTTATGGCGTCAACCGCAAAGCATAAGGCTCTAGGTAGATCAGCTAGGGCAAGGGCCTGCTGATCTGGCAAGTCCCTTAAGACCTGTTTCAACTGATCCTTCACTGCTTGGCAGACCCCAATAGCTGCCACTGCTGGTTGTGTCACCAAGCCTGCTGTAGAAAAAGCAGATTTTAATAAGGACTCCAATTTTTTATCTATTGGGTCCTTGAACATTTGGACATTATCCACTGGACATGTCAGTGATTTATTCACACAAGAGATGGCTGCGTCCACTGTAGGGACCCTCCATTTTTTGATGAACTTATCCTCCATGGGATAGACCACCGGAAATCTCTTGGGGGGAGTAAATATTTTATCAGGATGTTCCCAATCCTGGTACATGAGCCCTTCCAATAAAGGGTGAAGTGGAAAGGAACAGACAGTCTGGGGAGCTTTTAGCGACCCCAGCGAGGAGACAGTAGTGGTTGATGGTTCCGCAAGGTGCATTTTAAATGCTGATCGGACCATGTTAGTCAAAGACTGAACCCATAATCTTTCAGCTTGAGATGCTGAGAAAGGTTCCTCCACTGTTGATTCCTCTATAACAGAATCAACCTCCTCCTGATCCCCTTCAGGCAGGTCGATCCCTGTATGGGACTGTTGCTCCACTAACAGGTACTCTGAAGGAGGAGACGGAGATCGGGCGTGCTTTCCCTGTGACAGGGAGGCAGCGATTAATGTTGACAATCTCTCTTCTAATCCTCCCAGAGCTGAGGAAAAACCTCCTCTGTTACATACACAGGAGCAGGTGAACTGAGGACAGCCACAGTACCAGGTACTCCTGCGGGGTCTCTACGGTCACTAACCTCTGAATTTTCAGGGGAGACTGGTGCAGCAGAAGCATGCCCAAGATCCTCAGAGCCCGATGGAGACCCCCTTCGCTTCCTGGAAGATTTAGTTCCGGAGCTTCTAGACGGCATATTCCTAAGCCCAAAGCTGAGGTATTCCAGCCGTAATACACCCTTTTTACTGAGAATAGTCTAGCACAATTGCTGCTATATAACAGTTGGTGTCTACTAAAGTGCCTTTCTAGGGGATGCCTGCATCAACCGCCTCTGTGTGCCTTTTTACTGTTGCTAGCTCTGTCTGTGCACTTCAGTAGCCAGCTTGATTGTGCCTTTAAACACGCTGGACGCCCGCACATGCGCAGTAGCGCCGCGGCGCACACCGAGCGTCATCCACCCGCTCCGCCCCTTTTTCCAGATCGCCTCTATATAGAGAGGCGCGGGCACGTGCGCCTTCGGCGCCTTTTTTGAAAAAATAAGGAGCTAGATGGGAGCCAGGGTCCCTGCCGCAGGGCCCGGGGATGGATGAGCGCAGCAACAGGGCAGAGGAGACAGCTTCCCAGCAGAGAACTTACCAACTGCCTGGATTTGACTTCGGAAGAAAAAAATCCACATTACAAGAAAAAGAACCATAGCGGCCTCTAGTGTTTAACACAGGTACCGCGGTCTTACCATTTTTTTTTTTTTTCTTGCCTACTGTTAAAATTTTTACATTTTCTTAGTAGTTACAGGCATGCACAGAATATTAGCGGGAATACCTTAGGTAACAGGCAGAAAGACAAATTAGGCTTGGGGGTTCCCCAATAGAACCAAGTTCCTGAGGGCCCCCACTTAGCTTTTCCTCGCCGCAGGACTCTGTTTGGTCCACAGAAGCCCAAACTTCACCTATCACGGCAGGCATTGTAATTAAACCTTCAGGGACCGGGTTCCCAAGGATTCCACTCCCCTGGACCTGTATAGCACCCTGCACAGACAACATCTTGGTCGTGGGTATGACCAGAGCTCTGGATCCCAGGGTCCAGCCCTCCTAAGAGAGGCATTACAGGCAAAACCTTGCTCTTCTCTTGCAAGGCCCGGGTACCGACCGTTTAGCTATGAAGCTTTTTTGGTCGGATCCGGAATAGCTTACTGAGGCCCAAAAGAACCTGTACGCAAGCTCAGTGAAAAACACATGTTTCTTCTTGGCCAACACCTTAGACACTGGCAAAAAACTGAGGTACTCCCGGATGGGAGGGGCTTATATAGGGGAGGGTACTTCCGGTTTTGGAAGTTGCCAGTGCCAGCACCTGAAGGTATCTATATAACCCACATAGTAATGACTATGCCGCTCTGTGTCCCGTGATGTACGAGAAAGAAATACTGCTTACTGTGTCATTGTATTGTGACAGTGCAGCAGGCGCTGATTGATTCAAAGATTTCAAACAGCCCCGTTCGAGAGAAGCCATCAAGATGGATTGATTGGCTTCTCCCGAGTGGGAAAGGCCTTTCGGAACCTACCCTACCAACTTTCAATCCATTTACGGCCAGTTTTAGTGATCACATGCTGGCTGAAAGTTTCACCGGGAAAGCAAGCGCCCCCCAGCCGGCAGATCTTTGCCGTCATCTCCAGGCTGCAGTTTTATAATGTAACAGTCTAATATTAAAGAAAATACATCAGTCCAAAAATAGAAATTTTTGCACATTTTGCATCATAAAAAAAAATTAAAATAAAATGTGCTCCATAGAGGTAAAGTTAAGTTAACCAGCACACGCTATGATGGCCAATACAAAGGAATACCTAAGCCAAAGATATAACAGGTCAAGTGATGGCCACTTGGTGAAGCTACCATACAAATCCTAATACATGTAATAGGCTAAATATGGCACATGCCAATGAGAAAACAATGTGGGCTGCCATTGCTGGCCTCCTGAAAATACTATTTGCTTTGCTGTCTGGCCTTCAAAAAGTCAGATCCAGAACAAGCACATGGAAAGTTGGAGAAACTCAGAATTCTTTATCTCCATGGAGGTAACCGCATCACTCAATATTGCTCTCAAAACTGGTAAATTTTAAGCTGCCAAAAAAAAAAAAAAAAAAAAGTTATCGGCTCAGCCATCCAAGTGGCCAAATAGCTCTTCTCGACATGTATAGAATATCAGCCATTTTATGATTCCACAGAAAATGGCTGAACATTGATTCTTTACACCAGATGGGTGACCATCTTCCAGAAGCTATTAAAATTTCATATCAACTACCAAAACGAAAAGTGAAACCCTTCAAGTTAAATACAGATTCCTGAGTCGGATCGGATGCGACCTGTCAGTGACCAGCCTATTTGTGTCCCGCAGTCCGGGGAGAGGATGAGCTCCTGTTCTGAGAGGTTCCAGCTGTGGCCTCACCACACGTTGGATGAAGAAACCAGCGGCAATTGGCAACCTGCAGATCTCATAACTAGTTCACACCAGAAGATCAAATCCTCATTATTACAGAGCTGCGGCTGGCTGGAGATTAGTTAAAAAGCAATTATATTTTAGTCATGTCTCAATGGCTTCACAGGCTCATCAGGCGTTCATTTTCAGCCTGTCAGTCACAGCAAAGCTCACATCATTTATTGTGTGACAAACAATACAGAGAAGAGCCAGAGATAGAAAATTAAATGATTACATTGTCGATGGGTGGTGGTCAACTTTGACGAGGGGGGGCCCTCATGTGCGGACCTTGTCGTCACCAAAGGACCACATATGATATTAGGGAACATAATAATACCGAAGAAAACTATGAGACTGCAGACACACTACGGGAGATGGTCAGAGACTGCAGACACACTACGGGGGATGGTCAGAGACTGCAGACACACTACGGGGGATGGTCAGAGACTGCAGGCACACTACGGGGGATGGTCAGAGACTGCAGGCACACTACGGGGGATGGTCAGAGACTGCAGGCACACTACGGGGGATGGTCAGAGACTGCAGACACACTACGGGGGATGGTCAGAGACTGCAGACACACTACGGGGGATGGTCAGAGACTGCAGACACACTACGGGGGATGGTCAGAGACTGCAGACACACTACGGGGGATGGTCAGAGACTGCAGGCACACTACGGGGGATGGTCAGAGACTGCAGACACACTACGGGGGATGGTCAGAGACTGCAGACACACTACGGGGGATGGTCAGAGACTGCAGGCACACTACGGGGGATGGTCAGAGACTGCAGGCACACTACGGGGGATGGTCAGAGACTGCAGGCACACTACGGGGGATGGTCAGAGACTGCAGACACACTACGGGGGATGGTCAGAGACTGCAGACACACTACGGGGGATGGTCAGAGACTGCAGACACACTACGGGGGATGGTCAGAGACTGCAGACACACTACGGGGGATGGTCAGAGACTGCAGACACACTACGGGGGATGGTCAGAGACTGCAGACACACTACGGGGGATGGTCAGAGACTGCAGACACACTACGGGGGATGGTCAGAGACTGCAGACACACTACGGGGGATGGTCAGAGACTGCAGACACACTACGGGGGATGGTCAGAGACTGCAGACACACTACGGGGGATGGTCAGAGACTGCAGACACACTACGGGGGATGGTCAGAGACTGCAGACACACTACGGGGGATGGTCAGAGACTGCAGACACACTACGGGGGATGGTCAGAGACTGCAGACACACTACGGGGGATGGTCAGAGACTGCAGACACACTACGGGGGATGGTCAGAGACTGCAGACACACTACGGGAGATGGTCAGAGACTGCAGACACACTACGGGAGATGGTCAGAGACTGCAGGATACACTACAGGAGTTGCTGGAAACTGATGACATGGGACTGCTAGAGATCAGTGCCATTACAGTCAATGTTTTCACATTTGTACTTTCTACAGACCCCTTAAACATTACGTGTGCCACATTTGATATTTCACCTAAGCAAGGTCCATTAGAAAAGGTTAGGGGGAAAAAAATAAGAAAAAAATAAATAACACGAAATGAGATGGATAGCACAGGAAAGACAGAAAGACAGAGACAGAAAGACATTTTACTACTAGAATCCATTCTAAAGAATGTCTTTCACTGGCTTGAGTAAACTCCTAGGTAGGAAAAACTAAGATTGCTTTCTGCAGGGGTCCCAGGGGCCACACAATAAGTGATACATGCAGCAAAGCATGGGTGAGTGGTTGCGGCACTTACTCCATTGTGGTGGTCAGCTCCTCTGTTACATGGGCTGTCTGTAGGATCCCTTCACGTTTCTAACACAAGAAATATTTAATGTCAAAATACATTAAAAAAAAAAAAAAAAAATCACATCTAGACAAAGGTTTAAAATTACAAAAAAGAAAAAGAAAGAAAAAATAAAAAAATAAAAAAAACACAACACTTCAACCTCAGAATACTAAGTGAGGTTTCATGCTTTTAGTGCATTTATTTCAACTGTGTATTTCAAAGTCCTTACAGTTTGTCTCAGCAGCTTAAAGCTCCCACCTCCCAGCAGTGACTCGACACCTTCACATTCCCCCTCCCAGAGCAATTTCTCTTTGTTTTTCTTTACTGAGAGTGTGCTGAGCTGCCGGGTCACTGTTAGGAGGAAGAACCGGACGAGCTGAGCTGCTGCGTCACTGTTAAGGGGGAAGGGATGGAGGGCAGCAGCAAATCAACTGCTGTGATACTGCTGGATGGGGGGGGGGGGGTATCAGGGAGAGCTGAGCTGCCGGTCACTGCTAGGAGGAAGAACCGGGTGAGTTGAGCTGCTGAGTCACTGATAGGGAGCTATCTGCTGTGAAATTTAAAGGGGTTGTAAACCCTCGTGTTTTTTCACCTTAATGGCATCCTATGCATTAAGGTGCAAAAACTTCTGGCAGTGACCGCCCCCCCCCCCCCCTATTCCGTCAGCGGAGATGCGCTCTCCCTCTCTGCACGAGGTCCCGACTCTTGATTGGATAGATTAATAGCAGCGCAGCCATTGGCTCCCGCTGCTGTCAATCAAATCCAATGACGCGGGCACCAGGGGTGGCAGTGCCGAGTCCAGTATTCATTGTCTATGGACGCAAATGATGGAATTGGGAGCGCACCCGCACGGTAAACCATTGGGGGGTTATCTGATGCAGGGAGGAGACGCGAGCGCCACCGGAGACCCCAGAAGATGAAGATCGGAACCACTCTGTGCAAAAAGAGCTGCACAGTGGAGGCAAGTATGACATGTTTGTTATTTAAAAAAAAAAAAAAACACGAAAGTATACGATCACTTTAAGGATGAATTGCTGCCGAGCGCATCAGAATGAATGCTTGTTACAAACAAGTACATAAATGTTCAAAGCCTGTCCATAGTCTCAGTTTAAAATACAAGGATAGGATATCATAAAATATACTTGTTTTAGAAACAGCAGGGACGGAGTGAACACTTAAAGGCCTGCGCGCCACTCTGGGAACCTGCAGGAGCGTGGAAGGGAGAATGTGGTGCTCCCCTATTTATAAAAGCAGCATGCCTTGTACCACTTTGTGCTCATAATATATGTCCAAGTAGTGAAGGAACTTTATATAATCAAGTAATCCGCTGAATGCTTACTGCAACAGGTCCAGGCAGGGGATTTTAAAAATTGAGCTCTGCTGCCATCTTGTGGTGATCTACCAAATTTTCAGAGATGGCACAACAAAAAAAACAGAAAAGACTAAATTTCTATGGGCTTTTTTGGATCTGTGTACCTCTTCCATTTAATTAACTGTCCACAACATAGACATGAATCTATACTTTCTATAATTTCAACAAGAAATGACAATTTTAATGGACACATTAAAGCCCAACTGAAATTTCAGTTTAAATTGGATAAATACATTCTAGATACATGAAAACAAAAAAAAAGGCATAGGAAGTCTTAGGAAGCCTTATGGTCACCATTCACGTTACAATCTCACCATACAATCAACTTTAGATTTACCAACACTACATAATATTGAACACCTACCTAATCTAACCAATACATTTGAATCCAATCAGGCAGGCCCTTGTAATACATAGTTTTTGGTAGATCTAAAGGAGCACAGTTGGATTGCAATATGTGTGGTGAGCTGTACATTTTGTTTTCCTTAGAAAGCAACCACAGCCTGAGTAGAAATGCTTATTTTCTGCCAGCATGCTGCAGGGAAGAACTTTTTTTTCTCTCTGTGTGGAAGCAGTGATCTCTCTGCAGAGGACCTATATGCTCCCTGCTGAGTCAGACCATTACCTATGTAATCAGCAAAGCTCATGGTTTCCATCTGATTGGAGGGTTCTACCTCTGGCTAAGAAGGGGAAATTTGCACAGGAGCAAACAATCAGCATGAGACTGCATGGTTCTTCAGACCAGCTTATAATTCAGAAATCTTTGCAACCAATTTAAATTCAGCTTCAATATGACATATTTATGTGTCTAGTGAGTCTATTGTCTGAGGGCTGGAGTAGTGTGGCTGCTGCCCGGCAGGTGTATGGTAGAGATAAACGAACAGTAGCATGTCGCTTTATGACCTGCTAGGATTTAAAAACAAACATTCTCAAACTGTATGTTTGCAAGTGCATGATTTTACTTGATTTTAATCAATAAATATTTGGCGATGAGCACTATGTTCCTTATTTGTTTTTCTTGAGCCTTATGGTTTGACATGCACAAGTGGCTGGGTCCGACAATCCGCCTGCTGTCTGGTCCTGGGACTAAAGTGGTATATGCTGGGAGTTTTTTGGTGAGGGACAAACTCCATTGAGAGATGATAATGTTGGCTGCATTTGCCTGACTTTACATTGTCCTGGGATTTAAAGAAATGTGTATTTAGATCTTTGTATTGAGTGTCAAATTTTGAAGGTCAGAAGAGTACCCAAGAGGGGTTGAAGGTCTCATGTGGAGAGTTCACGTTGTCACGTTTCACAAGGGATTTGGACTATTTTGGACTTTTTTCACAAGCTTGCACAAAGTTGAATTGGAATCATATTTACATTTATAATAATGTAATATTAATGTATAGGAGTGTTTTTTTTTTTTTTTTTAAGATACTGAGTATCATGTTTTTAATATTAGCACAACACAACGCATAAAGCAAAATTTAATTTAAGCACCTAATTTTACCACAAAAAACTGG
The DNA here is from genome assembly GCA_029206835.1 of Rana muscosa. Taxonomy (NCBI): domain Eukaryota; kingdom Metazoa; phylum Chordata; class Amphibia; order Anura; family Ranidae; genus Rana; species Rana muscosa. Next base: position 202,870,268 of record CM055118.1, read on the forward strand.
GGAAACGTATTGACTCGAGTATAAGCCTAGGGTGTCCATCTGCATGCCTAACTTTGCCTCACTGTGTCCATGTGCATGCCTCACTGCGCCCAATCTCCCTACCTGATCTCCTGCGCTGTGTGACTAGACTGATTTTTAACATAGAAGTCTATGGAAGGGGTGCCTGGCTTTTAAAAATCGGTGCTCCCCGGCCGTAGGTCCTCCGGACAACAAACTTTGCACACTTGTAGATGAAGAGTGGGGCTACATGTGTGCCAAGTTACGGCTGGCTGGGTTCAGGCACACAAATGCGAAGATGGACACAGTCTCGAGTATAAGCCGAGGGGGGCATTTTCAGAAAAAAAAAAAAAGTGCTGAAAAACTCGGCTTATACTCGAGTATATACAGTAGGTATATTCCTGGTTTAAGAATATGAGTGAAAATAGAAATAAAGGAAATAATAGCTGTATAGCATGTTCATTTATGTCCGTTATAGAGGAGAAGAGTTTAACCATACTGCAGGGGATTATGGGTACTATCAACCACAGTTGCTGTAAACACATTACACAATCTCTATGATATCAAACATCTAGTTACATTACCTTTACCACCACCACTTGCACACAAACGTGTTCAGGAAGTCGAATTGGAGCTCGAAAGTGCATGGCCAGGGCCACCAAAAGGTGCAAAATGGCAACTAAATTTTTCCCATGAATAGCTGCAAAGATACAGGTAAAACGTCAACACTTTATTCTAAAAACAAAAAAATTACAAGGGTTTTAAAAAAAAATTATATTTTTTTTAGCACTTTCTATTTTTAAGTGAACTTAAATCCCTTGTAAAAAAAAAAATGTATTTGTTTCTTTTTAGATAACCATATGGCAAAAAATATATACACTGCCAAATCTAAGTCTTGTATAAAAAATATTTTGATATTTAAAAATGATATATGTGTATGAGGGCAGCCAAAATTTGCCTCTGCTTCCTTCTGATCTTCTTATCTCACCAATGAAGTTTGTTTTAAAGACTATTTGCAGTCTTTACTAAAGTCAAACACCCACACAAGTTAGAAGCGGATTGTGCACGTTCCAGTTTTGGTAAATAAACCCCAGTGCTCTTAGTAGCCAGACCGCATGCAATTCCAGCCTAGCACTGTGTTCCAGCAGCAGAGGCTTCCCATCCCAGTCCAAAAATCGGGTCAGCCAAGGCTTCCTATGACTAGCGGAGCAGCCCTCTGCCAGATTTGATTTTGCTCTTGGAATGGGAAGGAAGTAGGGATGTCCCCCCCACTCAGCTTTGAGGGTCAAAACTCCATAATTTCCCTCTCTAGTCATGTGTCTATACAATGTGTATAGTGCTGTGCAAGTTGTACGAGCATTAAGGTGGTTTTAAAAAAGGTAGAATTGTCCTGTGAGGAGGGAGCAGGGGCGGGGCTAAGTCGCACTGTGTGTGTCAATAGACAGCACACAGTCCATCCCGGGTTGAGCCTGCACGAGTGCCCCTGTAGCAAGCGACATAGGAGGGAGAAGGAGCACCTGCGGAGGACCCCACAAAAAGGAGAATCGGGGCTGCCCTGTTCAAAACCCTTGCACGGAGAAGGGAAGTGTAACATGTTTCTTATTTGGGAAAAACAAAAATTAAAAAACTTTTACAATTACGTTAACAATACCTGAATAAGTAAAATAATGCTAAAAATATTTAAAAAAAAACTCAGTTAATATTAATGAAAAATGTTACATGACAAAAGAGACTACCCTGCAGAGTAGCTTACTGCTTCCCAAAATATAAAAGTTGGTGATCACATGCAGATAAGAGTTGAAGTGAAACTCTGCACCAAGGCATGCCATAGAAAAGAAAACCATACCGTACTCTAAAGAACTCCGTGTATCATTAAAGATAAAAGTTACATCCACCCACCAGAGCGTCTCCCTTGCTAATGTGTTTCACCCACAATAGGACTTCACTGTAAAGCCACTAGTAGCCTCCCTGGCAGTATGATTAGGTCAGATTTTTGAATCTCAAAGCGGTACAATTGTTTTGCATAGAACTTTGGAGTTTTATATTGTAGGCCTGTAATTCTTAGGAATAACACACTTAAATATGTCCAAACAAGAGTCTAGTACACCCTGTTCCAAATTATTATGCCAATGATATTTCAGTGTCACAAAGATTAAATATTTTGTTTTTCAGTTTAACTCATGGACAATCTCAGACACCTGTGATAATTAGATTGCCAGGTGAGCCCAATTAAAGGAAAAACTACTAAAAGGAGGGTGTTCCACATTATTAAGCAGAGCACCATTTTCAAGCAATATGGGGAAAGAAAAAGGATCTCTCTGCTGCCGAAAAGAGTGAAATAGTTCAATGCCTTGGACGAGGTATGAAAACATTAGATATTTCACAAAAACCCAAGCGTGATCATCGCACTATTAAGAGATTTGTGGCCGATTCAGAGCACAGACGGGTTTCGTGCAGATAAAGGCACATTGAGGAAGATTTCTGCCAGATCCATGCATCGGATCAAGAGAGCAGCTGCTAAAACACCATTACATAGCAGCAAACAGATATTTGAAGCTCCTGGTGCCTCTGGAGTCCCACGGACCTCAAGGTGTAGAGTCTTCCAGAGTCTTGCAACTGTGCATAAACCTTCCATTCAGCCACCGCTAACCAATGCTCACAAGCAGAAACGGCTGCATTGGGCAGAAAAATACATGAAGACTAATTTTCAAACAGTCCTGTTCACTGATGAGTGGCGTGCAACCCTGGATGGTCCAGATGGGTGGAGTAGTGGATGGTTGGTGGACGGCCACCGTGTTCCAACAAGGCTACGACGTCAGCAAGGCAGTGGTGGAGTCATGTTTTGGGCCGGAATCATGAGAAGAGAGCTGGTCGCCCCTTTAGGGTCCCCGAAGGTGTAAAGATGACCTCTGCAAAGTATGTGGCGTTCCTGACTGACCACTTCCTTCCCTGGTACAGAAAGAACTATGCTTTCTGTAATAAAATCATCTTCATGCATGACAATGCACCATCTCATGCTGCAAAGAATACCTCTGCATCAATGGCTGCTATGGGGATAAAAGGAAAGAAAGTCCTGACCTCAATCCTATTGAGAACCTTTGGAGCATCCTCAAGCAAAAGATCTATGAGAGTGGGAGGCAGTTTACATCCAAACAGCAGCTCTGGGAGTCTATTCTGACACCTTGCAAACAAATTCAAGCAGAAACGATCCAAAAACTCACAAGTTCAATGGATGCAAGACTTGTGAAGCTGCTATCAAATAAGGGGTCCTATGTTAAAATGTAACGTGACCTGTTAAAATGTTTAAAAAGTTAAAATGTTGTTCAAAGTTTGATTGAAATAGCTTTTGATTTCAGTAAATATGCTACAAAACACAACAAATGACAATTTTCGTTCTTTACAACCTATAAAGTGTTTTGAAACGTACTGTGCGTAATAATTTGGAACAGTGCGTTGTAAGTTTTTTATTTTGAAAAAAAAAATTTTTTTATCATTAGGAGATTTGTTCAATAAAATTTGAATTGCAATCTTAATAGTTGATAACATGAGAATTATGCCAACTGTTTTTTAGATAAATGAAAAAAATATCATTGGCATAATAATTTGGAACAGGGTGTAGACATCCCGGGTATGAAAGTTTGAAACACAAAATCATAATAAATAACTCAAAAAAAATAATAAATGAATTATTAATATGAATTTTCCCACGATTCACAATTGCTCAATAGACATGTGCACTGTCGTTTTTTTGCTTTTTTCGGAATTCCGAATTTTCAAAAAAACGAAAACAAATTTTTCTAATTTCTAAAAATTCGGAAATTCAACATTCCAAGTTTCCCATTTTCGAACTTCGAAAATTCAGAAATTCAGGAATTAACGAATTTCTCTAAATTCGTGAAAAACGAATAGACATGTGCACACTGAAATATTTCGTTTCGGAATTTCGTTTTCGTCCGAAAAATAAATTTATTTAGTTACTCCCGAAATTCGTTTTTATTTATTTCGTTTTTCGTTAGAAATTGCATTCGTCCGAAAATCTGAATTAATTAAGGTCGAATCTGTCATTGAAGGCTTATGGTGTCTGTCGAATGTTCAAAGAAGATTCGACGGAGCAGTGAAACTGTACGACGCTGCAATCATACATTTCCGGTCGAATGTTCCGCCCACAAGCTATAGAAGAATTCTAATGTTGTATGACTAGTAATAATTATATTTATTCATTACTATTACTAGTCAACCAACATTAGAATTCTTCTATAGCCTATGGGCGGATGCATTTGACCGGAAATGTACGATTGCAGCGTCGTACAGTTTTGCTGCACCGTCGAATCTTCTAACTTTCGATGCTTTGTCGAATCTTCGTCATTCTAGCTATTTTACTGCTCCTCCTCTTTGGTTACAATCAGCCAATAACATTCATCATCAACTTTATTTTTATTTTACTTCCCCCACCCAATTCCAGCAGTGATCTTTTCTCTCGATGTCAAATCTTTTCTCTCTATAATAACAAATCTTTTCTCTCCTATGTCGAATCTTTTCTCTCCTATGTCGAATCTTTTCTCTCCTATGTCGAATCTTTTCTCTCCTATGTCGAATCTTTTCTCTCCTATGTCGAATCTTTTCTCTCCTATGTCGAATCTTTTCTCTCCTATGTCGAATCTTTTCTCTCCTATGTCGAATCTTTTCTCTCCTATGTCGAATCTTTTCTCTCCTATGTCGAATCTTTTCTCTCCTATGTCGAATCTTTTCTCTCCTATGTCGAATCTTTTCTCTCCTATGTCGAATCTTTCTCTCCTATGTCGAATCTTTTCTCTCTATAATGTCGAATCTTTTCTCTCCTATGTAGAATAATCTTGGACTAATAGAGTTAAGGTTAGGCACATTCGACCACAGGTTCGATAGACACAGATTGTTATTGTCAGCGTCACGTCGAATCTCCTATCTATATCGAACTGTTGTAGCAACGAAAACGAAAATAAAGCATTTGTTTATGTCGGATCTTTCGGTTTTCGGATTCTGTGCTTTCGTTTGTTAAAACGATAACGAAAATAGCTGAAATTCGGACGAAAATGCATTCGGACGAAAACGAATGCACATGTCTAAAAACGAATGAGAAACTAAACAAATTGCACATGTCTATTGCAAGTGTTCTAATTTACTATCGCTGTTTTCTAGCTGGTCTAAAACCACTTTTGGACGTAAAAGGGACGCTTTTTGGTTGCTATGGACAATCTCAAGTTTCCAGGCAGAAAGAACAGTATATATAAGTGCATGCAGGGCATTGGACAAAGCATTAGGGACAAAAGGGAAGTGAAATGATTTGATACAGTAATATAATCTGTAAGATTACAGTGTACTGTATGTGTTATGCATTTTGTTTGTACTTTCTGAATTTGCCGCCGGGCTCCGCCCCCATGCGTCGCGACGCTTGCAGGGAACGGAGCCCTGAACACTCGAGCAGATGATCCGGCGGGGGGGGGGGGGGGGGGGGGGGGACATCGCAGGATCCTGGTGACAATGTAAAGTTACCTGGACCAGGATTCTGCAATGCAATCCCCAAGTGTGGCTTGGGGTTGCCGCTATTGGTACTGAAATTTAACCCAGAGCCACACTCAGGATTACCACCAGGGGGTTTAATGTATGATTAATCCCTATTGTGAGTGAAAAGCATTAGAGGGAGAATCTCAGGTGACTGAATGGGACTTTTATCTTTAATACATTTATACATGGGAGTTTCTTTGGAGTGAGGTATGGATTTCTTTTCTATGGGATGCGCTGGCTGTTGAGGACAGACTTGTAATCATAAATCGGCACCCACAGCGAAGAATTGTTTTGAAGCTGAGCCTCTGGTTTAGCATAAAAGGGAGCCGATCTCCCTACAGATCTGCCTACAGCAGTCTAACAGAGACCTAAAAAAAAAAAAAAAAGTAGGTCTCTGCTTAGATCTTGGCTCTGAAGATTTCATCCTTGCACTGTGCGATTTTAATAGCCAAAGCCAAAATCTATTTAATTTATTTCTTTTCGTTTTGGACAGAGGCCTGACAGGTTAGAACATTTGTCAGGTTAATTTCTATATTTTTACATGGGGTATAGAGGACAAGAGCACTGTGCCAATGTTTAAAGGAGAATTCCAGTTATAGAGATTTTATACATAGATTGGTTCAGCTGTGACCAATGTAACCAGGTGTATACCATACCTGGCTGGTGCCCCTGGACGTTTGAAATCACTGTAGTAGACACCGCTACTCCAGTGATGTCCACTTGCTTCCGGGTCCCATGCTCAGAGGCTGGCCTTCTGCATTCTGAATACAGGAAGTCACCTACTCAGCACAGGCGACATTCAGAGAATGCTTTCCATTAGGAATGGGCTCAGGCATGTTCAGGATCCTAGTCCCAACCCACCTGCCCGATCCCGCCAGAAGCTGACACCGCACACCACTAATCACAGGCAGCGAGACATTTCCTGATCCGCAGCTGCACAGATCTGGAAAGGTCTCACTGCCTGGGATTAGTGGTGTGCGGTGTCAGCTTCCTGACATTTTATAAATTAATTCTCCAATTGGACAAGGTGGAGAGCGCGACATCACAGCTCCAACTCTCCATCTTGTCCAATCAGAGAACTTTTGAAAGTCGTTCAGAAAATCCTCTGAATTAGCCTGTGCCAAACAGCCAACCCCCTCTGTTCACATGGCAGCAGGACAACCGATCAACATGGGACATGGAAACAAGTGGTGCCTACGTCAGCAAATTCCAGATTCAAGGGCTATCGGCTACGTATGGTATATACATTGTTACATTAGTCCTGCTTGCACCAATGTAACTATGTATAAAATATCCTTTGCTTGAATAATTAAAGAGTCCAAGTTTTATTTCATCACAGAAGTCCAAAAATAGTCCCAACCTGTTTCAGGGGCTGTATGGTTCCTCATTCATTAGGGCTTAAACAGATGGTTTGAATGGTTGGACGTGTTAATGTGGGGTTATTTGAATATAGGGCAGTATGAATACTCCACTTCTATTTGGGAGACGCTTTCAATTAGATCAAACTTATAGCATTTGCTTGTTTCCTGCTGTAATTAAAACGGTATTAAAACCAAAAGCTTACTAATCCTTGTATGTGGTGACTGCATTAGTTATCTTATTTTTTTGGGCTTTTTTCCCCCCCTCCGTTTTCACCTGGCTTGTAACACACTTCCTGAATTAGAGTGCTCCCACTCTGGATGAAGGAGCAAAGGGGATGCCTTTGGACAGCAGCATTGTCAGTCTGGGGGGAGGTGGGTGTTAGTGTATTTAAATCTGCAAGTACATCTGACAAATTGAAGCTGAACGCCAGCCAACCTGTTATAAGCAGTTACAGCAAGCGTTTTTCTTCTTTTGGGATAAATATTTTGCATAAAACGGTCAGTTTTAAATGGTTTCTCAACCCTATAATAGATTTACTGTCAGGGTCACCAGATGAAAATAGAAGTAAGAAAGCCTAAAAAAGAACAAATGCAGCCATTACATCCAAGAATTGGTAAGCTGCTATATAATAAATATCTGCTTTAGGGTTTAATACCGCTTTAAATAAATACATTCGGACCACTAAATCTTTTGTGTGGCACTCAGATTCTTCCTACAACTTCTAGTGTTCAGCTTGAGTCCTATTCATGTTAGAGAGCTACCAAACCCGAGTCAATGTGACACCTCCTACCTATACTTTGAGACTTTTCTTCTTCTATAGAATTCTATGTCTCCATTGAAAGGATTCACCCTCTCGGTTTGTCCTAGTGACCGCTGTCAGAGACAGAAAGAGGAAGTGAAATTCTGAATGTTATGGTTGTTAATGGAATATAATTAGAAGGAACGATTTCCACCGAGGGCACCTATTCTGGTGATCAATAACTGGGGGTATCCTAGGCACTTTGGAGGGTTTTCCAATAATTTCCGTGTGTGCGTCTGACAGAAAGTGAAGGAAAATGCTATCTAATGGGACACAGATTTAATTATCTTTATTCAAAAAATGAGGGGAGGGAGAGAGGGAGAGAGGGAGAGAGGGAGAGAGGTCTTAGCCTCTGATATGCAGTTGCCATTGTGCTGCACATTTGATCAGTTATAACACTAGCCATTTAATGGCCTAACTTCTACCAGTTTTATAATTTGGGTTTAGGGGCACTTCGTTAAAGCCAACATAGTCAAGAGTCATATAACCCTGCCTTCTCTCTCCTCCCTCCTAATTAGATACAATTATTTTTAAAGGCACTTCCACATTGCATACCTAGAAGGGAATTTGTCCCCCACAACCCCCCCCCCCCCCTCCACCGAAGGACTCTGCCAGGACCTGAATGCTGAGCAGAGCTTTTTGGCACATCTGCGTACATGCCATTAGAATGATGGCATCAGAAGGGGGGTATTATTTGCATTCCAAACTCAAAACATCAGCTGTCCATGTTCATTTTAGTGTCGTTTAGAAAATATTTGGTAAATTCCTTTTCAATTCTGCATGCATCGGAAATTTAAACATTTGCATTATAGCCGTTAAGCCAATCAGAATATAGTCCAACTATTTTGGCACTTACAGTCCACATTCCATCGTATTGCCCACCCCTGCGGCCTCAGAAACTCCTGAATATCATCCAAGATGTTCTGCAGCTTCTGCTTCTGTGCGATCTCAGACTGCGTCACCTCTGCCACACTCAGCTTGCAATTAGCGAGTTTTTCTGCAAGAAGATAAAAAAGACGAATTAAGTGTACACTCTTCAATTAATATTGATTTGGATTCTTGAAAAGTGGTTGTAAACATCAGACATGAAATATGAACAAAGCATATCCCTCTATAGCAGTGATGGCGAACCTATGGCACAGGTGCCACAGCTGTCACGCCAAGCCATCTGTCGACATGCCAGGGGAATCCCTCAGCCAGGCAGTCACTTGCACCGACGTGCAGTCACGGAGGAGCCGGCTCCCTTCCTTGTATCAGTGCCATTGACGTCGGCAGCCCCCCTGCTCCAGGATGACATTGGTTCAGTCTGTCCTAAGCGGAGGGGGAGGGGCGGTGCTCAGAGCAAATTATCCATGAGGAGGAGGTACAGTGGCTGCTAGCTGACCTCCCGTCGGCGGGGATATCGAGGAGCGGCTGGATGGCGGGGATTCCTACAATACTGCCCGGGGAAAGCTGGACGATGAGGCCATGGAAAAGTAAGGAGGAGGATGGATCCTCCGATTTACATTGTACGGTGTGTGGGGGGGGGGGGTGGGTAGTGCAGGAAGCATTGGTCAGGCAGGTGGGTGCAATGGTCAGGCAGGTGGGTGTATGTTGCACAATGCATTCCTAAACCCTGCATTCTGAGCGAATCTGGCAAATCGTACGTTTTTGATCCCTTAGGGCTCATTTAGGAGGGATGATCAGTCCCATCCTCTGTACAGAGCTGCTGGCAGGTTTAATTCTGTGTTGGAACTTTGAAAGAAATAAGTTGGTTTTGCATCGCGGTTTGGGCACTCGGGCTCAAAAAAAGGGATTTTTATAACAGCTTACCTGTAAAATCCTTTTCTTGGAGTACATCACGGGACACAGAGCGACTTAGTCATTACTAATGGGTTATATAGATTACCTTCAGGTGTTGGCACTGGCCAATTCCAAACCGGAAGTACCCTCCCCTATATAAGCCCCTCCCACCCGGGAGCACCTCAGTTTTGTAGCCAAGCAATAAGTGTCCCAAAAAGAGGGGTGGGAGCTCTGTGTCCCGTGATGTACTCCAAGAAAAGGATTTTACAGGTAAGCTGTTATAAAAATCCCTTTTTCTTTTTCGTACATCACGGGACACAGAGCGACTTAGTCATTACTAATGGGACGTCCCAAAGCAATGCCAAATGAGGGGAGGGATACATAAGCTGGGCGCCATCAGGCATGAGGATCTTTTGCGGCCTGCAACACACTGCGCCCAAAGGCGACATCCTCCTGACTTCTAACGTCTACCTGGTAGAACCTAGTAAACGTGTGTACCGAAGACCATGTTGCGGCCTTACATACTTGAGCCAGGGAGGCCTGGTGATGCACTGCCCATGAAGTTCCAACTGCTCTTGTGGAGTGCGCCCTAACTTTGAACGGAGGCGGTCTCTTTCTCAAGCCATAGGCTTGTATTATGACCTGTCGAATCCACTTGGCTAAAGTAGATTTTGATGCTGCCTGACCCTTTCTGGGGCCTTCCGGCAGAACAAATAAAGAATCCGTTCTGCGAATCTGAGCAGTGGCTTTTAGATAAGCTTTAACTGCTCTTACTACATCCAAAGAATGTAATAACTTTTCCTCTACCGAGCTAGGTTTGGGGAAAAAAGAAGGAAGAACCACATCTTGGTTCAAATGAAACCTCGATACCACCTTAGGAAGAAAGGCTGGATGAGGACGTAATACTACTCTGTCCTTATGGACAACCAGATATGGCTCCTTACAGGACAAGGCGGCTAATTCCGATACTCTTTTAGCCGAACAAACGGCTACTAAGAAAATCAATTTCCTGGTGAGAAGAACCAAGGAAATGTGTTGTAATGGTTCAAACGGTTGTTTCTGTAGAACCGACAGAACCAGGTTTAGGTCCCAAGGACATATGGGAATACTAACCGGAGGGCTAATACGCATCACTGCTTGTATAAAGGCTTTGACTAGTGAATGCGAAGCCAAGGGCCTTTGAAAAAATATTGACAAGGCCGAAATCTGACCCTTGATAGTACTCAAGGCAAGCTTCCTATCTACAGCCCACTGTAGGAAGTCCAAAATCCTCCCTATCACGTACTTACGTGGATGCCATTTCTTGGCCTCACACCACGTAATGTATGCTTTCCAGATCCTATAATAGATCTGCCTGGATACCGGTTTCCTGGCATTGATCATGGTAGATACCACAGAATTAGAGAGCCCTCTCTTTTTCAGAATGTGGGCTTCAATAGCCAGGCCGTCAAACCTAGGGCTGGTAAGGAAGGGTGGTATATCGGTCCCTGCAACAGCAGGTCCGGACGATGTGGGAGGGTCCAAGGACTCCTCACTGACATTTTTACAATCTCCGCGTACCATGCCCTTCGGGGCCACGCTGGAGCCACCAGAATCACTGGTTTCTTTTCTACCCTGATTCTGCGGAGTAATCGCGGTAACAATTGTGGCGGTGGGAATGCATATATCAGCTTGAACTGATCCCAAGGGAACACTAGGGCATCCGAGCCGCAAGCTAGGGGATCCCTTGTGCGAGACACAAATCTGTCCACCTTTGCGTTGAATCTGGATGCTAGCAGATCTACATCCGGTGTTCCCCACTGCTGGCATATTGCCTGGAAAACCTTGGGGTGAAGAGACCATTCCCCCGGGCATAATTGTTGGCGACTTAGAAAGTCCGCTCTCCAATTTTCCACTCCTGGGATGAAAACCGCGGATATGGCTGGGACATATTTTTCTGCCCACTCCAGGATGCAATTTGCTTCCCTCTGGGCTGCACGACTCTTGGTGCCACCCTGGTGATTGATATATGCCACTGCCGTGGCATTGTCTGATTGAATTCTGACAGGGGACCCTTGGAGTTTGGATGTCCATGCTACTAGGGCATACCGGGCTGCTCGTATCTCTAAGAGATTGATGGGCAGGGCCTTTTCTGCTTCTGACCACTTGCCCTGGAGAGACCATTGCTCCAGTACTGCCCCCCAGCCTATGAGGCTGGCATCTGTAGTGACCACCTTCCAAGAAACCGGACTGAAGGGTTTCCCCTCTTTCCAGATTCTGGGGCACCAACCACCAATGGAGGCTCTTGCGAACGGAAGGGGACAGGGACATTGGTAAGTCTAAAGCCTGAACTTTTTTGTTCCAGGCTGACAGTATGGCCCTTTGCAAATTCCTTGAATGGAATTGACCGTAGGGTACCGCTTCGAATGAAGCCACCATCTTTCCCAGCAGCCTCATGCAGAGGCGTATGGATGGTTTTCTTTTTGTACCCACTAAGTGGGTCAAATCTTTTAAAGACGACACCTTCTCTGGAGGTAAGAAAATCTTTCTCTGATTTGAATCCAGCCTTAGCCCTAAGTATTCCAGACTTTTGACTGGTCTTAGAGCTGACTTGTCCCGGTTGATAATCCAACCGTGATATTCCAGATACTCGATTGTCTTGTGAATAGCTACTTCCAGCTTTTCCACTGAGTGGTCTATTAGTAGCAGGTCGTCTAGATATGCCATTATCGTTACACCCTGTGTTCTTAGATTTGGCCAATAATGGGGCCAGAATTTTTGTGAACACTCGTGGTGCTGTGGCCAGACCGAAAGGTAAGGCTCTGAACTGAAAATGGCGCCCTTCTACTGCAAAGCGTAGAAATTTCTGGTGGGCCGGAAAGATGGGAATATGCAGATAAGCATCCTTTATGTCGATCGAGGCTAGCCATTCCTGCCCTTGTAGGGCGGTGGCCACCGATCAGATCGACTCCATCCGAAAAGTCCTGATATTTAGGAACTTGTTTAGCCCTTTTAGATTTAATATGGGCCTCACGTCCCCATTTGGTTTGGGGACTGTGAAAAGGTTCGAGTAAAACCCGAATCCGCTTTCTTCCAGGGGAACCTTCATGATTACACCTTGGAGCAATAGTTGTTCTAGTGCCAGAAGGAGGGATCCTCTCTTTTGGGGATCTCTTGGCACGTTTGACCTCATAAATTGGGCAGGAGGAGTGCCTTTTAACTCCAGCTTGTATCCCAGACTTACTGCGGAGAGCACCCATCTGTCTCTGATGGTGTCCCGCCAGGTCTCTGTGAACAACTGAAGTCTTCCCCCCACCCGATTGAGTGGGGGCAACGCTTCATGCCTTGGGGGGAGGTTTTGTACCTCTCTTGATCCAGGGCTTCTTGTTACCCTGTGATTGTCCCTGATTTCTGCCCCCTGAATTTGACCGCGGTGGCCGTCGGAACTGCTTCACAGCCGATGTGCCTGGGACTGGAGAAGTAGGCCTCTTAAAAGAAGGACTTCTACCCTTGTTCTTAACCGGTAAGAGTGAACTTTTACCGGCAGAAATTTTCTGGATATATTTGTCCAGATCTTCTCCAAATAAGCGTTCTCCATGAAATGGGAAGCTAACCAGCAGTTTTTTACAGGGAGCTTCAGCAGACCAGTTTTTGAGCCACAGAAGCCTACGCATATGTACTATAGACAGCGTAAAGCGGGAGGCCTGTTGGATTGTATCCTTTATGGCGTCCACCGCAAAACACAAGGCTCTAGGCAGGTCAGCTAGGGCAAGAGCCTGCTGATCTGGTAAGTCCCTTAAGACTTGTTTCAACTGATCTTTCACTGCTTGGCAGACTCCAATCGCTGCTACCGCAGGTTGTGTCACCAAACTTGCTGTAGAGAAAGCAGATTTTAGTAAAGACTCCAATTTTTTATCTATTGGGTCTTTGAACATTGGAACATTATCTACTGGACATGTCAGTGATTTGTTAACAGAAGAGATGGCTGCGTCCACTGTAGGGACCCTCCATTTTCTTATGAACTTATCCTCCATGGGATAGATCACCGGAAATCTCTTGGGGGGAGCAAATATTTTATCAGGATGCTCCCAATCCTGGTAAATAAGCCCTTCTAATAAAGGGTGGATTGGGAAGGAACAGACAGCCTGGGGAGCTTTTAGCGACCCCAGCGAGGAAACCGTAGTGGATGGTGGTTCCGCCAGAGGCATTTTAAATGCTGATCGGACCATATTAGTCAGAGACTGAACCCATAATCTTTCAGCCTGAGAAGCTGAGAAAGGTTCTTCCACTGTTGATTCCTCCATAACTGAATCAACCTCATCCTGATCCCCTTCAGGTAGGTCGATCTGTGTGGGGCTGTTCCTCCACTAACAGGCACTCTGAAGGAGGAGACGGACGCGCTTTTCCTGAGACAGGGAAGCAGCGATCAATGCTGTTAATCTCTCTTCCAATCCTCCCAGAGTTGAGGATAAAACCTCCTCTGTTATATATACACAGGAGCAGGTGGACTGGGGACAGCCGCAGCACCAGGCATTCCTGCGGGGTTTCTACGGCTACTGACCTCTGAATTCTCAGGGGAGATTGGTGCAGTACAAGCATGCCCAATATCCTCAGAGCCCGATGGAGACCCCTTTGGCTTCCTGGAAGATCTATTTCCGGAGCGTCTGGACGACATATCCTTTAAGCACAAAGCTGAGGTATTCCCGTCGTCATACACCAATTTTTGCTGGTAATAGTCTAACACAGGTGCTGCTATATACCAGCTGGTGTCCACTAAAGTGCCTTTCTATGGGGATGCCTGCATCAACCGCCTCTGTGTGCCACTGTTTGTTGCTAGCTCTGTTTGCATGCAGCTGACACTTGTACTGTGTCTTTTAACCATGCTGGGACGCCCGCACATGCGCAGAAGCGCCGCGGCGCGCATCGAGCGTCATCCACCCGCCCCTTTTTTTTCATAGGAGGCGCGTGCACGCGCCCGCGCGCCATTTACGCCCTTTTCGAAATCAAACAGGGGACTAGGAGCCAGGGCCCTTTTTGCCGGAGGGCCTGTGCGGTGGATGAGGGCAGCAACAGGGCAGAGGAAGTGGATTCCCACAGAGAAACTTACCAGCTGCCTGGATCTTTTGACTTGAAAAAACCAAAGATCCACATGACAAGAAAAATGGACTACAGCGGCCTCTAGTGGTTTAACACAGGTACCGCGGTCCCTGTTTTTTTTTTTTTGACTACTATTAAAATTTTACATTTTCAGTAGTTATAGGCAAACACAGATATTTAGCGGGAATACCGTTAGGTAACAGACAGAAAGACAAATTAGGCTTGGGGGTCCCCCAATAGAACCAAGTTCCTGGGGGCCCCCACTTACCTGATCCCCGCCGCAGGACTTTGTTTGGTCCACAGAAGTCCAAACTTCACCTATCACGGCAGGCATTGTAATTAAACCTTCAGGGACCGGGTTCCCAAGGATTCCACTCCCCTGGACCTGTATAGCACCCTGCACAGACAACATCTTGGTCGTGGGTATGACCAGAGCTCTGGATCCCAGGGTCCAGCCCTCCTAAGAGAAGCATTACAGGCAAAACCTTGCTCTTCTGCTGCAAGGCCCGGGTACCGACCGTTTAGCTATGAAGCTTTTTTGGTGGGATCCGGAACAGCTTACTAAGGCCCAAAAGAACCTGTACGCAAGCCCAGTGAAAACACATGTTACTCTTTGGCCAACACCTTAGACACTGGCAAAAAACTGAGGTGCTCCCGGGTGGGAGGGGCTTATATAGGGGAGGGTACTTCCGGTTTGGAATTGGCCAGTGCCAACACCTGAAGGTAATCTATATAACCCATTAGTAATGACTAAGTCGCTCTGTGTCCCGTGATGTACGAAAAAGAAAGGTTCGCCATCACTGCTCTATAGTGTTTACTCAATCCAGAACACCAAGCGTCACTTGTCTGCCGCTTCATTCCGCTGCCTTCAGCATGAATCACCTCTGACAAGTATTCCTGACACCAAGAAAGAAATTGTGCCTAATCAGCTCTCCTCACTGAGCTCTTCAGACTAACTTCAGCTCTCCGCCCCTTTTTTACTGACAGTTCAGACAAGCTATATCAATTTTGCTCTTTGAACAGATGTAGAGAAGAGAAGACTGCAGATAAACAGGTACAACTTATATTAGGAGGATTTATTTCATCTCTCCGCATTACCTCACGCCAGTCACTTCACTGGGTATTATATGAAAGCATTTACAACCACTTTAAAATCAAAAAACTCTATTGAAGCATATGGGGCAAAAGTTTGCAAAAACCATTACACCTTACCCTGATTACATTTATGACATTGGAGAAGGTGAGAACTAAAATTAGGCAACAGGAACAATTTACATTATTATAATATACACTATGAAATCTGCCCAGATTACAATTGTTCCTCCCACGATGAGCCAGAAACTCGTTCCTGCCCAGACAAAAAAAAAAAAAAAAATGGAGTCCTTTAATTTGCATAGATTTCCTCTCACTTCCTGTTTGGCTATGGGGCAGGAAGTGAAGGGAAATCTCTGCAATGGGACAGGGATGGTAAAGAATAAACTGATCTGGGCTATAACCTTCCCTTACTCTATCCAAAAATGGGGAAAAAAAAAAAAAAGTGTTGCCTATAGTTCTACTTTTAAGCACAAATTTCTGATAACTTTATAGAGAGGACTAAGAAGATATAACCATTCCAATGGTGCAGCAGAAAACATAGCACAGTGAGGAAGGTTTGTGGTCCAGGATAAGACAGTCAAAATTAGAAGCACCGCTCCCCCCCCACAGTTGCGGAATGCCGGCCGCCCCCATACCGGAAGCAGTGCGGCCGCTTTATGGGGGCGCTAGACTAATTTGCCTCTCTGCCCAGTCGCCCCACAAGACTAGCGCTACACTAACAGTGTAGCACAAGCCGGCGGGGACTCTTTCCGTGCTGCCCCCCAGCAAAGTGCTGCCCTAGGCCTGGGCCTTGTTGGCCTAGGCCAGGATACAGCGTTGGATCTACATATAACTTTAGTCAGACCAGGCTTGCAGTTGTGTGTCACTATGTGTTGTCCTTTTAGCCCGAGGACCGTCTAAGTCCAGCCTCAGTTTGCATACATAAATTGCTTAATTATCTCTCCTTTAGTTGGCTCAGTCAAATTTTTGATTGACTTGTCAAGTCGCAAGGTGCCTGCAGGGCCACCCATAGCTTGAATTTCAGCCAATTCAGTAGGAATCATACAAAATTTTAACTATCTATGGGGGTCTATACTATCAGCGAAAATATAGTGAAGTACATTGTGAAGAGATCGGCAGAATTCCACCAAAACCTTTGACTTTGCAGGAAATATTCAACTGCATTTCCCACAGAAAATAAAAACAGTAATAATGTTCATAGCAGCAAAAACCACCAGGAGCAAATAAAGGCTGCAAACAACTGAGTAAACCCCTTCAATGCAAGCCCTTCTGCACCGACATCTGTAAGAATCCATTGCCATTAGTGTTCTAGTGCTCGCTGTTCATCACCTAATAGCTTCTGCAGGACTTGTCCATCATAGAAGTCTTCCTCCAGGTTCTTCACTATAATTCGGTCCTCCACTAGGACCTCGTTGATCCAATCTATAAGAACCTGAGGATAAAGGAAAAGCTTGTGAGAGTCTGTCATGCTAATAGAAGCTTTAACACATTCACATCATTTCAACAAAATGATTTTCCACCTTTTTTAAATTTCATTAAAATAATCCCCAGTGATGCTACTATAAAAGTCCTTGTTTAATACTTCCTTTTATAGGATGACAACACTCATTGCTCTAGCAAACTAAAGGTCATTCATTTGTTTCAAAGTGACTCTGTCATAACCAGTGGCGGCTGATGAGTTTTTTGTTCGGGGGGGGGGCGGCAAACAACCACCCCCCGGCGGCGGGGTGCAGGCATCGGCTCCAGGCTATCGGCTGCGGGGACCGGGTAGCAGCTCCAGCAGCTTCCCCCCTGGCTCCACATCAGGCATCCAATAGGCTGTTCAATATTCCTATTGCACACGTTCCTGGTAGATATGGCTCATAAAATGGTGGGTGCTGCAGCGATTACCAGTCGGGTCCTGGAAACATCAAACAAACAAGCATACATATTCGCCAGCACACCGTGGATTGACAATTTGCGTCCAAAAAGTTTTAATGAAAGAGATCACAAAAGGAAAAGCGCAACGTTTCGGAGCCGCGCAGGACCCCTTTGTAAGGCATGCGATTGGCCAAAACGTCAGGTGATCCTATCGACAAACAGGTCTCACACCTGCTTCCTGATTGGCAGAGATAAGATTTAGTGTGAAAATGTATTTGCTATCGCCACACAACTGGGTGGGATCGGCACGCAGTCCTCTGTGCCCCCGAGCCCACCCTTTTTTAAAGCCTATTAAAGCCTCTGGCTCTAATCATGTGCTTTAAACCCCCCCCCCCCACCCCATAAAAAAATTCATGCTTGGATAGGGAGGGAGGGCGGCGGCGGTGCTAGGGGGGTGGCGCTGTAATGCACGGGCCGCCACTGGTCAAAACCTAAAACTTAAAGCCAACACTTTAAGTGTTGCATAGAGTGAAGAGGGAGTAGAACACTTATCAGGTTTTCATCGCTGTTTGTGTCCCCAGTAGGAAAATTTTGCCTCTCTATTTGTCACGTTATCATCTAAAGTGAAAGTAAAAGAAAATCCACAATTTTGGGTTGACGCCAGAACCGCGAGAGCGGAAATCTTACACTGGGGGTGTCTTGTCACATTCGGCTCCCCATCTTAGATTGCTCCGGAAGTGAAGTTTCGTCGCCGCCATCTTGCTACACCCCACACTCCTGCACAGTAATGATAGAGTGAGAAGGGGGCAAGCGCACATTTTGTTACATCCATCTGAGTTTTCGATTTCAGTTATTTTCAAACACAAAACGGAACATATATGCTTAAAATATGGTATTTGTAAATCCGACGGACTATTTAAATGTGAAAATCAGAGGTGTTCTGTCACATTAGCAACCATGTAAGGTCAGCAGGTTTGCTGCTGCTTTTAAAATGTAACATCTAAAACAGTCTGTTGGATTTCCAAATACTGTATTTAAGCATATAAAGCTCCGTTTTGTGTTGAAAATAACTGGGAAATCTAAAACTCCGGTGGGTGTAACAAGATGTCCGCTTATTGGTGTGCTGGGGTAATGTTTTATCTGCACTGTACACCACGACCTGGAGTCGTTGCAGCACCATTTTTTTTTTAATTCTTTATTTTTGGTTTTACAAAGTCATAAGAATACACGAAAAAACCGTGTGAAATTATTATATATATATATATATATATATATATATATATATATATATATATATATATATATATATACACACACACACACACACACACACACACACATATATATAGATAGAGCATATAGATGTAGCGAATCCCCCCAAAACTGGGGTCGCTATGCCTAAATTTAGGGGCTAGCCTGAGCAAATAGTTAGGCTCAGGCTGTTGGACTTCTTTTAATGGCCTCTGCTCTGTTGTGATGTTGCCTGGCAGTACAGTTCCCTGTGACCTGTAGGTGGCGCTGTCGCCCAGGTCGAACCACAGGTGGCATTGCAGCGCTATTGGGTGTCCCCTCTCGGCAGCTTGCAGTGGGCGTGGTCTACCCGCTGTGCATGCTGGGAGAGGATACATAAGGGGCAGACGCCATTATTTGTGAAGAGTTCGCACCTCCCGGCCCTCCAGGCCAGGGGTGCGTGTGTGTGTTCAGTCCCGGGCACCTTTAGCCCGAGGCTGCATCGTTCCAGGTAGGCCCAGCACCTTTAGCTGAGGCCTACGCCAAACAGCGGAATCCCAGGGTGCCCATGGGAGGGTGACCCGCTCTGAAGGAGAGGGAACCAGGGAAGGACCTATCCAGGGGATCGGTGAAGGAAGTCACTGTCTCGGGAGAGGCCTGGTTACCTGTCAGAGGGAAGGATTACATCATCCGCCAAAAGCCTTGCAACGTGCCCCATTGGCACCTAAGGTCTCAATTCCCGGGAAGTTCGGGACTTAAAAAGGTTAATATCCTGATCGTATCCTTAGGAAAAGAACTTAAAGTGAATGTTCGTGCTCCACACCGGCTGCTAGGACCGTGAGAGGGGACTATCCGGGTGAGCAAAACCCACTGGGCATGTATGTGTTATATATATACACAAACCAAGAAGGGCGGGTAGTTTGCTGTCCTGAAAGACTCTTGGAAAACAAGTTACCGGTAAGTCTAACTTGAATTTTCCCTGATCGTCTTTCAGGACAGCACATGAGGATAATGGAGACTTACCAACTAGGGGGGGGGGGGGAAACAACAGCCTGCAGGACCTTTCTGCCAAATGCCTGATCATCGGCTGACAGCAGGTCCAGTCTGTAATGATGGACAAATGTCAAATAGCTTGACCACGTAGCCGCCTTACAGATCTGATGTGGGGTGGCACCAGCTTTTTCTGCCTATGTAGTGGCTAGAGCTCTAGTAGAGTGTGCTCGTATTCCCTGTGGAGGAGACAAACCCGTCTGGGAATAAGCCTCAGAAATAGCCAGTCTTAGCCATCTAGCAATTGACCCCCTCGATGCTTGGCGTCCCTTTCTGTTGCCAGAAAAAAGAACAAATAAAGAGTCCGAAGACCTAAAGTCCTTTGTTATTTCCAAGTAGTGTAATAAAATTCTTCTTACATCCAAGTTATGGAATAAAGTCTCCCTTCTTCCTGAAGGATTTGAACAAAAAGTTGACAGGAAAATTTCCTGCAATCTGTTATGAACTGACGCCACTTTTGGCAAAAAACCCCGGATCTGTTTTAAGTCCAATCCTGTCTGGGTGAATCAACATAAAAGGTTATTTTATTGAAAGAGCGTGTAGTTCACGGATTCGTCTCGCAGTCGTAACTGCAACTAAGAATACCGTTTTAAGAGTCAAATCTTTCAACGAGATTGTCTGTAACGGTTCGAAAGGTTCTTTCGTGAAGGCTTGCAAAACTACTGACAGGTCCCATTTAGGAAAATGTTTAGTAGGCACTGGCCTGGCTCTAGTAAGTGACCTAATGAATCTTGTGATTAAAGGAACCGAGGAAATTGGTTTTTCCAGGTATACTGCCAGGGCAGCCACTTGCACTTTGAGAGTGCTAATTGCAAGACCTTTGTCCACACCATTTTGTAGAAACTCCAGAATCGACACAATGTCTTCTAGGGTTCGGTTTGATGAGTGACACCAACAGTTGTAAACCTTCCAAACTTTTGCGTAGATATCTCTAGTTACTCTCTTTCTACTGGCGAGTAGAGTGGATACTAGAGGCTCTGACAGTCCTTTGTTCCTTAATAACTGCTCCTCAGATACCAGGCGGTGAGGCTTAGTCTGGCTACATACGGGTGGTATACTGGGCCCTGAAGTAGCAAGTCCTGTCTGAGAGGAAGCTGACAGAAAGGTTTGATCATCATTTGTAGGATGGAGGAAAACCAGGCTCTTTTCGGCCAGAACGGAGTGATCAGGATTACTGATCCCTTCTTCTGTATTTTTCTCAATACAAGATGGATTAGCTGAAAAGGAGGGAAGGCATAACCCAGATGGAAGTTCCAGGGATGTGCCAAGGCATCTATCCCTATTGATCCACTGTCTCGGTGCAGAGAGAAGAATTGAGGGAGCTGGGCGTTGTCTTTTGATGCGAACAGATCCACCTGAGGACATCCCCACATTTTGGTGATCAGTGAGAATATCTCCGGATTCAGGCTCCACTCTGCCTCTTGAATTGTCTGCTACCTCATTTAGCGTGCTCCTGAGATGCACTGCCGACAGGGAGAGTAAATGCTTCTCTGCCCACTCTAGGATTTCTGATGACAGAAACAGTAGAGCTTTGCTCATTGTGCCCCCTTGTTTGTTCAGGTATGCCACTGTGGTGACATTGTCTGAAAGAATCTGCACATGGGACCCTTGGAGGTTTGGAGAGAAGGCAGCTAAGGCTAGAGCAACTTCTTTTAACTCCCTCCAGTTTGAGGACCTTCCTGCTTCGGATTGGGACCAAACTCCCTGTGCTATGTTTTGATCCCAGTGGGCTCCCCATCCCCAACTGCTGGCGTCTGTCGTGACCCTTACTTCTGTCGGGAAGGACCAAAGCAGGCCCCTTGACAGAACTGCCTGATTCCTCCACCACCAAAGAGTCCTCTTGACCCTGGTGGGGAGTTTTACTTTTGTGTCTAAGGTTTCTGGGCTGTGATCCCATACCTGTAGAAGAAAACCCTGGAGGGGCCTGAAATGGAGCCTCGCTCATTGAATGGCCGGCATTGTTGAGGTTAAGGTACCCAGTACTGACATAATCCTCCTGATTGACACCTCCTGGTTTGTCTGAAGACTGGCTACTACACTCAAGACCTTGTCTTTTTCTTCTGGGAGAAAAAACCTTTGCTCTACAGAATCTATCAGATAACCTAGAAACTGAACTCTTTGAGCAGGATTGAAATTTGATTTTTGAGTATTTACGATCCAGCCCAAGGCTTCCAGATGACTGCGGGCCTTGGTTAGATCTACCTGCAACCTCTCTGGAAGGGGCAAAAATTATGAGGTCATCCAGATAAGGGATGACCGAGATTCCCTGTAGACGGAGAGGAGCTAGAGCTTCCGCCATTATCTTGGTGAATATCCGCGGAGCGGATGATAGACCAAACGGAAGGGCCTTGAATTGTAAATGAAGCACCTCCTTCCCCATATTTATTGCCAACCCGAGGTATTTTTGAGACTGAGGGGCTATGGGCACATGCAGGTACGCGTCTCTTAAAAGGGGTTGTAAAGGTTTGTTTTTTATTTTCTAAATAGGTTCCTTTAAGCTAGTGCATTGTTGGTTCACTTACCTTTTCCTTTGATTTACCTTCTAAATGTTTTTTTTCTTTGTCTGAATTTCTCACTTCCTGTTTCTCCTCACTAAACCTCACACCATCATCTGAGTGGTGTGGAGTCAGCCAGAACAGCTTACTGAGGAGGAACTGGAAGTGAGAAATTCAGACAAAGAAAACAAATATTTAGAAGGGAAATCTAAGGAAAAGGTAAGTGAACCAACAACGCACTAGCTTAAAGGAACCTATTTAAAAAATAAAAAACAAACCTTTACAACCCCTTTAAGTCGATTGACGCCATGAAGCATCCCTTGACTAAGATTTTTCACCGAAAAAATGGAGTCCATGCGGAACCGCCTGTATTGGACTGACCTGTTTAACGGTTTCAGATTGAGAATGAGACGGAAGCTTCCTGATGGTTTCCTTATCAGGAAGATATGGGAATAGAAACCCCGGTAACGTTCCTCTGGAGATACCTGAACCACAACACCCTGTCTCATCAAATCCCCCAACAGGCTTTTCATGGCTAGGGCCTTTGTTGTGTCCCTTGGAAGGTCTGTTACACAGTATCTTTCTGGAGGAAGATCCGAAAGTTCTATTTTGTATCCCTGGGCCAGCGTGTCCAAAATAAATGTGTTTTCCGTCACGCTTGCCCAAAGAGGAAAGAATTTTTGAAGCCTTCCCCCCACAGGCAATGACAAGTCATTGCGTTTTATTGGTTGGCGCAGGAGAATTGAAGAGGACATTCCCTCTGCCTTTACCTTTTTGCCCCGACCAATTCCTTCTTTTTTCTTGGGGCCTGCTTCCCGGATCCTGATTTTTTTGAGGTCGAAAAAACCGCTTAACTGGTTGTTTTTTCTTTTTAACCGCTGTCCTATCTAAAACAGAATCTAGATCAGGACCGAACAAAAGATCTCCAAAAAAAGGAATTCCACATAACCTATTTTTGGAAGCTGCGTCCCCTGGCCATGTCTTAAGCCATAGAGCTCTCCTGGCTGAGTTGGTTAAGGCCCCAGATCTGGCTGACATCCTTATTGATTCTGCAGAAGCGTCAGAAATATAAGCTACGGCTGCTGCTAGAGTAGAAAAAGAATCAAGGATCTCCTGCTTAGGTGAGTCTGCTATAATATGGGCTTTAAGCTGATTCAGCCAGAACTCCATGTTCCTGGAGACACAGGTAGTAGCCATAGCTGGTTTAAGGTTACCCATGATGGATTGCCAAGCTTTTTTAAGCTGCTGATCCATCCTTTTGTCCATGGGATCTTTGAGTATACCCATGTCTTCAAATGCCAAGTCGGTTGACCTGGAAACTTGTGAAAACGCTGCGTCTAATTTTGGAATTTTATTCCAAAGCGCATCTGGGTCTTCACTGAACGGAAAGCGTCTTCTATGCGCTCTTGGGAAAAATGATTTTTTCTCTGGATCAGCCCATTCCTTTTTAATGGCTTCCGAGATTACTGAATGCACAGGGAAAGTGCGACTTTTTGTTTCGCTAAGCCCTGCATACATTCGGTCATGCAGCGATAATTCTTTATTTTCTTCATCTATTCCCAATGTTGCATATATTGCTTTCAACAAACTGTCTACTTGCTCTAAGGACAGTTTGTATCTTGAAGGTGCATCTCCTGCCTCTTCTTCTTCCCTGGAGTGAGAGGGGGAATGCTCCCCTTGGGTAGGA
This sequence comes from Rana muscosa, assembly GCA_029206835.1. NCBI lineage: Eukaryota > Metazoa > Chordata > Amphibia > Anura > Ranidae > Rana > Rana muscosa. Next base: position 202,894,242 of record CM055118.1, read on the forward strand.
GGGCCAGCTTCAGCCTCTACCCCTGGGATTAATTGTGAGCCCTGAGAGGATCCTGAGGTAGTTGGCTGACTCAGGGATGGTGTTGCAAGAGAAGAGCGAAAAGATTGTATGGTAGCATCTAGCTCTTTCTTGACCGATGCGATTAAATCGCTGCATGCAGAAGAAGCTTCTTCCTTCACTAAGGAATCAACACAAATTTGGCATAAAGCTTTCTTCCAGCCCTCTGGTAACTTTGCTTTACATGAGGGACATCTCTTTTTGATAGGAGGGTCAGAGCTCTTAGCCTGCCACACAAAAAAGACAAAAAGACAAAAAAACACCAGCATCCCTTTTTAGTGAGTCAAACTTGCCTCCTAACGAGCTCACCATAGGTGCACAGTTAGTATAACAGCCAACACCCTGTGCCCAGACAGGCCCCAGCCACCAGGGGGGGGAAAAAAACATATAGAGAGAGGCACCTACAGTATACAGGGTAGATCCCACATACCCCCTTACCTGGGCCTTGCTGGTGCCTGTGCCTGTCCCACTCGCTGCTGTCACAGTCTCCATCGTGGAGCAGCGCTCGTTCTGTGGCTTCCAAACGACGGTTCCTGGAGTCCAGAGACGCCGCTGCGCCGGACCGGAACCGCAATTATAGGCACGAGGACCTCTCCTCCCCTCTCCCCCTGCGCGAGCTCCGCCGGAAATGACGCTGCGCCTGATCCCAGTGCCGCCCCTTGCAGGATACCTCACTTCCTGCTAGCCGAGTCTCTACTCAGCCACCAAAAAGATGGTGGCGGCCTGCAACGCCGGCATGTGGTTAAAAAAAAAAAAAAACGAACGGCTGCTGCTGCCTAAGGAGCGGCTCCAGGAACAGTCCCTGCTCCTCTGAGCTGAAGAGGGAGAAGGAGCCCACTTACCTACTACCCTGTGGCGCGGTGTGGGAGGATCGGACTCTCTGGAAAAAGAAGGTATGGTGGGGTAGGCAGCCTGGCCTCTCAGGACAGCACCTTAAGAGACCTGACTCCTACTAGGTGTTCCCTTGCCGGAGGAAACACAAAAACTGACAAGATGTGGGGAGTTGCCTCCTTTTAAAATGGTGGAGCCACTCTCTCATGTGTTGTCCTGAAAGACGATAAAGGGAAATCATAAATTCTGCCAGAGTATGTAAACTTATGAGCACAACTGTATATTAGTGACAAGTCACTCTCAGACACAATGGTAGCAGGATGACTCTACCCAAACAAATTACACTTTTTTTGTATATCTATAGCCAAAACCTACTTTTGTTCACTTTGGAGAGGGTGGGGAAGAATCAGAACTCATTTTTTTTAAGTATTTTGATTTAGTTATAGTCATAGTCTTGACTAAAATGCCATTTTAGTTGTACGTATTTTAGTCATCTGAATTGAAACTTTATTTTGTTTCGTTTTTGTCACGGAAATCATGCCGCAGACAAAAAGTACGACAAAAATATTTTTGTTGATGAAATGAACACTGGTTGGAGAGATTGTCACTTCCTGTCTGGTAAAAAGTTTGTCCCCAGGACAGCAATTCGGGGAGAAATCTCTCCCAATATCAACACAGACGACATTCCACTATGCAGATTTTCCCTCACTTCCTGTCTGGTAAAATGTTGCCCCCAGAATGTGGGAAAACCAAGAAAATCTCTAATGGAACCCTGGGAGAGAAGTAAAACCTGGCATGGCTTCTAGTCCTCCCCTATTCTATATAAAAAAAAAAATTATAGAAATATATATATATATATATATATATATATATATATATATATATATATATATATATATATTTTTTGGGCTCTAGATATATGTTAGATTCTTTTTTACCCCTTTAAGAAAAACTCATAGCACGACTAGCTCTTCCTCCTGCCCCATGTTTCATTTTAAATCCATCCTGATAGGAGCTAGGGTAATGACCGACCCGAGCGATCAGAAAATATTAGACAGATTTTTAGACTTTCTTCTTACTTTTTTTTATTTTTTTTTATGTAAATCTTTATTTATGTAAATTTTGCAGCATAAAAAACAAAAAGAAATTCACAGACCAAATAGAACAACAAGTCTGAGTAGGTAACAGTCAGTGCAAATGTGGGTAGTGAGACGAGAAGCATCAGAACCGTGTTGAATACGATGAACACTATCACAATTTAAAGTCTTGCATGCGCCTACATATATTAGAACCTATGGCGACTCAATACCTGAAACTGGGACAGACATATTCAGAAAGAGATAGGGTAAAGGAACATGGAGGGGTAAGGGTAACAGTTAGGGAAAGGTATGGGGAACAAGAACGAGTTCCTCCTTATCCTTAACACCAGGAGGTGCACAGTTCATCTTACAGCAGAACCAGAAGGGAAGCAGGTCACACAGAGAAGCTTTTCACCCACATAATACCAGAAAAGTCTCTGCACTTTATAAGCCATCTACCCTCAAGGATGGATATCAGAGTGTGGTTGTAAATGGGGTTCTATTTAACCTGTTTAGGTGAAATAATGGAAGGTTTGTTGGACAAATGTATATTATGCTGGTGGCACAAAGTTGTGCAATGGGATAGTTATTTGTGGAGGTGTTTATTACACAGATCGTACTTTGGCATTGGTGAAAGATTGGTCAACACAATGGAAAAAATGCCTAGTCTTGCCCTTCAGATTTTTTTTTTTTGTGGCAGAAAACCGTACTAATGAACAGAAAATCAGATGTTGTGGTCAGATCAGACAAAAAATTTCAAGCCTGCACATCCAGTTTTTGTCTGATGAAAATCCGTAAATCGGCTGTCAAAAGCAGCATACTAACGATCAGAAAATCAGCAGATCGTTCATCGGACGAAGTTTATCTTCAGATTTTCTGATCGTGAGTACAGGTCTTAAGGGTCCCTTCACTCCTCTGTGGTGCAGTAACACAGTTATTCATACGTTGCAATGCTATTTGTCCTGCAGAGAATTCCAATGCACACAGCAAAAAACCTGTGCAACAGCACACCACAATGTACAGATGCGTTGTGCACTAATAACTTTCAGTACACTTCTTGTGCTGATAGTTATCAGTGAGCGATATCCTAGCGATCTTTAAGGACTATAGAACCCCTGCCCTCTATGATATGGAAAAGAGAAGTGGGGGAGGCGTTTGTAGCTTTGTACTAGGGTGACAACACTGTTTTTCTATAGATACAGTACAGTGAGTGAGCGTTATCACCCAGGACAGGTTATTCACAGGATCCCCAGATAAAAAATAAAATAAAAAAAACGATACAAAAACGAATACAGCCAACAAATCTAGTATGCTACAATAGATTACCCTTTTTTCTTGGCCTTAGATACGCTAAAAAGCATGCAAACGGTGTAAATACTGTAGGTGCTAAAATCCATCCAAATCTTTTTTTTTTTACCTTCACCAGTTCCTTAAACTTGGAGTCTTCCTTGGAATTGGGGTCGATCATGGTCCTCTCCTCATTCTCCTCTGAGAAGTGATGAGAAATAGATGCAGTCAGAGACATGACAGCAATCAGTCCGAACAGTCATAGTCATGAAATGTATAGACAGTACATAGGGAAATAGATCTACTTCCTCTGGAAGATTTCCAAAAAGTTGACACATTCTGGCTCACAGAAGGTCATCAGACTCATCTGAGGGATGATTTTCCAGTGGAAAGAAAATATCATGAGACTGGTTATATACAAAAAGTGATGGTGTAGGGTAACTGCCAGCAATCATTTATTAACACTGCCTACTATAAATGTGGTCATAGACCCCAAATAACACGCAGGTGTCGACAACCCCACATAGAAATGCAAGTTGTGGTGGTGGACCTTTCAGCCATTTATTACATAATCTTCAGCCCTTATGTCACCATTATTTGTTCTCTGAATGTGGGATCTCCAGCACAGCAAGAGCAGATGGGCCAGGTTTTCTAAACTCCCCAAAAAATAATTTCTACAAAAAAAGGTTGGCTGGCTGGCACTATAATTACAGGGGTCCCCTATAAATTTGGTTGGAAAAAAAAAAAAAAAAAAAAAAAAATGTAAAGGGGAATGGTTATGATACACATAGAACTCATAATACTGTACCAAGCAGGGTGTCCTCCGGGTGGATGTCAATAGGAGTGGGGGACATTGGTGCATTGATGGCATTTTTTCCTTCTTCCTGGAGATCACTCACTGCAACAAAAGGAAACAAAAAATGCTAGAACATGGCATACCACTACCGACATTGTAGAAAAAAAAAAATGACCATAATACAGAAATGTGTTAACCAACATACATAAAAAATGTACAGGTTTTTAATTGATATACCGTACCTTAAAAACATGCTACACTGAAGTTAGTGCCATTGCACCAATTATTTTCTTTGCATTATATAAAATCTATATAAACATATTGACTCCCTGACACCCCCAAAACCCCCTGCACAACTTATATATTCCAGAACTACTTAATGGTTTGAGAACTCCATTCGCTTTGCATCCCCAAGCGAATATCTGCAGAGGGGGTACGATGGCAACACAATCCCCCAGATTATAAATCTGCTTCTTCAGGGGACAAATAGGAGGTGACAGAGTTTCAAAATTGTAACAATATATACAGAAAACTGTATACCTGTATGTAGCACACAGACCCTTTTTTCCTGCCTACCTTCACTTGCAGGGGCAAAGGCACACCATGCCACATGCCCGTACCCTCCTGGTGTAGGAGGTTGAGCGGTGTTCTTGCAATTTTGGGTCCTGCAGCGAGTTACCTCCTTCCATTGGTTCTCGTTCCTAGAATGTAGGGAAAAGTCTATTCTTCCCCGAAAGAAGGCCAATGTCCAGACAGTGTCTAAACTTCAACAGATGAGTTTATTTTCTTTGCTTGAAACAGACTTGGGAAAAGGGTGAAAATGGCAATGGGATTTGGTAGGGAAAATAGGTTCAGGCACGCAGCACCCAGTCACACCATTCTCCACTCAAGCCTGAGTGGGTATTGCTCACCTGGATACAGTGGCAGCTGGTGCTCAAAATTTTTGGGGGGGGCGCACACAAACTGAAAAAAACATCAATTGCCGCTACTGTGCCTATTAAAACACAGCCACTGTGCCCAAATGCCACCAGTTTGCCCCCCTCAAATGCAGCATGTGTGTCCCCCATATACAGCCAGCCCCCCCCCCCCCAGCCCTACACTTACCTTCCTCGGGTCAGCGCCATCCTTCTTGTCTTCTCCCGCCCTCGATGTCGCTTCAGCCAATCAGGTTACCGGTAACCAGATCCGGTGAACCTGATTTGCTGAAACGCCTGTCAGTGTTCACAAAGGAACACACCCCCCCGTGCGTCCCTCGGTGAACTATTTGGAAGCGGAATACAGCGCTGGCTCTGATAGACACTTCCAAAACACACCCACCTCCAGCCACCGCTCTAATTCAGATGGCCGACGCTCGCCAGGGGGCCGGCCATCTGAATAGTGGGCGGCAGTGGTGACAATACATAGGTTCATGCAATGCATGAATGTATGTATTGTTTTTCAGTGGTGGTGCAGGAGCGAGAGGGGGCGGCGCTCTGGCGCCCTCTATGGATGCACCGCCACTGCCCGGATAGATCCCTCTCACAGTTCTAGCAGCCGGAGTGAAGCACAAACATGACACTTTCGTTTTATTCCCCTTCACGGACAAGTTCAGGAGATCCTCTGCCACAGAATCCTTTAGTTCCTGAATTTAGAACTTCCTAACGCCTGTAGATTATAGAGACCATAGGTGCCAATGGGGCACACTACAGGAGCCATCTTGCAACTCACGAATCCTTCCCTCTGATAGGCAACAAGGCCTCCGAGACCATGACTTCCTTCACCGATCGAACAGGTCCTCCCCCGGTTTCCTCTGTTTCAGAGCTGGCTACCCTCCCTCGGGTTCCCTGGGACTCCAGTGGTTGGTTTTGTAGACCCAGTTGAAGGTACTGGGCCTACCTGGAACTCTGTAGCCTCAGGCTAAAAGGTGCCCGAGACTCCGACCAGTTCACGCACCCCCCGGCCAGCAGGGCCAAAAGGGCATGACTTCGCCACCAGGGGTCCTCCTTGGAATCCCCCCAGCACACCACACCAGATCATGGCGTCTGCCCTTTATGTACCCTCCCCTGGCATGCACAGCAGGCAAAACCACCCACCGTACAGCAGCCGAGAGAGGACACCCAACCACACCGCAACGCCACCTGTGGTTCTCCTCAAAACCTGGGCAACAGCGCCACCCACAGGTCAAGGGGAACTATACTCCAGGCAACATTACAGCAGAGCAGAGTCCAAACTAAACAGAATTGGAGAACCTGAGCTAAACTATTGCTCAGGCTACCCTTTAAATTTAAAGCATAGCGACCCCAATTTTGGGGGTCCGCTACATGTACATAGGCAAGAATCTTCACAACTTGTGAAACGCCGTCACATAATATCTACAATTTTATTTATGAATTACACCCAATAGGCAGAACACTGTTTGTCTGTCAGAGGCTAAACATCACAAGACTGTGTTAGAAAAAAAAAAACGACATGCACTGATTACCACCAGCTACACAGACTAAAGATGCAAATACATTTTTCAAATATTTACCTGCCTCCAGTCATGGAGAATAAAAAGGATTTAACCTTCAAAAGGGAATCATATCCTGGTCGCACGCCACGCAGAACTTGGACCATATAGCCCTACACTCATTAGAGAGCAGGTTGCCTCTAAAGCTGAATACACTATATAAATTTGCTTTCGATTTTGTCCTTTAGATTTACCAAAACAATATAATATGGAGGTCAAACCGTAACAGATTCAATTTGTATGCAATCAGGCAGGCCCTTGCATTACATGGTTTGGTAAATCTAAAAGGAAATCAAACAAAAGTTGTATAGTGTGTATTCCAGCTTTAGGCTCGGTTCACACTAGTGCTGCTCTAAAGTCGCACGATTTCCAGTGTGACTTATTACACTTTGTGGAGCTCAAGTTGCATCAAAGTAGTGCAGGAACCTTTTTTTTAAAAGATACTTTGACTTTAGTGTCTGAAGTCGCACTAGTGTGAAACTAAGCCTACAAGTGGTTGTAAAGGTTCAGTTTTTTTTGTCATACTTGCCTCCACTGTGCAGTTTGTTTTGCACAGAGTGGCTCGGATCCTCCTGTCCTGGGGTCCCGCGGCAGCTCCTCTCCGCAATAGATGACCCCCCTCTGGGAAGCTCTCTTTCGAGGGGATTACCTTGCGGGCGCTCTCCTGTGTCATACACTCGGCGTCCATAGCTGCGTCATTGGATTTGATTGACAGCAGCGGGAGCCAATCTATCCAATGAAGAGCCGAGAAGCCGTGGAGAGAGCGATGTGGGATCGCGCCCATGGAAATTCGGGGGTCAGGTAAGTAAAACGGGGGCTCGGGCGGACACTGCATGGTGTTTTTTCACCTTAATGCATAGGATGCATTAAAGGTGAAAAAACAAGGGTTTACAACCCCTTTAATGGCTGCAGGTGATGTACAGACCCAGGAACTCAGCTGGGATGGTGGGAGCCCCTCTTAATAGATACAGCAGATGCACAGGGATGGTGATAAACAGATATCTCACCAATAAAGTCCACAAGAGATATCAGAAACTGCCAGGAGTTTAATTCCCCAGTATCTACCAAACACTGAAATATCCATTCAGGTGGACTGGTCCTTGGCCACCACACACATAGAAATGCTAGGACCAATTGATCCAATGCTTATTAATCAAGCATGTTTTGGGTCAAACGATGAAACCAAAGTACCCAGAGGAAACCCACACATGGAAAGAACATGCAAACGCTATGTAAAAAGCATCCCTCCTGGCATCTGAAGTCAGAACCAAGAGCTGCAAGGTTATTCCAGAGTGGTCAAGGCTTTGTTTGTGATACTCAGAGTCCTAAAAACGGAATTTCTTCCACAATAGTCACATGACCATGAAATGTTTTTTAGTTTTTGGTAGAGTAAGTAAGTAGTTTGAACTCTTACATGAGCGTGCGGGGAATCCCAAGTGCCCTCCTTGGATGACTATTCCCCCACCCCCCCCCCAGAACTGTAAAAAACTGTAGACACATTTTCACAATGGTCATCGGGACAAATAGAAGGCTGAATCTCTTCAGCTGGAACTCAGACAGCAAAAAAGATCTGTCGGGTGTTTAACTCTGTCCCTAGTCAACCCAAAACTACAAAAACAAAAAAGTTAGGTTGTAGAATAAAAGAAATAACCCTGAGATTAGCTCCCCCAATCCAATCACACAATCAGACCTGTCTTATTCTCGCTGGCACCGATCACCTCTTTCTTGCGTTTTCCACACAGAAACCCAGACATGGTGGTCTCAGCCGACAGTGAAAGGGCGTAGGACAAGAACAAGAAGCGACAGACGCCAACGGTCCAGGTTATTTCTGACAGGGTGACGATCGGATGACACAGGGGCTGAGCACAGTGGAAGGGTTTGGACAGCTGGAAGTCTTGTCCAGTAAAAACAGGAGCCGGTTCCAGCACAGGAGAACGTAACGACCGTTTCTAAAGAGGAATTTGGGACAAAAGGGAGACAAATCGGTGATGAAAGCGTCTGCTCTTGTCTCGCTAGTGAGTATGAAACTGCTGCCTGGTACGTGAAGACTTGAGCTGCACCCGCAGCAGTGCCAGGAACGGTGCCAACCCTTCAGCGGGCTCATTAGTGTAATGCAGGGGATGCTGCACTGGCCGCAGTGTATTTGTGTGTTTATATACATGCATAAATCATTTGTATAGAAATAGGTCACCTTTAATCTCTAGTCTGCACTGCGTAAATACATTAAAATACCAACTGAAAACTAGGCATCACTCAAGAAACTTCTGCAGTCTTGACAAGGCGAAATTTAAAATTGTCGCCCCCCCCCCCCCCCCCAAAAAAAACAAAAACAAAAACCTTGTTTTTGTATAGGAGCCAAGTATGAATGCAAGTGAAGGCAGCAATATTTATTCAATGCATGTAAAAGACTTTTCTGCTTAGTATACAGTGCTCATAAGTTTACATACCCTGACGGTGGAATTTATGATTTCTTGGCCATTTTTCAGAGAATATGAATTAGAACACAAAAACTTTTCTCACTCAGAGCCCATTCACACAGGGGCAACACGACTTCCAGCACGATTTTATGAGGCAACTCAGACAGGATTTGAGAATGAATCACAGCACGACCTGGAGCTACTTACAAGGCAACTCCAAGTTGCCTGCAGGACAGGAGACATTCCAGTGGCCAATCAAACAAGAATCGGCTCTGTGGGAGGGAGGGGGGAGGGAGAGTTTTGCAGGAGAAATGTATGTTTTCTTCCTGGAGAGTTGCTCCTATTAAGACAGTGAGAGGCGACTCCCATTGAAATGAATGGTTACAGGTCGCCTAGGAGTCGGATTGAAGTAGTACAGGGACCTTTTTTGAAGTCGGAGCGACTGCAGTAGTGTGCATAAGGACGGCTCCATTAACTTACATTGATTTCTTCAGCCAGCGCGACCTGAGGCGACCTGGGGCGATTTGGAGTCGGATCCAAAGACGCCCCTGTGTGAATGGGCTCTCATGGTTAGTGTTTGACTAAAGCCATTTATTATCAATCAACTGTGTTTACTCTTTTTAAATCATAATGGCAACAGAAACTACCCAAATTACCCTGATCAAAAGTTTACATACCTTAGTAATTTTGGCCTGATAACCTGCACACAAAAGGGGTTTGAATGGCTATTAAAGATCCACCCTAAACTGTGATCGGTTTGCTTGTAATTAGTGTGTGGGTATAAAAGGTCAATGAGTTTCTGGACTCCTGACAGACCCTTGCATCTTAAATTCCAGTGCTGTACTGACGTTTCTGGATTCTAATTCATGGGGAAGGGAAAAGAATTGTCAAAAGATCTGCGGAAAAAGGTAGTTGAACTGTATAATACAGGAAAGGGATATCCAAGGAATGGAGAATGCCAGTCAGCAGTGTTCAAACTCTAAAATCAAGAAGTGGAAAATGAGGGGTTCTGTTGAAACCAAACCAGTCAGGTAGACCAACTAAAATTTCAGCCACAACTGCCAGGAAAAATGTTGGGGATGCAGAAGAAAAACCCACAAATAACTTCAGGTGAAATACAGGACCCTGAAAACATGTGGTGTGGCTGTTTCAAGATGCACAATAAGGAGGCACTTGAAGAAAGATGGGCTACATGGTCGAGTCGCCAGAAGAAAGCCATTACTATGCAAATGCCACAAAGTATCTCGCTTACAATACGCCAATACACCAAACAGCACAGAGACAAGACTCAACCCTTCTGGCACAAAGTCATTTGGAGTGATGAGACCAAAATTTAGCTTTTTGGCCACAACCATAAATGCTACATTAGGAGAGAAGTCAACAAGGCCCATGATGAAAGGTATACCATTCCTACTGTGTAACACGGAGGTGGATCGCTGATGTTTTGGGGATGTGAGCTACAAAAAGGCACAGGAAATTTGGTTAAAATTGATGGGAAGATGAATGCAGTATGTTATCAAAAAATACTGGAAGAACATTTGCATTCATCAGCCAGGAAGCTGCGAATGGGACGTACTTGGACATTCCAACATGACAAATGATCCAAAACACAAGGCCAAGTCGAGCTGTCATTGGCTACAGCAGAATAAAGTGAAGGTTCTGGAGTGGCCATTTCAGTCTCCTGACCTCAATATCATTGAACCACTCTGGGGAGATCTCAAAACGTGCAGTTCATGCAAGACAGCCCAAGAATTTACAGGAACTGGAGGATTTTTGCCAAGAGAAATGGGCAGCTTTACCATCTGAGAAGATAAAGAGCCTCATCCACAAAAGACTTCCAGCTGTCATTGATGTTAAACGGGGCAATACAAGGTATTAAGAACTGGGGTATGTAAACTTTTGATCAGGGTCATTTGGGTAGTTTCTGTTGTCATTATGATTTAAAAAAAAGAGTAAACACAGTTGATTGATAATAAATGGCTTCAGCCAAACACTAACCATGAGTAAAAGAAAAGTTTTTGTGTTATTCATA